>JAFNEN010000001.1:4935000-5317500 GCA_019343175.1 Oedothorax gibbosus
TATAAAAAAAAAAATTCTTAAACAGCATCAATGCCAGCAACTCCTTAATAAAAACAGCTCGTGATAGCTCGGTCTTAAAGGGTTAAGGTGACCCCCCCCCCCATTTTTAAACCAAGTATCCTTCCAAAATCGGTAACCTGTGTATTAGTCGAGGTAGGAATAAGGCCAGAGCCTTCTGAAGAAAATAAGAGAAAACCGTTTTATGACGGGATCTTAATTTTTTTTGCAAGCAAAATTTCAACCCCAACGAAAATAACAGGTTTCGTTTCTGAGTGTCCTTGACATTGCTGACCCTGAATGGAGAAGCTAAGTTGAAAATATGTTCAGTGAAGTGTGAAGACCACGCTGCCAAGGTCATGAACCCGCATTGTTTTCTTTAATCTCTTGAAGACTGGTTGACTGAACTGCCCTGTGTCAGAGCTACATATGCAAAATACGCATCACGCCAAGAACTAACAATTAAGCATCATTATGGTGGATACCGTCCACCATAGATACCAATATTATTTCAATACTTTTGTTTCTTCATTTTTAATAGATAGTATTTAAACCGTTAGTTAGATTTGAATTTATTTTTTTAGTTTAAAGATTAGGGATTTTTTTTCTGGAAATGTGATGTCTTGTGTATAAGTCAACCCCGATTTTTCCGACAAAAATTTTTTACAACATTTCTCGGCTTATACACGAGTATATACGGTAGATTGGCATATTGAAGTTTGATAACAACAAAGTTTTTTTTTTAAATTTTACGTACTTTCTATTTGATTTATTTTTTCTTAGGCGAAGGAGAGCTACACCAGAACTGGAAAAAGTCGGTAAGTAATAAGTTTGTAGTTTTTAAAAATATATATCGCAGATATATGCACTGTTTAAATAATACTAATACTTTCTCAACTTATCAATTATTAAATGCCTTTTATTTCCAATACCAAGTCTATGTCATAGACAAAAAAAATTCAATTACCTTTGTGTAAAGATTGAAATAGGAACTTTAAATCTTTAAATAATAATGACTAAATGCTAAGTAAGTATTAAAAAAAACTAATGGTGCCTTAGGCACAGTCATGATACTTTTAGCAATCCATTTTGATAAAACAACCTTTATAATTTAAAAATAAAAATAAATTCAATGAATCATATTTATTAGTTTCAATCGTGTAGCTGTAAATAAAATTTATATACTAGGATTCAATACTAATGTGAGTATATTTAATATGCAACCTGTAAAATATGGTCGGGATATCCTGTGATCTTAAAATGTTCGATTTCATAAAACTGTTTTGGAAACTCAAAAAAATAATTATGTTTAGAATGTAGTGCACAGCCACACTACAAGGATTTGGTCTTGTTCAAAGTAAAAGTGAATAAGAATTTCAATTTTTCACTTTTAAAATTTTTAATGGTTTATGCAGAATAAATAACTTCAAAGTAGTTTTTAAAAAAATTCTAAAATGTCATTTCATTTGTTTAAATATTTTGTAATCATCCTGCATGAGAGCAATAACAATTTTCTGTGTATGTCTCAAGTTGACTAAATTCTTTTATAAGCATTTTTTTTTTATAAATATAGACATTGAAAATCCTAATATTCAGAACTATGGTAGCTCTTCAGGTAAATAAATTTGTTCCTTAACAAACTTAATAGTTTGAGTTAATAGAATTTTTACTAATTTATTAGTCAGATTTTATTGTTCATTATAGTTATTCAGACTTTAACTGGATTTAATTTTATAAATAATAAATAATATTAATTATTTATAAAATTAATCAAATATTTCCATTTATTTGATTTTTACTTTTTATTCTTTGATTTGTTTATATGTTGTACTAATTTTATGTTGTTAAACACTTGCTTAGTCATTTTAAAATTGCAATTTATTTTTTTTTAAATCAATTCTCACTTTAAAAAAAATAACTTTTTGTTGCAAATATTCTCTTTTTTTAATTCTACAGTGGGAGTATAAGGTATTTATATGTATATCAGATTTTGAAATTTTTAATTTCTGAAAAACTATTTGTCATTTTATATTTTTTGTCCCTTTAGTACATATTTGTATGCATTTTTTTAATTATGAAATACTGCTTCAATAATATGGGTAAGCCAGATACATGATCCTAAGTACAGGACTGTAATTTTTAATAAAAAAGATATTTTATTCAAAAGCTGCCATGGAAAGGATTTTTAACCAATATGCAATTTGATACAGGAGCTATGTTTTTTTAAGCAGAGTTCAATAAACAAAATAGAGAACTTACTCTTTTGAACCCATTGACGATTTTGTGAATACCACTATCACTTTAATTTCCGAATAGAAACCTTAACTTTAATTTTTTGTTTGTTTTTTGTATAACTTAATTTTAAAAAGAATTGAAATTTTTACTTTTGCCCATTAGAAGAATTTTTCAGTTAACTTGCCATAGGCTTGTTATCCAACACTTAAAGAGTATTTTAAATAAAAGCAATTGGAAAGTTAGCATTTACCCATATAGGTAATGACACTTAGAACCAAATATTTTAGAATTTATGCTCGTTGAACCCAGGTATACAGTGGCCCTAAGTTCGCTATGATTCGAAACTTTGTGGAATTATTAAACTGGCTATAAGTAACCCGTGTAGGTATTTTTTGCGATCACAGCTATTACATTTGAGAAGCTAAATATATTAAAAGGGGGCAAAGGTATTAGACGATTTCCCACTACACTTCTTCCTTTTTACATTTTTGTGAAAAAACAAAGTGGTTTGGAAACCATTCTGTTGACTTGGCGCCTTTCAAATTATGTTATTAATTTAGAGAAGTTTTATTAATTTTAGGAAGTTTAATGTAACTGCTAACTAATAGCTTTATTAATATAGCTTAAACGTTGTTGTAAAAATTGAATTGATAATTATAGACACAGTGATAAAGTTTTTAAAAAAATGTTTTATTTCTACACTCTGTGTAAAATGCTGAATTATTTTTTATTAAATAAAGAAAATAAAGAATTTCATTCAAAATATTACGATTTGAAATAGGGTTGTGTAACCAACCTTGAACAGTGATTCTGTCGTCAGTAGATAAGCACTAGAATATATGTATATGTATGTGTATATGTGTGATATATCGTATAAATCTCTATAAAGTTATCATATTAACCACACAAAAAACAAATCTTTGTGTGCTTTGGCCATTTGAAAAGTTTTAATTTTGATGGGGATAATCCACGCATGCAGGTAAAAATATCCTGTCGACTAATGAAGTAGAATAACATCTACTTCACAGTAGAGCACACTTATTATTTAGTTAACTACAGAAGAAGGTAGATACTTATTATTTAGTTAACTACAGAAATGAAGATAGTTTGGACGTCCAAGATCTATTATAAAGATCTATCCAAGATCTACAGTCCTGCACAAAAGTTTAGACACAGAAGCAATTCATGAAAATATCGATAGTATTCATTAATTCCCACTAAATTCTTTTTAATATATATTGTTAAACTCGTAAGAAAAAATGGTAACAAAAAGAAATTCAGAAAAAATTAAATAAAATTGTATAACATCAACAAGTCGAAATTTTTCAAAATTGTTATGCCTCAAAAGTATAGACACAAATGTAATGTTTATGCAAATTCTTGAGCGGAAGTGACTGTGTTATCAAAGGGGAGTGTCTCAAAGCTGCTATAAAGGGATTGGAATATTTTTTACTACTTATAATGATGCCCAAGTCAAAGCAATTTTCATTTGCCGAGATTATAAGAATTTGGAAATTAAAAAGCCGAGGTAAATCAGTTTCTGATATTTCACTTGAACTGAACCGATACAAAAGATGTATTTATATTGTTTTAGGCACGTGGTGATGTATACCAGGCAAAAGCAAGGTCTGGAAGAACCAGGGCGACCAGCAAACGAGATGAAAGGCTAATTAGGAAACTTGCTTCAAACAGACATTGCTCTGCAAACCAGATTAAAACTTAAATTGCCAACAAGGTTTCCCGAGAAACTATACGTAGAAGAATTGTGGCATGTGGATTTAAAACAAAATCTAAACTTAAACGTAAGCCGCGGTTGCAGTCTCATCACAAAGACGCAAGACTAAATGGGCTCAGAAGCACACGTCATATAGGGATAAATGGCTAGAGGTAATCATCAAAAAAATCTTTAGTGATGAAAAAGAAAATGGAACCTGGATGTCTCCGACAGGTTTTCTTACTACTGGCATGATCTTCGTAAAGGTCCTGTGACTTAGTTTAGCCGAAGTCAAGGCGGTGGGTCAGTGATGGTTTGGGGAGGATTTTCTGTAAACGACCAGACTTCCTCAGCGTTTACAAAGGGGAAGCAAAACTCTGAAAAATACCAGGAAACCCTCGAGAGTAATTTGTAAATGTTGGGGAGTTTTTATGTGGGCCTAACTGGAAATTTCAACAAGACAACGCCTCTATCCACACATCCAGCTCAACGAAAGATTGGTTTTGAGCCAAAAAAAATCACGGTTCTCGCTTGGCTTACATATGGCCCCAACTATTATTCTATACAAATTGTATGGGGAATTCTTACAAAAGTTGTATATGCCAATGGAAAGCAGTATACCAAAGTTTCTAAACTTAAAGAAGCTATTGAAGCAGCGTGGTACGATATCAAGCCTGCAACCCTGAAAAAGCTCTGTGCTTTCAATGAAAAAACGTGTTTTGGAATTGATAAAACACGAGGAAGCTTTATCAACTATTAAAACTTTTCATGTGTTTCCAAAAATTAAAAAAAAAACTATTTGTGCCTAAACTTATGTGCAAAGGATTTTTGTAATTTTTTCTATCTTTGCGGCTACTTTGCCATATATTTCTTTTTTCATTTTCTAAATTTATATTTTTGAATATAGATGTGCATATGTTTATGTGTAATAAATAATAATTCTCCTCTTTAAATTCTAATTAGTAAAACATCATATTTGTGTTGTGTCTAAACTTTTGTGCAGGACTGTATTATAAAGAAATCATTTAAAGTATTTAACGGGTCGGAGTCCGGAGCCGAAGCTCGGCAAAAAGACACACAACCTTACATCTTGAAGTCTAATTAAAAAGTGACTATTTTTAATGGTCATGAGAATAGTGGATCAGAAGTCAAAACAAAGTCTGCTGCATCTGCGATTTCTCTGGGAAAGAATGTATTGATGCCTATTAAAACGTGGTTACTGTTCGTTGGATCGGCAAGACATTAACTTAGAGTTATTAAGAAAGAACTGAATATTAGAATATTATAGAGATTTGTGTGGTTAATATTATAACTTTATAGAGATTTATACGATATATCACACACACACTATATATATATATATATATATATATATATATATATATATATATATATATATATATATATATATATATATATATATATATGTATATGTATATGTATATATGTATATATGGGGGTGAAATGTATGTGCTTACAGTTGTACTTTAGGGGGTTTGAAATATAGAGATTACAATATTTATCTAAAAAAAATTGGTGTATGAATCCCTTGGCTTCCATTGTATGTGATTTAAAGTAGACATTAGTTACACATTAAGCAATATTATATTTTAAGTTATACAACAATTATTTAATGCACATGAGCACATGATTCAAATTATTGAAATATTTAATTAAATTGTAATTTTCTTTTAAATGAAATTTCTACGTATTTTTTTTTATTTCAAAGATTCTGAATCTGTATCGGAGCGCAGCAATGCACGATCTCTTCACGATTTTCCACTTCCATTAGGTCATTCACCTGTCAGTTTGGATGAAACTGATATTGACAAACTACCAGATGCTGATATTGATAAAAATATTGTTAGAACTAAAGTAAGAGTTTGTTATATATAAATATACTAGCTTTATAAACCCGGCGTTGCACGGGTAGACCCTTAATAACAGTGATTTTTTATGTAAACTTTTATTTTATGTCAATTGTTGCCTCCCATTCTGATTCTCCCTGTCCGATTGTACCCAGGCCCTTCCATGAGTTACAGCGCTTTCCCATAGGCCCCGGTGTTTGCCTTGCATGCGAAAGGTCCCAGGTTCAGGCCCAGGCATCGCCTAAATAGCTGCCGACCTAAAAGTGTACAGCCAAAAAATGTCGAAGAATAACATCCTGTGTGGAGGGAGTTTACGTTAAATATTCTTCAAAGTCCCGACTCTCCGTACGATCACGCCCTTAAAATTTGCGTTGGGTGCCAACTTGTCACTTAACTATGGCCAATAGCCCTCATGGGTAGCTCTATTTCGACGATAATTGTAACTATTCCTAACCCATACAACTAGATGGGTATCGCTACCCTACCTTAAATTTTCAACTTCGCCAAAAGGCGCCAATTCCAAAAGTCAATCGCCCGTTATATCATAGCTGTATTAAATCGACAGCTTCATAAACAAAGAAAAGCCTGGTCCACTATACAATTTCAAAAGATAATCAATAAATAAGATAAGGATTTTCAAATAACAATCTTACAAAGTAAACTCTCATGCTTTTACATGTTTATATTTTATTTTCGGTCACGCTGAACGCGCTGAAATTTCTTTTTAAATTGAAAATAAAAAAAGTATAAATTCCAATCTTACAATGCTATTCCTAAGGAGAAATCGGCTCACGTTTTGCACTCCCACACCCGTTCGGGTTCGAATTTCAAAAAATGACTTCTTAAATGACGCCTACGATATAAAAAGAATATTTTTCTAAAATTTGGTAGCTGTACCTCCAGTAGTTTTGGCTGGGCGTTGATACGTGAGTGAGTCAGTCAGGAGTTTGCCTTTTATATATATATAGATTTTAAATATAAAATAAGTTTTCAAAGAATTGAAAACTTTTTTATTGTGATTTCACACAGATTGTATCTTCATTTTTTTAAAACAAAAACTTTATTGTTATTTTTTGAAACAATAGTTTACAGTTTTAAAACATCATTTTGATTTGGGTATTGTTTATTAATAAGAAATATTTGCACTTTAAATTATATTTGTTTAATATGTATTTTTATTTCTTTTCTATTTCTTTTAACAATTACATTTATTTTAATGGAGACCATAGTGTTTGTTTCTGATTTGGCAAGAAAAAACGACAAATATTTGAGTGATAGAACAAAGGTCTATTCTTGGTAAGGATTTAAATTTTATCACTGTATATTCTCTTTCTATTTCAGGAGTTATTTATCTTTTAAATATTCTTAGTTTAGTTTATGCATTAATTATTTGTTAAAATTACATAAAAAATATTTCACCCTTAAAACAAAAATGCTTTGACTAAAAAATATTAATTTAAAAATTGTTTAGCTTCATTTGCTATCTTATGCAATTTCTATCATGGTTGAGTTACTTTTAAGAGATGGAGAGACACAACAAGGAGACATTTAAAAAAAAATCTTTATTTTATTAGGAAAAGTTAACATAGGAAAAATTTTAATGCCTTTAAATATACATACTCACTGTGGCATCTCTATGCTTAAATAGCTTCTCGAAGTGTAATTGACAGTTGAAGATTACAGGGGAAAGAAAAACCTTCAACGACTGGGAATCGGTCCGTCTTGAGGTCTGCTTGGTAAGAGTCGAGATCGGAAACCGGCTTCTCCCTTGGTTCTTCTTTCACGGTTTAAGTATCAGACTAGTGCGTGGTGTGAATCTTGATCATAGAGATAGTAAACCTGTGTGTTGTGTGATAAGAAGCAAGGCAAAACTGGTTTCTTCTCACCAGTTTAGGCGATAACTCACTATCTTCGCCAAGCAGACCTGATGCAAACAGATTCCCAGTCAATGAAGGGGTCCTTCCCCTGTACTCTTCAGTTGTGCATGTAGAGTTTGTACAGGAGTTGTACATGAATCATTTATTAAATATTCTTAAAATAAAGATTTCAAATCTATACCCTAGATTAAGTTGAGTGTTCATCTTTTTTTTGTTACAGGAATTTGCTTACTATTGCAATTTTTTATGGTTTACCTGTGATTCAACTTGTTTATATTAATCAAAGGGTAAGTATATACTTTTTCAAACTAATATTAATTTTGGGTTTATCTTTATGTTAAAAACACAAAAAAAAAATTATGAATGAATATAACTGCAAATGCTTTTTTAGGGGTATTTTCAAGGATTTTAGGTGTTTATGTTGTGTAACATTAACATTTGTTATGACAATAAAATTATTCATCTGTTTTGTGTACATTAGAAGACCTGTTTCCACTCAAACAGCCCATCCAGTTAAATTCACAGCTAGTCGTTTGAGCGGAAACAGGTTTTAAAAATGCTGTCAATTTTTAATACCACTATAATGAATTGAAACAGCATAGATTAACTATAATCTAACTGAATAAATATTTGAAGTCTTTGCTAGCGAAGGTCAATAAATTACAACTGTTTATGAGATTAAGTAATGTCAAGAATGTGAAATTTTGCTGCACTAAAGATCTGTTTGATGTCAGTGGCTAGAATTGGGTAGTTGGATGTGTTCATTACACTAATCTTAAAAATTCTTAACAGTATTAATCATAATCCATTTTTTATTTTGATCATAACATTTGTAACATCCGGAAGATGAAAAGTTAAAATCGTTTGGTTTGTTTTACAACGTCTCTTTGTCAGACCAGGATTTGTTGCAACATGTAGCTCTATTGCAACAATAATTTAACCTAACCCAGAATTTGTTGCACTTGAATCATATTACGCTCCAAACAATCCACATGCGTAAAAAAACTGTTACACTATAATGAGCTTAGGCGGACACTCTTTTTTACTTATATGGCAAGATATGGAAAGGTGTGTGTAATAAAATTCCTAAATTATTTTTTTTTAGCATAGAACTTTGGAATTGTCTAGTGTACTTTGTCTCATAGTCTCCAAATTCAGAATCTCCATAGTAGATTAAAGATAGAGAAAATAAATAAAATAGGCATGTTTCATGTCTTGAGTGGAAACAGAAATGCGAAATGAAAATAAATTATTTTCTCTTAGATTGGTTCTCTGTTCCAATATTATTATTATTATATTTTCAGTTTGTGAACGTCACTGGAAACCAAGATTTGTGTTATTACAATTTTCTTTGCTCGCATCAAGTAGGACTTTTTAGTGATTTTAATCATATTTATAGCAATATTGGATATGTTATGCTGGGCATTCTATTCCTTCTACTTGTTTGGAGAAGGTAATTTTATAAAAAAAAAAAACTTTTTATATTGATAGTTATTTTTTGTAACTGTTATTGGGAATATCAGTTTTTACTATCACTATCGGCCCTATCAAGTTTTGTATTAACCATGAGTTAGAGAATGATAAAAAAATAGTAAATTTTTTTTACAAACTTTGCTTTGCCTCTGGCATGTTGTTGTTGGTCAATGTTTGTATTTGTACAAAATTTTAATATTCAGAGAAAATATGAAACTATAATATATGTATATGATATAACTTCCGACTTTTTTAAAAAATCAGGTGAAAAAAAAGTATTATGTTCATGTTATTTATTATTACATGTTCAAATAATATTATTTAAAATTCTGATCATTATTTGAGTCATATTTTTTAATTGGTGAATCTTTAAAGTGTTCATACTTTATTGCAATCATTTCAGGGTTTGATAAAGAATTTAAAAATAAATAATCAACAAGACCAGGAGTCCTACAGTTTTGTTTCTTAATATTTATTATTTCCTTTTATATTAATTCCTTAATCATTTACATCTGTAGTATTTACTGCATCCAGATTCAAATTATTCCATTTAGCTTATTTAGCCCAGTCTAAAGTAAAGTTTTCGTGTAAAATATAATAAAAGAATACAAGATTGCACCCCTTTCCATCTTACTTAAGAACGAAATAACGACCTATAACACCCTGTTACACAAATACTGTAACATAAGCCCATCATTCTTAGGTCACAATAAATGTTTAGATATTTAAAAAAAAATACAAATCCATAATGGCATGCTGCGGTATAAGTTACATTACAAATATAATTTATTTATCCTATAAAATCCCCAATTTTTTCATTTCCATAGAGAGTAGTGAAGGAATGTCTATTAAAATATGAATCTTATTAGTTTTATGACCAAGTTTAAAACTTTTTTTTAACCATCGATCATTTAGAAAAAGCTTCCTTTATTAAAACTATTTAAGTACAGGAATAGCTTTTCAAACAATCCATTTAAATTTACATGATAATATACTTGTTTGAGATTAAAGTGTGGGCATGTTTTCAATTTTAGAGATGCTTTAGACAAGTCGTTTGAAATGGAAAGAAAAGTCCCTCAAAACGAGGTAACTTTTAAAATCTTTTAATTGTAATTCTATGCATTGCTTAATTTTTAAACCGCAGTTCACTCATTCTTCCTCTAAACATTTTTTAAACTTGTATAAATATACAAACATATTTGGATTTCACAAAAACTTATCTTTATCCGAAATTAATTTGACTGTTCAAAATACTTTACCAAAAGTCTGTGAAACACAATTAAGTCTGAAATTTTATATTTTGATTCCATGTTCAGCAACTGTAAATAATAAACATTCATCTTAAAATTTTTATCTCTTACAGAGTAGGTATAAGGATAATATATATTTTAATATTATATTTTCTATTAATATTTTTTTTATATTCTTTCAATAATTATTTCAAATATAACTTTCTTTATTTATCTATTTTATGCTTGTTTTCATATTTCTCTTATTTAAATTTTTTTTATCTTTTAAGAAATTACAATTGTCTAAATTTGCATTTACAAGATTGACTGTCGACAATTGCAATCATATGGATGAAATGGTGAAACTATTTCAGCTATATATTGAAATTGTAGGCAGTCTAAGATTTTGTATACACTGTTTTATTTTATTATTAATTATTAATTTTGTCATGTTATTTTGTGTCAGTTAAAAACATTAAAAATGTTGTTGTTGTAGTATTTACCTAGTTTAAAAATTAATAATTTTTGTTAATTCGAAAAAGCTGTGTGGAATTCCACGACATCATGGACTAATGTATGCTATGGGCTGGGCCCTTATTATGGAAGGAGTTTTAAGCGGAAGTTATCATGTTTGTCCAAATAAGACAAACTTTCAGTTTGGTATGTAAAATAAAATGGATTTTTAAGTGCAGTAAAACTGTAATGTGCTTACCTAATAGATATATAACCTCCTAAGACCAGCACCTAAGATTAGCACTTATAACTTCCTAAGACCTCAACAAAATGTTACACATACAGTATTTATCTAAGCATATTTTTCAAACAAATATTGTATTAAAAAGTATGATTTACAAGTAATTTTGAAAAAATTAATGTTTAATATTTGCTGATGGGCACATCAATTTCATGAAATTTGAGGGCTCAAGCATTTGTTTGGTGAATATTTGAATGCAAGAAAAAAAATCTATAATTTTTTTGTAATTAATAGTTCATTCTAAAATTACAACAGCCTTTAAAATTTAAAAATCTACTGCTGGTAAAATGTAGTTTTTTGCGAGACCTACTTATTAGCTTCTACACTACGTTTATAACGTAAAAAGTGGAAGGTATTATAATCGTTCAGTCCGTTTGTCCCTAATTAAACATACATACTTCATACTACACATACATACTTCAATTATTTAAAAAACTGCAAAATTTAATGCTCATTTAAAAATCATAGGAAGCCATCTTTATTAGAATTAAATCACCATTGTCATCACAACAATCGCTCGAGAAACTTTAATTCTTTTAGACAATAAATTAAAATAAATTTATTTTTGCGACATCAATCAGTTTGAAATGACTTCAAATATTTTTCACTACGATATTCTTCATATGTTGATATGAAATATTTTCATTCTATTTAAAAGCGAGGAATATTACATATTTATTCTTTAAGATTAATTTTAGCAAATGATAAGTAGTAATTATTGAATTTTCGAAATAAAATTTAAATGAAACCATCCAAATTTATTTTTTCAGTATTTTCACTGTTGCCATTTCGTTAAAGGTATGAGAAACTTAATTTAAAATAAAAATAAAAACTTTTGAAAGAATATTTATGTATGTGATATATATATAATTCAGTTTGAATTGTTGTAATATCACAATAGTTCTTTTGATGGTCCATTATATATGTATGAAAAAAGATGCATAAAGAATTCTAACTTTGCATAAAGAATATGCAAAGTTTCGCTTTTATTTTTAACGCATCAATTTTATTAATTTTTCGAAATGTAAACTGGTGGCTACTAAAAGATATTTATTAAAAAATATATATCATTGTTCTTCGAACTTAAAAAAAAATTAGCAAACGATAGAGATTAATTATTAAATCTGCAAAAGATTAAAGAAATTAGTTAATTTTGGAATTACAACTAGCTGTTTGGCGAATTTCTTTCTGTGGTGTGTAAATAGTGTTTCCTGTTGAGCACAAATGTTGTGTGGAAGCGGTTTAAGTGACAGATTCAGTAACAAACCAACTTTTATTTTTAAAGCATCAATTTTACTAATTATTTATTCTTCTCTTTTTCGAAAGAAAGTTAATGAACATGGGAAATCGTGGCGAATAAAAGATATTTATTAAAAAAAATTGCATCAGTATTCTTCGTATTTCAAACAAATTTAGCAAACGATAATGAGTAATTATTAATTTGCGAAAGAAGATTAATAAAAATAGTTAATTTTGGCGTTTAAAAGTTTGAATTAGAAATAAATTATTAGCTAAATGCCCTGTTTGGCGAATTTCTTTCTGAGGTGTATAAATAGTGCGTTTTTTTGTTGAGCACAAATATTGTGTGGAAGCGGTTTAAGTGACAGATTCTGTAACAAACCTACTTTTTTTAAAAAATATTTAAACCTATTCTTCACTATTCTTATACAACAGTTATATATTTGTATATGAAACTTGATTTCTAATTTATTTAAAATGTTTGTTCTTGAATATGATTTGTTTTTAATTTATTGCAGACACAGCTTTTATGTATGTTATTGCTACTATTTGTATGTTGAAACTTTACCAATCCAGACATCCAGATATCGCTGCAAAATCTCATACAACATGGATGGTTCTCTCAGTTGTCATTATTATAGGCTTTGGTGGAGTGGTAAATTATTTAAAAAATTTATTTGGAAATATTTTCCTTAAATCAACTGGGTATTAATTGTATAATTTGCCTACTACTATACTTATTATGTGAATCAACTCAATAAAATGATTTTGTTATCAATTATAAGGAACAGATGAAATGTTATTGAGATATGTTAATTTTCAAAATGAATAATATTTTAGACCTTTATGTTGCATTAATTTAAGAAATTTTATACCCTTTTGTCGACAAAATGTTTCATTCTATAGATATGGATTTAATGCTTTTTTTTACTGTAAAACAATTATATATAATTAAAAAGTACTACAGGAAAAAAATAAGACACTTAGAAACACAAATTTAGCATTTTACGTCGAAATTTTTAAATATAAATTATTGTGTTGCTATATTGAAGTTTTTAAGGTTAGTAGCTTTACTTTTTAGGGCCCCTCTTATGGGCTTTCTCAAATTATGACGTACTTGCTTCATGTTTCAATAATGTTTTTGATAAACCTGTCAAGGGACTGTCAGTCTTTTAATTTTTTTTTAATTTTATGAAATTAAAAAATTAAGATAATGAGGTGTTTAAACTATTTACTACATGAATAAAATTTAAAAAATATTACAAAAATATTAGTCGGCCCCCCGGTGGCCGAGAGGTGTAATCGACGAGCCTCTCACCAAGAAGGTTCTTGGTTTTGTCCTTATCCTAGCCATACTATAGACGTATTCGTGCTGGTGGAAAAAAAATCCTGGTGGAAAAAAAACACTGCGATATACGTGTTCATTAAATCTATGGATTCGAAAGTCCCAACGGCGTTAGCGTACAATGTCGCTCGAAGTTCCGTTGGGTGCTCGCTCAGGTGTCAACCTCGTCACTTGGCCATGGTTCCAAATTACGAGGCGTGATTGACTGTGTTAAAGCTCCTAAAGGAGGCTAGGAATAGGCAGCCGGAAATGATTACATTACATATTAGTCAAATTTTAACTTGGATATGCAGTGAAAGCAAGTTTAAATTTTGCCCAAAAAGCTTTTTCTTCAGTAGGTTAAAAAGGTTTAGTTGACTTATTTTGTTTTATTTTGTTGCAGGTCAAAGGAGGATTGTTTGTGTGGATACCTTTTGTTATTGCTCATGTTTTTGTTACTATTGTTGTCAGTGCCAAAATATACTACATGGGGCGCTGGAAATTAAGTATGTCAATAAAAAAATTAGTTACAATACAATTGAAATGTAGATTTTGAGAGTAAAACCAGATTATATGTTTATCCCCTTCAATGTAAAAGTTTTTTGAATTTAATAATTTAGAATATATTTGATTAAAAAAAATTTATAATGTATTTGAGATATAAAACTGAATTTAAGATATAAAATAACAATTAACTGAGTAACACTATTCTATGAACCAACGGTTAGATATTATTAGAAAATGATTATTTATATGGCTAACAACAATTCCTCAGTCTAATATCATTGGGAAAACTACATAAATTTGGACTTTTTTTTTATAGTAGTTCAACCGAAACTTTAGAACAATCAATTATGTATCTTAATTCCCTAAATTTGTGCCAATTGCTTTATAAAGCCCATCTTTAAAAGTGCTTTGGTTGGTCCACCTCTAAAAGTATTGTATGAGCTATTGTTAGTTGACATTATGTATACAAGAGTAAATATCTTCCACTGTAGTATTATTTGACATCGGATGACCCCTTAATACCAACAGTAATTGCTTCTAGGGCAATAATTCTACAAGTTTAAAACTTGTGTTTTTTCAATATTAGAAGTTTTTAATAGTTGACAAGGTTTTCATTTTTGTTTGTTATACATAAAGAAATAAAATTTTCAGTGAATATTTAAAAGCTTTAATTAAATTTTTAAACAAATGCTTTTATAATAATAGTAATAGTTTCAAAATGTATTTATACTATATCTTTTAATATTATCTTATAAATATTTTACTCCACAGATTGTTCGATTTGCAGACGTATATGCCAAAGTATTAAAATGGATATTGGTTCACGTTCCATTAGGCCTATTTATTTGGTAATTAAGTTTAATTAATATTAAATGTAGTTTTTAAAAACATTTTTGAGGCTCTAAAAGTACTTGATTATACTATTAGAATCTAATAGTGAGTTTGTTAGAGATTTAGGAGTTTTGGTGAGCAATGATTTCAAAATGAGTAAACAGTGTGTTGAAGCAAGTAAGAAAGCCAATCGAATGTTGGGATATATTTAGAAAAAGTATCGCTTCTAAATCTAAGGAGATTATTTTGCCATTGTATAGGGGATTGGTAAGGCCACATCTGGAATGTGCTGTTCAGTTTTGGTCTCCCTTCCTCAGAAAAGATATAGAGTTGCTTGAAAAAGTTCAGCATAGGGCTACAAAAATGATTAAGGGTCTATCTGGTATTATGATAACAGATTAAGATCTTTAAACATGTATTCCCTATAAAATAGGAGATCCAGGGGTGATTTAATTCAGTTATTCAAGTTCATAAAACAGGGAGATATGGAGGGCTTAGGTTTTACCTTACATAGCCGGACCAGAGGACATGATCAGAAATTGAATAAATCATGCTGTAGAAGGGAGGTAAGAAAACATTATTTTTATAATAGAGTTGGCAATGAGTGAAATGCTTTACCAGATTATGTTGTGTATTCGAAGAAAGTAGAAGATTTTAAGAAGAATCTTGATAGTCATTGGAAACTGGTAAAATATTAGATTTATTTTGGACCAACCTTGCTGGGCCTCTGGCCTGTTGTTGGTCGACGATTTTTGTATTTGTAATGTCATACCTTTTAATTTGAGTGCTATTTTTCTTCTTAGGGACGTTTTATAATCCTTTGTATTGCTGTGCTACTCAATTTTTCTCTGTAAGTACCATTATACACATGCTGTAGAACTTTTTAAAAAAGACATGCTTTACTTGTAAAGGTTTAATAAGGATTTTAAATATTAAGGTTTAAATATTTTTAGCATTTTGTTAAAAAAAATTGACAAAATGCCTATTCTATAACAAATTGTTGTAGGGGTATTTTTATTTGGCTGTATTTTAAAATGAAAAATTATTTTTAAAATGTTAACTAAGCTTTACAGATATATTGTAAATATACAATAAATCAAGATCTATTACAATTAGCCACAAATGTCAGTACAGAATGAAACAAAATATTTGACTTCAAGTTTGTATGAATAAGAATTTTTTTGTTGCAAATACCTATCGTCTTCAGTTTCCTATTTAGATTTTTAACTGTTTCCAAGATAACTGTTTTTTAAAAATTATCAGTTTTATAATTTTTTTTTGGACTTAATTTTTATTATTTGCAGTGACATATTTGGAATAATTCGGCAACCACCAAATTTTGGAGCATATTTGCTGTCAATATTTATAGCAAACCTTTTAATGTACCTCATATACTATTCATTTATGAAAGTAAGTTCATGGACTTAATAAAACACATTAAATATAGTAGTAATAGTGTCAATAAATTTCTTAAGTGAAGCAGTCAAATTTTTTTTTAAAAAATTCCATATTAAAATTACTTTCTTTTTGGAATATCATTATAATCGCTTAAAAACTTAGCATTTATCCCCACATATAGATCCATATATTTATATTTAAAAAAAAGTAATGTTTATCATCACAAGAAAACTGAATAAAATTATTATTTGTATTTAATTGTTTAGAAAATGCTGCCGTTAAACTGTAATGGGGTAGAGCATATTTTTTAAATGGGGGTGGAGGTATTTTTCAACAGTCATGTAAAAAAAAGTATGATTTAAGTACAAATTGTGTGCTGTTTAAAAGTTGTATTAAAGTTTTTTTTATTGGAAATTAATTGTAAGAGATACTTATGAATTGTTTTTTATAACTAAATGAAATCAAGTTAAAAATATTTCCTTTTCAGATTTGGCATAAAGAAGGAATCCGGTGGATACCCATTATGTATATGGGATTGTCATTTTTGTGTTGGGGTCCTGCATTATATTTTTTCTTAGCTAAAAACACATCTTGGCAGGTAATTTCTATTTGTATATGTATATATAATTTATTAAAATGAACTGTTCTCCTGTGCCAATGTTAGAAAAATAAATTGCCCCCATATAAAATACTTAATTTTTTAGGTCACTCCAGCGGAATCTAGAGAAAGAAACAAGCACTGTATTATTTTAAACTTTTTTGATCATCATGATGTATGGCATTTTTTATCCAGTTGTGCTTTATTTTTTTCCTTCATGGTAAGATTTTATCTATCTAAAGTATTATTAAATTAATTTGTATAACAATTAGTAAACAACTCCAATAATTCAGCTTGTATGTGCTGTTTGGTATACCATACCACTACATAACAAAGAAACCCTAATTCCATGCAGCTTAAAAAAATATTGTTTTTGCCTTCCACTGTACATACCTCAAATGGCCATATTCTTAAGGCAAGATTTAGAAAGAACTATACCAATTTACCACTCCTTCTGTTTTTGTAATGATAATAAACACATCTACAAATATTTTTTTAGTCTGCTTTTCTTTTTTTAATTCAAAAGAATTAAAAAAAATTAAAGTAATTATTGACATGCTGACGATGCCTGCCTGTCTGTCCTTTCGTACCCCCCTTCCAAAATCGGTTCTATCCTTCGGATCTGAAAAATTCTTTTTTTGTTAGAAAGGTATGACCTCGGAGATCCAACTTTCGTACTTTTTGTCCGTCTGTCTGTTCGACCGAACAGACATCAGTCTATTATCTATCAGCGAATTTCCCATTGAATTAATGGCATGAGAAAATTTATTTAAAAGTATGTATTTGAAGCAAAATTTAATTTTGTCATAAATCAGTTTGGAATGACGTCATAAAATGTTGCACAATGAGATTCCTTGATGGTTAATGAATTGTTTACTAAGAAAACGGCAAGGCATTATATTTTTTTCATACAATTCTGATTAGTTTTAATTTACATTTCTTATTTTTTCGTGCAGTTTGGAGTAATTTCATGTTTTTTTGTTATAAATAAATTTTTAATTATTCTTACAAACTACAAATAAATCAAGCAGACGATAAATAATATTAATTTAATTTGCAAAAAAAATTAATAAAAATAGTTGATTTTGGCTTTAAAATTATTTAAATTATAATTGTATAATGGTGTTAGGGGATTTTTACTAATGTGTATAAATATTGTGTAGAATTGGTTGTAGATGACATTTACTGTAACAGTCCTACTTGTTTTCCGATAAGAATTTCAGTAGGTATTTGGGCAGTTCTACCATAATTTTTAATTTCATGTATAAAAAACTTGTGATATTTATTTTTCAAAATCATTTTAAATATTTGTAAAAAGGTATATAAGGGTTCTAGAATTACAAAAAACAGTTCAGCAAGGCTCATTTGAATTTTTTTACAAAAAATTTAGGGATGGCAGTTTTAAAAAAAAACGGTTTCTAAGAAACCGGTTTAAACTGGCCTTATGAAAATAACTAATTTTCAATGAAACCAAAGTCACAAACAAACCAGTTAGTCTTAAAACAGGTTTTGGTTTTCCATCCCCTATATCATTGTGACGGTTAGGAACGGAAGGTAAAGAACGGACGGTGAGGAAATTCAAGATGTTTTCCGGTCTTTTTTGTGTGGAAACTAACTCCATAAAAATGGATTTTTTTACTCCTTATAACATATTTATACCTCTTCCACTTAAACATATTTATAGAAAAAAAATTCGAATTATTTAAGCAAAATTAACCTTAACAATGGGGAATTGTAAGGAAAGTAGTAAAGCCACGCAGCTCATTTTACTGGGGTTTTTAACTTTTGGGCTTATTGGTGAAGTATAGCAAAAAAATGTGGCTTCTAACTGAAATGCGAGTTTTCTGCAATACAGTTTTCATGATTGAAGAAACACTGTAGCTCCATCCAGTGCCTCTCTTCGCCACTTTAGTAATGAGGTCAGTGAATGTACCAAAAACCAGGGACAAAGTTAGGAGAAGAGAAATACACATTATAAATATTAAAAACCAAAATTTTATGGAAGGAATTTGTTAAGATATAGTATTAGTTCAATTTAAAATCCAAATGAAAGTGATTTTTAACTCAAAAATGTGTTAGTTTGAGCCCTAAACTAAAAATTTAACATTCGGGACATGGGAAGGTAAGGAATTTTCTTCATTGTTTTGTGTCCTAAAATTTTTTTTGAGTTTCTTTGCTTTAAAATTCCGTTTTGCAATTATATAAGACCTGTCTATTAGTATAATAAGAAAAAATTGAAAATAAATATTAAGTTATGCCCAAGGGACATAAAATTAAAAATTATGGTAGAATTGCCCATTTAAGTAACAGTAAAGTAGGCTATTTTAGTTCTTTTAGAATTCCTTGTTTTTACCAACTTTGTGATGAGAGTTTGGTGGATAGTTTCTGTAATCGTAACAAAAGCATCTTTTCTTTATTTATTGACTGGGGTCTTTTTGCTGGTTAGTGTTGAGAAAAAAATAATAAGAATGAATAAGTTTTAGTTTTATACCAGTGGGTTCTTTTTTTAAATTTACACTATAATTGGGAATTTGGCAGTTTGAGTATTTGTTGGGTTGCATAATTAAAAGGACCATTTAAAAAAACATTATTTATTATTGTTGAACCAAAATGATAAAAACACTTATGAAATGTTCTTCCTTGATTTAATGCAGGTGTCCATAGTTAAATTGATGGTGCTCACGACTTTCTGTCGAGCAAAATATTGAGCAGAATTACTATCCATTTGGTAGAGAGAGAATCGTCGAAATGGAAGAGAGGTTCAAGTAAAAAAAAGAAGTGTTGAAGTGGAATATTTGGCAACATTCTTGTTCTTTTAAACCACACCGCTAAACAATAAAACTTAATGCTTCAAACACGAAAATCTTTTAATGCCAAAGTTTAAGTTTTATTTTACCTCTTATATCTGAAACTAAAATCAGTAATATTGTTTGAAATATTTTTTTATTATGTTTATACATTACTTTTATTATGATTTTAAGCTTGGATAAACAGCAGTGGTGCCAAATTTATTTTAAAGGCATTTTTAAAGGACTATCTCTTTCATGTCATCAATAGCCTAGCTACCAAATGAATAGTAATGTAACACATTAGTCTTTTTTTCTGCTCTTCAAAAGCCCCAAGTACTGACAGTTGAATTATGGACACTTGCGTACTTCACTATTTAGTGATGAAATTTTATTTCCTTTCATTTCACATTACTTTCAATTGACCATAAGGTAGGATAGAAATATTTTCTATATTAATTGACAACTTCAGTTAAAGAACTATTTGTTAACTTTATTTATAGTTCCTTCAATTAAAAAAAGTTGTTTTTTTAATAATGGAACAAATGCTTTCTTCCTTCTCTCTTGACAATCACAGATTATTTGCATTTCTAATTTCTCCTAAAAATTTAATTATTAATTAAAGAATTTCTTTTGTTATGTACAATAAACCCATTTACTTTTACAGGTTATGTTCACTTTGGATGACGATTTGGATACAACACCACGATCGAGGATTGTGGTTTTCTGAGTTGCCTTTGAAAATACGATTCATTAAAAGCAATTATTTTAATTATATATAATATTTAAAATAATTAACATTGTTTTCAATGATAAAGAGCTTATACTATGGTGTATATTAAATGAATGATGCAGATAAAATATATTTTTCTTTTATTTACAATTCAAAATAAACAAAATTATTTTTGTAGTCAAACCTCGTTATTGTAAACTCTGTAGGAGGGCCAACAAATTATTAAATCTAATAATATTTACTTATAAGAACAAAAAATTTATATTGATGAATTAAAATGCAAATGAGAAAAGAATAAAAGGTTTTCTATTTCAAACATTCATTCAGAGATTGAATTGAATATTTTGTACAGTTGTTGTAGTGATGTAAAATGCCAAGGCATTTGAGTTGAGGCAAATGCCCAGTTAAAATGCCCGGACATTTTTTTTTTTTTTTTAGAAAATTTAATTTTGCAAAATATTTTTTGTCAAACAAAAACTTACTGATAATACAACTAGATAATGTAAAATGTTGAGGCCCAGTGGCTTAGTGGTAGTGCTTCGCATTACCACGCCACAGGTCCAGGGATCGAATCCTGGATTGAGTGAGGTTGACCCATCCTTTCATTCCTTAAGTGGGTGGATAATATGGGGACCAAGCAAGCATGCTTGGGAACTAAACACTTGGGGTCGCGTGAAGCTGACCACCTTACCGGGTCATATGCCTAGCACCCCAGAGCCCTAGGTCACGTAAGCTGAAATGGGCATGGCAGGCCTTGGCCCACTAATGGGCTGTTGCACCAAGGAGTTAAAGTTAAAAAATATGAAATGCTATACATAATTGACCAAAAATCCTTTTCATAATTAAATGAATAAGGAACAAAGAAAAACAGTCATTATGAAAATGTATGCTAAAATTAGTAAGTAAATGCAATAGTTTTTTTTTATATTAAATCTAAATAATTGGATCAGATTATAGTACAATAAACAAATAATTTTTACAACATGAACAAGGAAAAAAGAATTAAAATAGCTTTTGAAGCATACTAAACTTTTTTAGCGAATGCAATAGTTTGTATAATAAATTTAATTAATTCGATCAAATTTATTACACAGATTATTTATTGTACAATGACGAATAAATTATACAATGTGAAAAGCAACAATAAGAAAAAAACAATTATAGTCGCTATGAATATATTCCTAAAATTATTTAGCAAATACAATCTTTTTTAAATATTAAATGTAATTAAATTAAAATAGATCAAATCAGTATAAAGATTACGTATAATAATTAAATAAGACTTGCAACATGATAAAGAATTTGAAAAAAGCAATGGGAATATTTCTTATGATGTCACGCTCTCAATACAACGACGTCATTGGTTGTTTCCTTTTCTTTTAAAAGTGTTGAAACAAGCCCATTAGTCGCCATGGAAACATACACTCAAATTATTTAGCAAATGTGATAGTCTTCATACTAAATTTAAATAATTGGATAAAATTATTACATAAATTATAAAAAGTATAAAATTATTACATAAATTATAAAAAAAGTATAAAATTATTACATAAATTATAAAAAAGTATAAAATTATTACATAAATTATAAAAAAGTATAAAATTATTACATAAATTATAAAAAAGTATAAAACTATTACATAAATTATAAAAAAGTATAAAATATAGTTACCAATATTAGGGGGAAAAGTGGTCGAGCAGGATTTTTAACCCAAACTCCGCAGTCAACCCCCCTTCGTAAAATAAGGCGTTTACATGCGAACCTGGGTTTTGATGACGTATGGCGTGACGTAGCTGTGCGGGACATCTGACATTTCTTGACAACTACACTTGGGTTTTTGTTTACATACGATTCACATGCTTAATGCTCATTTATATATCTTTTTAATCCAACATGGACATGGAAAGGGCTATGGTGTTTCTGGCATTAAAAGCAGCGATCAATTTGAGACAACCTTTTAGTCATGCAATTTTAGAAAATTACACAATTTATCCTCGGACAGTTCCATCAAAAAGATGGAAATGCTCCGAGTATGCCGCTAATAAGTTTGTCCTATTTGGACCAAAAACATTTAGCTTTTTTTTCAGACAATTTTATAAGCAATTCATTATTTTTTGTAAGGAAGCACAGCATGCCGCACGCATATACGAAAATCCCACATAAGATAGAAAATGGCACCAATTAAATTCGGACTTAAGAGTGATGTAATCATGCTTGGCGAGTTTTGAAACCGTTCCGGGGGTAATTAAACAGGGTTTCTAAATTATACCTCATGTAGGATTGTGTTTGGTGGTGGTGACTGACAGCTCTGGGGAAAAATCATCATTATGCTGTTTATTTTGAAAACTCAGTCAGTTATTTACTAATATTTAAAAAAAGAACTGTCCTCGCTAGTTATTTCGATTTCTATTTTTTCTGCTTATTGGTAAAAAAAATCACAAAGTAACAATAAGTAAACTTATAAGCTTTAAATTGAATTTTTTGTAGTTAAATCAAATTCCCTTAAATTTTGCAATATGTTTTATTTTTGTATATTATATATCTATATATTCGTATGAAAGATTTCTACTGCAGCTATTCATGTTTTAAAATTGTGTTAAATAATAGGTTTGGTTCAGTATTCTTAACTTGAAAGGAATAATTTTAATTTCTTTCAATGAGAAAGCAACTTTGTAGCTTCAGTTATTCTATTTCTTCTAAACCTTTTTTCAGTGTAATAAACAATAACACACACACACACACATATATATGTGTGTGTGTGTGTGTGTGTGTGTGCGTGCGTGCGTGTGTGTGTGCGTGCGTGCGTGTGTGCGTGCGTGTGCGTGCGCGCGTGTGCGTGTGCGCGCGCGCGTGTGCGTGTGTGTGTGTGTGCGCGCGTGTGTGTGTGTGTGTGTGTGTGTGTGTGCGCGCGCGCACACACACACACACACACATATATATAAACAGCATAATGATGATTTTTCCCCAGAGCTGTCAGTCACCACCACCAAACACAATCCTACATGAGGTATAATTTAGAAACCCTGTTTAATTACCCCGTATATATATATATATACACACATATATATATACATATATATATACACATATACATATATGTGTGTATATGTGTGTATATATGTGTGTATATATGTATATACACATATACATAACGATTTCAACTAATTTATGAATTTCAAATAAGAATTTAAGAGGAATTGTCAGTCCCATAGAGATAATGCATTAGTTTTTGAATCACAACATCCGTAGAAGTATTGCTTTGTCAGGTTAGCCCTTTTTACCCAGGTATGGGAATCAACCTAACATCTACATGAAACAAAAATGTTATCTAGTTATTTAATTATATATTCTTGATGTTTTAAAATGCCAAAAATATACAGCAGATGGCGACACTGTTTTAAAATTTTATCAATTAATTAAATAACCGGATGTTATTTTCTTTTAAATTTTGTTTAAATTGATGTTATGATAATTCCCATACCCTGTGAAAATGGGATAAGATGGCAAAGCAATTCTTTTGCAAAAGTTGTGATTTCAAAACTAATGCATTAGCTTATGGAACTGACAGTCCCTCTTAAAAGTGGACACATTCCGCTTATTTTACTCAACTCAAAACAACTCACTTAACTCAACAACAAAACTAACATCCTATTTTCGGATCTGTATCGTGTGGCCGAATCCATGGAATGAAACGTCAAACCCTCCTTGTTAGGAGGGTTTGCGAAACCCCCAAAGAACCCTGCAATTCCGGTTCTGCCCGGGCGAAAATCGCCAAAAGGGAAAAATTGCGGATTTTTCTCTTCATTCCACAGATTCGACAGACATTTGGCGTAGTGATGGGTCGGGTCGGAAGGAACGGGTCCAAAAGACCCGGTCCCGATCGGATCCGCATCTCAAAAGTACCCGTTCCTCCAATCGTTCCAACTACCTTTCTCTCTACTAATCTTCGGGCAGTGACGTAGGACATTCACTGATGACGTTGGACCCGTTTCGGCCGGACCGATGTTAGTATTGTTGTGAAGGCTGTTGGAACGACTCGAGGAACGGGTCCTTTTGAATTTACCCGTTCCGGACTGAATATTAGTATGGTGAAGGCTGTTGGAACGATTGGTGGAACGGGTTCTTTTGAAATGACCCGGTCCGGACTGTTGATGGTTTGCTGTATTGAACTTTTATTACCTATTTTTTTTTTTTAAATAATGTTTCGATTCGTCACCGGGGGTGGGGGTGTTTTTGAAACCTTAATATTATATGTGATAACGAACGAAAAGATACCCAGCGTGTCATAATAGAGTTTATACTAAAGTATGAACAATACCTGCATTTTAGTTGTAGTTTAGTAAGAGTTTTTGTAGTGGGATTTAATTACATATGTGACGGGAGTGTTAAAGATGCCGTCTTACAGGGCCTCGCGCTGTTTGGAAAGTATTAGAATTTTATGTTATTACCATCTTTTTAAATAACTTTCAATTAATATTTATGTACACAATTGAAAATATTTAAATTTCTATCAAAACACTTTTATTATAATTTAGCGGTGAAACGGTAATGTCGCACTAGTGTTACACAAGTGCTATTAGCAACTGACTTCGTAATATTGAATCAGGTCAATCAGCGAAGGCGACACTGAGCTGGCACCCAACGACACCATCAGGGATGAAAATTGAGTACAATTTACATATTTTTTAAGGTATAAAAAACTATTTTGTAATTATTTTTTATAAATATGAATTACTGAGGTATAATTTAAAGTTGTAACAAATATCAAGGATTTTAACAATCAAAATATATGAAATACATTAAGAAATTGGTAAATTTAAATATTACAAATTTATAAAATCGTCGCTAAATAAATAACGTCGCCAAAGATGTTCAATAATCGCCTAAAACTTTGAACGCGATCAATACTATTCTCACTGATTTCAAATAATATAATGATCATTGGCGGATCCAGCGGGGGGAGGGTATTTGGGGTAATTACCTCAATAAGATCTTTTCTTTTTTAAATATACCGAAAAGAGTACTTCTCCAGCGATGCTTTTAGAAAACATGTTTTCTTTTTAAAACAAATGGAAACACAGAATACCAGGTCTTTAAAAAGAACAGATGGGTTACAATTGTAGTTATACTACCAGGAATTCGCTACGGTGTGTATAGAAGGAAAACCCCAGGCAAAGAAACTTTGGGACAAAAATTCAATTGATTGCTTTTACCAATTATTTGATATGAAAATGAAGTTTATCTTAAATAAAATTTATATTATGGAAATAATGATTTGCGCATTTGCTGACCTTAAGAAGTATTTTAACTGTAGTGGCCTTTGAAAAGGAAAACCAAACTTTTACATTTTCAACAAAACCTCGAATCTCGTAAATAAACAGTTTGTTCTTCTGTTAAATTTTTAAGAACATTTGGATGTAGTCTAAAACTTCAACTTCATCCAACAATTATTTTTCTTCTTAGCTTTTCCACCACCAATCCATTTACAAGCTTGTCACTATCGTTTCTACCAATAACGCGTTTCTTGAACAATAAAAAACTAATACGTAGCTGCTTACGGTGTCGAGTAAAAAGAATAATTTAAAAATTATGGAGAGGACTATTCCAAGAAATCAGCTGCCGACTAAATAAGACAAATCCACCACGCCGTATTTTTTTTTAGTACTCGATGATGTATCTTATTTTTTTTCCTAAGAAAATAATATTCTTTTGTTTTAAAGGCATGCTAAAAATTTATTAAGCGTTTTATAAAGGCCATAAAAGGTTTGTTTAAAGTAATTTACCTTCAAACTACAGAGGGGACAAAGCGCCGTCGGTCCTCAAGATTATTGTTTGACTTAATTGTTCAGTGTATTTTTCGTACAGTGTTTGTGAACTTTTTTCATAACTAAGAAACTTACAAAAAACATACTTCTAAATATCTATAACGCAAGCAAAGAATTACAGTTTTAACGTTTAAACACTTCTTTTAAAAGCATCCTACTAAGCATAACATCGAACCTCGGAAGCATAAGAGTAGCTCTAAATACTTTTATCCCACGACCAAAGGGGAAGAGCGGAGCGGATGCTAGAACATCTACACTTCCAAGAAATACCCCCACTTTTCCATCCCCCAACCCCCACGCCATAACCAAACCAGCAAAAGAACACTCACATTCCACTCTCAAGGGGTATTCTCGACACCCCCCCCCCCCTCCATATCCAATTACAAACCGGTCAGGGTTTCGTTCGAGTGTCGTCAAAACCACTCTTGGACCGCCCATACAGCAGAGTGCAAAAGGGGGAGGGGGTAGGGTTGGGTAGGGTTGATACATATATATTCGGGCTTGTGTGCTTGATCAGAGACCCGCTTATAAACCTTCGTCAAGTAAGACAGACACAGAAAGAATTTTTACTGTCACAGAGAGAGAAATTACACCCAGGGCAAAGGCGGGAATCGAACCCGCACCCGGTACAGTGCGCAGACTGTTAGCGGAGGCAGCTACCTTAACCACTCGGCCACCCGGGCCCCGGGGGGAGGGGGGAACGGGTCCGACTCAAAAGGAACGTGAACGATTGGAACGGATCATTAAAAAGAACGGGTTTTCCCATCACTAATTGGCGTCTTTGGATATTGGCTACATTTGTATTGGCGTGGGCTACATTCCTTTGGCGAAGAAAAACATCTCTGTTTATAAACAAACTGGTGAGTGTTAAAGAGACTCCTCTCTCATTGGATACCCTACCCATACAATCGCCTTATCATTGGAGTTTCCCATAGACACTAGCGGCATCAGCGGAAAGGAATGTGAACTAAATGGATGGGGATGGAAGGAGAAAAAAAAAGGATACATCGTAGCGCCATCTGTGAATGATTGCAAAATTACTGCCAAAAGAGGGTAAAAAAAAATTAGGTATCATAGGGGGCAGCCATGATTTGATCCGGGGGGAAACTGGATAAGATTATCGCAAACTTTTACTACTGAACTATGGTGGCTTATCTGTGGAGTTTTACTACTGAACTATATGGCTTATCTGTGGAGCGCGATTCAAAGTTTAAGTTGCGTTTCTCATTACAAACTACTGATTCTTATGAATGTCGTCTTTATTAGTTATGTTTATTGAAAATGGATAATAAGAGGAGAATAAAAGATATGAAATAAGCATAGATATCATAGTTAAAGTATTAGATTGGCAGATCACGTGACCTCCAATGCTAACGACGGGACGCGCATGGAGGCCAAATAAGGGGGCAAATTGGCCAGTGTTGCTGCCACTTTAAGAAGAAAAATACTACGAAAAAATACAAAATAACAAATTCTAAAATTACAAAAAAATTTAAAAATACTAGCTGCATTTTGGAATCTTTTTAGTGACTTTAAATTCTTTTCTAGTATTTTTTGTTGTTGTAATTTTAGAATTAGATGGTATTTTTTCGTAGTATTTTTCTCCTTAAAGTGGCAGTAACACTGGCCATTTTGCCCCCTTATTTGGCCTCCATGCGCGTCCCGTCGTAAGCATTGGAGGTCACGTGATCTACCAATCTATGGCAGACTTTAACTATGATATCTATGGAAATAACAATAAGTAACAAAATTATTTTATACTTTTGCATTTCTTTTTTTACGCAATGCAATATTTTTCTTGAATACATAATTGAACTCAATGCAATTTTAGCATACCGTCAGTGCGGGTAACTTTGGCCAAAATCATTGTTTTTTTTACAAAAGAAGAAAAATTAAACTACAAAACCGATTAAAACACTTTAAAATCACTATGCATTTTAAGTATTGTACTTTTAGGAATAATTTGCAGGTATTTTTGTTACATTTTATAAGTTAAAAAAAATTGGTACTAGTTTAAAAAATTAGGATACGATTCGAGTCCAGGAGGGTAACTTTGGCCACAAGCACGAAATACTCACCAAACGTACCATTTACTGCTTTTTGGGCTGTCTAATAGGTTTAAATTGCAATAATAAAACTACTTAACATTAGAATTATTAGTTTTTAAAGTTTATTAGGTGATTTCAGGATAAATACAAGAAAAATTCTTATTTGTTTCAGTTTATGCTGCATCGCCCAATGATTTAGCCGCAATACTTTAGAACACTTTTAGCTGACATTTAAAAAAATTAATTTACAGTTCTAATAAGAAAATCAACTAATGTATTTTTGAAAACCAGATTTAATGATAATTATTTTCAAAATCAAAACGCAAACGATATTATAATGAAAAGAAAATAACATATTAGTAATTTGGAATTCTAAAAAGTTTACATTTCTACCATTAGCAATTTTAAATGTCGTTCTATATTATGCTTAAAAACAGTTTTAAAAAGACATAATAATACAGAATATCCATAAGAATAAGATTAAAATTTTTTATACGCGTCGTAATTCTATTAACAAAAAAACTATAAATAGTTAATGCATAAAAGTTGAATGCAATTATTATTTTCAAATGTTAGTTAAATAACGAACCATTGTTCAGTTATACGTTTATTCTTTTATATGTTTTTAAAATTATTTTTGTGTAAAATTGTGTAGATACGTAGGCTTTTACTAACATTTAAGAAGTTTCGTTTTAAAAATTATTGTAATGTTAATTAATCTATTTTTTCACTGAAAGCTAAATTAAAATATAATTATAATTTTTTAAATTTTATTTGGATTTTTATTAATACATTTTTAAAAAATATTTTTTTATATTTTAAATGAAAAGTTAAATGCACATTTTGTTTTATAAAATATTTTATAAAATACAATATTTTCTAATATATATTAAAAATTGTAATTTAAAGATACTTTTTCATATTTTTTTAAAAAATAAAATATTGAATTTAACTTATCCCCAATTTAAATTTTTTTTATTTCTTATTTCATATCATAAACATCTTCAATAAAAATATTTAGCCTGTATTTTTTAAATAACTTTAAATTATATGCTCTTATTAGTTTTTTTTATTATTTTAACCAAGACAATAATTAAATAAAGTAATCAAACATGTTATATATATAAATAATAAAAATGAACACGTTTACTGTTGCGCACACATAATCGTGAAGGGGTGGGTAAGTCCACATTCCAATCTAGTATTCCGCAGATGGCGCTTACATCGTGTCTACAAAACCGGTTGGTGACATCTCTGGTCGGAATTCTCGGAACTGGTCGGCAGGCTAAACACTTCGGATACTTTCACAAGTGATGGCACGCCGCACGCGGTTTTTTAACGGAGTTTTTAGATGTATTTTGCCGGTTCTTTTTGAATTTTATTTTTGATTATGATGAAAATTTAATGTCATAAACATTTCATTTGCGCATTTAAATTGTATTATTTTTTCTCTTGTACTTGGCTAATGCGATGGCGCTCATAAACTCACCAATATTATTGCTGCATGTCGTAGTTTCACTTTGCATTTTGTTTGACTCTGTTATTTCCTTAAAAAACAATGGGTGCATTTGTTCGCCACAACCAAAGAATTTTAATGAATCGATTTCCGGGAATCTTAAAATGGATTGTCCCAAATGCTTCAAGTTTACTTACGACTTTACACACGATCAGGTATGTTTGCTTTCTGTTATAATTGTGTAGATATTCTATTAAATTCATCTAGATATTCTATTAAATTTATCTAGATATTCTATTAAATTTATCTAGATATTTTATTAAATTTATCTAGATATTCTATTAAATTCATGAAGGTATTCTATTAAATATATGTAGATATTTCTATTAAATTATGCAGATATTCTATTAAATTTATGTAGATATTTTAAATTTTAAAGCTTTCTAAGGTTAACGTACATTATTAAGGTTTTATACCTGCAAACGGTAGTAAGCCATGAACTTTTAAAATGTCGTATATCTACAAAAATGATATAGCCCACTTTCCTCCTGTAAGAATAAATCTGTATTATGCTTTCTTATTGGTTGTAGTCAGGCGCGCAACCACGGGAGGGGGGTTTGAAGTTGTTGACTTATAATATTCGAAAAGGGTTAAGGGTCCCAACTCCCCCCCCCCCCCAAGAACCCGTATTATATTGAAATTTATTTTGTTAACAATAAAAAAAATTCCAAAGTGAAAAAAAATTCCATAAGGAAAGACCACTTCGCAATTCCCAAAGCTGTGCTTGTATTTGTATCTGTGTATTTTGTTTAATGATAACAGTGAATCCAATAATAAGTTTATGCTCAGTAACGTTCTGTGTTTTCTATTAAACAATACAGCATTGATTATTTTAGATCTTTAAGCATTTTTATTTAAGTAGTTTAGATGCGGAGTTATCAGGTAAAAAGCATGGTTAAGTTCTTATGGTAAACATTCATCTGCTTGAAGTGACAAAGTTAATACAGTTTATATCGAACACAGTTAATATTACAGTTACAAATTAATACATATGAAATAAACATGTTACACCCCTCTTTGAAGATACATAATTAGTGACAAACATAGTTATTGAGGTATCTTGGTGTTTTTATGATCCTCCCAGATCTTGTTTTGGGTTTGGATTTGTGAGGGTGGATTGTTGCCATTGGACAGTCTGTGTTAGGCACATCTAGAATATCAAAGTTCATATCACTCGTTGGTTGATATGGGACGTTTGTCGGTCTGAGATGTATATGATTTCTTCGAACCGTATTGCCCAAATGATTTTTAATCATGTAGGACCTTGAGCCACATTTAGAAGTAATTTTAGCAGTTTCCAACTTTTTGTTATGGAAATTTAAGGCTAAAACATTGTCACCAGGACTTAATAGTTTCAATGGACTGGCATTCTTGTCATAGTACTGCTTTTGCTTATCCTACATTACAATGAAATATCCAGTACATATAACGAAATAAATCTCCAGTCATTTTTGAAATCCCATTAGAATAACGGTTTAAAGTTTCTCATTTTAAAGAAAATACTATCTAACTAAAAGTTTCATTATATAACTAAGGATGTTTTTCCTTCCGTCCGCCAACGCCCCTCTTTTCTGCTGTTTTGAAAAGACACCAAACAACTTTTAAACAGGTTTGTTTGTCATTGTTGTCACAGGGAAGTAGAAGGGGTTAGGGGATCACACCGTACCTATATTCTTCTGATCCTCGGCTACTTTTTGCGGTTTCGGCTGAGTGGACTGCCACGCTTCTGCTAATCTGCCCCCTAACCCCCTTCCCCAAAAGAAGAAATTGATATTCAAACGAGTCAAACCAAAGCATCTGTAGTAACCAGTACAATCTCCTTTAGAATTCTCTAATGATTGCCTGTCATTATGACACTTCGAGATTATGGTGTTCCTGGGATTGAATTTGAAACCCTGTGCACACGGGCGGAACTTTTATTATTGTCACAAAATAGTTGCCAGTGAATATCAGATACCGAAATTCGCGATTTACTGGTTCACCGGTAATATAATAATTAATTTCAACCTCCTTTAAACAGCAAGAAGAAATAGCTTAAAACTTTTAAAATTGTTATTAAGTATCTACAGTTCCTACTTTATAAATGTAAGAAATATTTTATTTTACCTTTTTTACAAAGACCAAATAAGTTGTTAGAACAATTTTGAATTTAAAAAAATCAAATGTAACTAAATTATTCAAAAACTTGATTTTCTAAAATCTTAACCCTTTCAATCCCAACTTTTTATTTTTTTTCTTAAAAACTAAAATTTGTGAAATACTCATTATGCATGCAGAAAGAAGTGGTGAAAAGCAGGGAAAAAAAGTCTTCATTTATTAACTAAAATTAAGGGGGAAAAATTTGGAATCGTAATTTTTGTCAAAAGTATACAAATAATTTTTCAAAACTTCATTTGTTAAAAATAGTAAAAATTTAATTTTAACACGTTTACAAATGCAAGCATAAAGAATTTAGGGACCAATTTATTTAATAAAATATTTTCAGAGTGAATTTCATTTTTTGCCATGTTTTTCATATTCTCATTTAAGTACAACAAATATTATTTAATTCATCAAAAGACTTGATTCTTCCATCTAACGATATGAAAAGAAAATATAACTTTACTGAAAAATGTATGGAGAATTTAATAATATTTATTTCAAATAAGTTCGAGTTTGACTTAGTGAGAAATGAAAACGCAAATTTTATGACTACAAACGAAATCATTGGCTGTGAAATGGTTAATTACACAATTACAACCACTAATTAATCCCTTAATTCGGTAAGTACGTAATAAAACAAGATCTTAAAGAACTAAAATAGCCTACTTTCCTGTTACTTAAATACTTACTAAAATTCTAATCGGGAAATAATTAGGTTCCTAACAGTAAATATCATCAACAACTGTTTCTACACTAGATTTATACACATTAGAAAAAAATCGCTAAAAACAGCATCCAGCTATAATTTAAGCTTCTAAAAGCCAAAACATCTATTTTCCTTAATATTCTTTCGCAAATTAACTTAATATTATTTATCGTCTGCTCGATTTATTTGTAGTTCCAAGAATAATTAAATATTTATTAATAACAAAAGTAATGAAAGTGTTGTGTACGTACTGGCAACAGCAAAAGAACTCGGAACTGAACTGAACTACTTCACGTTTTGAATGTAGGCTTTGGGTTTCGAATGTTGTTGTTTAAGCCAAATAAATAGTATGCTGTTCTTCGACTTCTAATAAGTTACTTTAAAGATGTTATATTGGCGACGAGTTACGAAACGAACTCACCACTGACAAACGACTGACTACGCTTTTGTATATAATGGCAGCCTTGGGCCACATTGAAGAATTTACGCCGGGAAGTCGGCTTGGAAAAATTACAAAGAAAGGTTGGATTTCTTTTCGCGGCCAACGATATCGCTGATGATACGAAGAAACGGGCTGTTTTTCTCAGTGCCGCTGGGCCGGCTATGTACGAAATTGTGCGTTCGTTGAGCACTCCCAAGTTGCCAAATGCAGTTAAGTTTGATGATATAATCCGATTACTCGACAATCATTCTCGCCGAAGCCGTCGGAGATTCTTTCGCGATTCAAATTCAACAATCGGGGTCAGTTACCAAATGAAACTGTCTCGGAATTTCTCGCCGAGATAAGAAGATTATCAGAATATTGCAATTTTGATTGTCAACTTGATTCTATGCTACGGGACCGATTAGTTTGTGGATTACGAGATGAAAGTACGCAACGAAGAATGCTGGCTGATCCTGAATTAACTTTGAAAACTGCAACAGAGATGGCTCTTTCGGGGGAAGCGGCAGCTCGGCATTCTTTGGAGATTCGAGGGGATTCAAGCGAAATTCATGGCATTGGAAATTCGAAGCAACAGTTCACTCCAGAGAGGTTGGAGCCTATGAATACCAAGTTCTGTTTCCGTTGTGGGGAAAAACATTCTTATGGAGAGTGTAAATTTTTGAGGGCTATCTGTTATTTTTGCCAGAAAATCGGTCATCGAGCCAGTATGTGCAACGCTAAGAAAAAGGGGACAGTTCCAAGGAAGAATTTCCAGTCTAGTTCAGGAGGTGGTGCAACCAGCAAGGTTCTTTCTGTTGAAACATCTAACTCAATTGATAATCCGGAACAGTCTACTTACAACATTTATAACCTCTCTACAGTATCTGGTAATCCACCACATGAAATATTAGTAAAGTTGAATGATATCGAGCATAGTATGGAAATAGACAGTGGGTCTTTATTTTCAGTTATGAGTACAGTAACGTTTAAGAAATTGTGGCCAGTCAACCCACCAGACCTTATCCCAGTAACAAATCAACGGTTGCAGACATGGAGTGCAGAGAGGCTAGATGTCAAAGGTTATTGTGACATTGATGTTTCAAGGAATTCTTTTCAAGCTGAACTCCCGTTATTGGTGGTGCAGGGTGGGGGGAAATCTCTACTTGGTCGTGGATGGTTTAGACCACTTGGAATAGAAATCAACATCAGTGAATCGCTTCCAGTAAATTTCCTTATGCAGAAACCAGTTGATGCCCTGCTGTCAAAGTTTGCCCACATTTTCACAGATGAATTGGGTAAGTTTAAAGGAGACCCAGTGACCATTGAAGTGCAACAGAATTCTTCAACTAAATTTTTTCGTGCAAGACCAATACCCTTGGCACTTCGTTCTAGGGTTGAAAAAGAACTTGACGATATGGTTCATAAAGGCATCCTAGAGTCAATTTCCTCTTCAGAATGGGCAACACCGGTAGTGCCTGTGGTGAAGAGAGATGGTAGCATTAGGCTATGCGGAGACTACCGCTGTACTGTGAATAAGTCAGTTAAACCTTATACTTACCCTTTGCCAACAGTGAATGAGGTGCTGTCTACAGTGGCTGGGGGGAAAGTGTTTTCAAAGTTAGATTTATCGCAAGCCTACCTTCAGCTTCCTGTTGATGATGCAACTTCTCGTCTACTCACCCTAAATACCCATAAGGGATTATTCCGAGTTAAAAGATTACCATTTGGTGTGTCAATTGCAGTGGCAATTTTCCAGAAGAAAACGGAAGAAGTTTTTGCTGGAGTTGATGGTGTTTTGCCCTACCTGGATGACATTTACATTACGGGAACTGATATGACGAGTCATAATTTGAAGCTTGAAGAGGTTTTACAGAGGCTCGATCAGGCAGGACTTCGCTTGAAGAGGGAAAAGTGCTGTTTTGCTCTACCAGAAATTGTTCTTTTGGGATTTCGAGTAAATGCAAGAGGTATTCAACCTACGGTAGACAAAGTGAAAGCTATTCATGAAGCACCTTCTCCAACAAATGTAGTGGAACTGCAGGCATTCCTGGGTCTGCTGAACTTTTATGGCAGTTTCCTCAAGAGGCGCTCAGATATCCTGGAACCATTGCATAAGCTTCTCCAAAAAGATGTACCTTGGGAGTGGACAGCAGAACACGAGGAGGCTTACAAAGCTTCAAAAGGGTTATTGACAACAGATGACTTGTTGGTTCATTATGATGAGAAACTTCCTCTAATACTAACTAGTGATGCTTCATCTTATGGCTTAGGATCAGTTTTGAGTCACCTGCTACCTAATGGAAAAGAAGCTCCTGTGGCCTATTATTCACGTACAATGACAAAGACTGAAAGGAACTACAGTCAGACAGATAAAGAGGCTTTAGCTATTCTAGCAGGAGTTAAGAAATTTCACTCTTACCTCTTAGGCCGGAGATTCAGGATTGTGACTGACCACAGACCTCTTTTGGGAATTTTTAATTCAACTAAACCCATCCCACAGATGATTTCACCTCGAGTTTTGCGATGGAGTTTAAGCTTACAAGCCTATGATTATGAGTTGGAATATAGGAAGGGAAAAGACATCGCTAATGCTGATGCCTTGAGCCGCTTGCCAGTTTCTACACCCGAATTTGATGTTCCACAACCAGCAGATATTTTGTTACTGGAATCAGATACTCAATTTCAAGTCGATTCTAAGTTATTGGCCGTTTCAACAAAAAGGGATCCGGTCCTGTCCAGGACTGCATTATGGGTCTCAAATGGTTGGCCTGATCATTCCCCAGATGAGCGGTTCCAGCCTTATTTTAAGAGAAGACATGAGCTGAGCATTCATCAGGACTGTTTGCTTTGGGGAAGCAGAGTCATCGTACCTGAAAAGCTGCAGGATGAAGTCTTGTCCCTGCTCCATGAAGGTCATCCAGGTATTGTTAGAATGAAAGGATTAGCTCGGAGTTACGTCTGGTGGCCAAAGTTGGATTCTCATATTGAAACCAAAGTTAATTCATGCACAACTTGCCAGGAAAACCAACAAGCACCGGCTAAGGTACCAATACACTCATGGGAAAGAACTGAAAGACCATGGTCGCGCCTTCATATCGACTTCGCAGGGCCCTTCCACGGTCAAGTTTTTTTCTGGTTGTGGACTCGCATAGCAAGTGGTTGGAGGTTCTACATGTACCATCGATGTCAGCCAATTGTACCATTAAGAGGTTACGCTCACTCTTTGCAACTCATGGACTACCCCAGACCATAGTTTCGGATAATGGGGCTACCTTTACTTCTCAAGAATTTAAGGATTTTTTAATGAAAAATCAAATACGTCAAGTATTCGTGGCACCCTATCACCCGTCTTCGAATGGTCAAGCTGAACGAATGGTAGCTACAGCAAAACAGTCATTAAGGAAGATTATACATGGAGATTGGTCAACGCGCCTTGCACGTTTCTTGTTTTCACAACACACCCTACCGTGCACTGCTACTGGTAGATCTCCAGCCGAATTGTTGATGAATCGTAGACTGAGTTCACTATTAGATAGATTGCATCCTGATCTTAACAGGATTACCAAAGATCAAGTCATCAGTGCTAATAGGGTACGACAGTTTCAACCGGACGACCCAGTATATGTCAGGAGTTACACACCTGGACCTCCTTGGACACCCGCTAAAGTGGTAGAGTCTACAGGCCCCTTGTCCTACAAGACCTTGTTACCGGATGGACAAGTTCAGAGGAGGCATGTGGATCAAATTCGCAAACGGCTTGAAATGCCTGAGGTAACTCCTGGATTTGAACCACCCCTGGAGTTCGACGAACCTGTTTTGTACAGGAACACCACTACAGTAGATGTGCCTGAGGTTCCTGTGACTGAAGATCTGCCTGGGTCGTCAGTTCAGAAAAGTCCCGCGCCAGACCTTGTTCGACGAAGCCAACGAACAATTCGTCAACCAACCTACTTACGGGACTATGATTGCTCTATGAGGGAAGGAGTGTTGTGTACGTACTGGCAACAGCAAAAGAACTCGGAACTGAACTGAACTACTTCACGTTTTGAATGTAGGCTTTGGGTTTCGAATGTTGTTGTTTAAGCCAAATAAATAGTATGCTGTTCTTCGACTTCTAATAAGTTACTTTAAAGATGTTATAGAAACTACTCCAAACTGCATTAAAAAAATAAGAAATGTAAATTAAAAAAAAAAAACTAAACATAATTGTATGCAAAAATATGCCTTGCCGCTTTCTTGGTAAATTAATTAATGAACAATCAAAGAATCACATTGTGCTACATTTTATGACGTTATTTCAAACTGATTCATGAAAAAATTATTTTGCTTCAAATATTTTTAAATAAAGTTTCTCATGCCATTGTTGATTTGGCAACAATGATTTAAATGACTAAAAATTGAATTTCAATGCTAATTCAATGGCAAATTCGCCGACAGAGAGTAGATTTATGTCCGTCCGGACGTACAGACAGGCGGACAAAAAGTATGAAAGTTGGGTCTCTGAGGTCATAGCTTTCTAACAAAAAAAAAAAGAATTTTTAAGATCCGATGGATAGAACCGATTTTGGAAGGGGGTGCGGACAGACAGACATCGACCGCATGGCAATACCTACTTTTTCATATTTTTTAATTCTTTCGAATTAAAAAAAAGAAAAGTAGGCTAAAAATACTATATCACCCTACCATCACCATCTCAAAATTCAATTATCATCTTAATATTATATTTCACCTTTTCCATAGACTGAATAAATTAATAAAAACAATTATGAATTCATAAAAAATCTAATTTAACTTGATTATGTGATAACTTATTTTTCCAATCTTAATTACACAATCACAACTGATAATTGAGTCTTTGATTTATAAGGTACGTAATACAAATATACAACATACAGCAACCTATACCGAAACTAATTAATTCCTTGATTTGTTAAGTACTTAATACAATAATACAGCAACGCCCAAAACCAAAAAAAAAAAAACTCATGAACATAACTCACAAATCCTGCACTTTTTATGAAACGCGATATTATGTCCCGCGGGACTTTGTCCACGCGGGATTATGTCCCGCGATATTTTGTCCACGCGAGATTTTGATTTTTGTCTCACGGGTTTATGTCCACGCGGGATTTCGTACCCAAACCCAAGCTCTTCAATTGTGCTCATCCTATTTCTAAATAGAGCGTTTTTCCTATCGTGACTAGTTTAGTTGTGAAGTCACCATTCATCGCTCATTCAGAAGACCGGCTGTTTTTTTCTTTATAGTGTCTAGGAACCCCCCTACTACTTGACAACTTAAATTGATCCTTAAAAATGTTTTTAAAGTCTACCCCTAATCCATTGTTTCAATAAAATAATCTCAATGAAAGTATTTCTTATTCATAAAAATATTAATGCTAATAAAATAAAACCTAATATCAAATAATATAAGTTTTAAATACTTTTTTAAGGCGGGAGGGGCGGGGATAAAACAGACTTGCCAACCTCAAAATTTCTGCACAAATTTTATATATTTTTTATGTTTATCGTTATGAAATTTTAACATACTAATAACAGAAAAAAAAATATATATAAGAAAGTCAAATTATATCTTTGTGAAACACCGGGTTGCGTTTTAGAAAGAGAAGCGGCAAAATTTCAATCTCTCTGCATCCAATAGGTATTCAAATATTTCTCCCTAAAAACTATTTTAATATCAAGCTTGTCATTTAAGTAGGCTAAATATCGAGTTATGAATAGAAAATACTAACATTTTTGGAATATTCAGTGACGTTTTTTCACGATACGGCAGATTGCAATGGTGTAATGCAAATTTCATTCTCTATGCATCCAGTAAATATTTGAATACTAGCTCTAAAAACTTTATTTTTATGTTAAGCCTATAAATCTACCAACTGATATATTTTATTATGAAAAGAAAATACAGTATATAACCACGATTCCAGACAACCATAATCCCGACACTTTTGAATGTCGGCGATAATCCGCAAAAAATTTCCAACCCTCCATTTTTTGTTCAACTTAAATCTGTCTAAAATCAGAAACCCCAGTGTAAGCCGAAGTAGGAAAAATGCAAAAATAAAAGTTTAAAAAGTAAATTGAAAAATCTTTTAAAAGTCAAGCTGTTCTTGTGATCACAAGGTCACGACTCACGAGCACTTGATCAGAAGAAAATATTTCGGTTGATCCGATTGGCCTGAGCCGGAGCTACAAAAGTAACGAGCCGCTCTTCCGATCACTCAGAGGCAAAAAAAAACCCTGTCAATCATTAAGAGGCAATGTAACCTCATCGGTGGTTTTCGTGAAAATTACTAGGCAGCGAAATAAGTAAATCAGGAAGCATTATTGGATTGCACTAGCTGGTAACCGATATTCGAAGACATCTCAAAGTAATCTAATCTTAATTCATCTTTGCATTTTAATCAAATTTTGTATTTTTATTATTCAAATTTATTATTTAAATTTGCTGTTTATTGAAATTTAAGTTTAGTTTTAATTGATATAGACCGATAATAGAGGAAAATTTTTTCGGAGGTGTTAATGTTGTGGAAAATTTGAGGTTTCTCTGTAAAAGCTGACCCCCTTTTTTCAGGCGTTATATTTGCCCGAAATTTCTCTACCTATATACTATATTTGCATGTCGGTCTATTTATATACTAGGAAGCTTATAACGCGATTCGCAGATCTTGTAGAATACATTAAACTCATTCCGATATTTGGAACTGTGGAAAAATTGGGTAGTTAACCCAGGGGTGCCGATCCCCCCCAGAGCTAACGACGCACCCCCCCCCCCAAACTTCGACTTCGATTCCCCCCCCCCCCAAAGCCAGCCCTCGATACCATACAAAATTATTAACCACCCTCCCCCCCCAAAAAAAAAATCGGAATTTTATGTTCATATGAAGTAACTAACCTAAGGGATCTGCACCACATCTTATCTTTACGGTGTATACAAGAAACCTTATATTAAAATAATTATTTTAATATATTTAACCCCCGTCGAATGGGGTAACTTTATCACAAGGAATAAACCTAGTACAGATCCTTCTCCCGAGAATATTTTTCTACTGGTAGGTCAAAGCCGAGTTATCCCTAAATTAAAAAAGCAAGCACATTTTATACAAAGAATTATAAGCTATATAGCTATTTTTTAATTTCCATTTAAGGGGGAATGGGCGCGCTGGACCGCGCGTCTCCAAACTCAAGTTCCTCCGTGTTAATCCAATGAAAAAAAACTATTTTCTCTGCCACATTTCTCCGGCTGTACTGAATATTTTTACAAACGTTTTTTTTTAATAATAAATGTATATAACTTACAGGTCTCTATAATCGCACTTTTTAAAATTGCTTCGAATATTTATTGTAAAATTATTTATTAAAAGTTTAAAAAAATATTCGAACCAATTTCAAAAGTGGGATTGTCGGGACTTGTAAGTCAGCTACATTTATCACATAAAAAATCCGTTTGTAAAAATATTCAATACAGCCGGAGAAATGTTGCAGAGAAAATATTTTTTTACTATTGGATTAGCACTGATGCACTTTGCTTTGGAGACCCGCAGTCCAGCACGCCCATTCCCCTTTAAATAGATTTTTTTGAAGAAAAAGCTATCACGAATCCAAATAATTGTAAAAATTAAATTATTTTATTAGTTTTTAAACCAATAAAAAATACCTAAAACTGATGCAATCAAAAACCGGCTTCCAATTGCTTCCCTAAATTCTTGTTAATGCATAAAAATGTTTCTCTTCGTATAGCTTTTTGTCTAATAAACCATATTTTTACATTTATAATAAATCAGAATTATTTTGTAATGTTTATAGCGATAGTTTCAATTAAAACAGTTACTATTATTTAATATATTAAATTAAAGATAAAAAGTTAAACAAAATTCTTACCGAGAAACTCGAAATTGAGCTACTTAAAACTACATTCAATCGCCCATACATTGAACCAACCACAAAAAACAAGTAACTTCCAAGTCCTACTGTTTCTTACGCAATCAGTTATTTTCGCTAGTTTAATTTGGCGGGAAAAGGTCAGCAATATTATCCGAAGGTCATTATTTCATTGAAACAGTATACAAAACAAAATTCGATGCCAGCTGCAAAATATGGCGGGAATATCTTATGGATATGATTGGCAAACGAAATGCGAACGTCAATAATTCATCGAAATGTTTTATAAACTGCGCCTGGTAGACGCCTTCGAACATAATTTAGATCATCTTTTTTTTCTTAGTGTCGTTCTGGATTACGGTTACCCATTCATACGCTTTATATTATAGTCAAAACAATATACAAAAATTGAAGCCACTTGTGATTTTCTTGCCAATTGTTCCTGTCTTATTTTAAACCAAATAAAAATTCTCCAGAACACGGGTTCTGCTGGGTATAACCATACACAATGCCCCCCCCCCCCCCCTTCCGTTGGTTACCAGGGGGGGGGGTAGATGAGACTCTGAGAAAAAATAAGAATTTGTTGAGTTCGTTTAGTCAAAATAGACAGTTTGCTAAAAAAAAAAATTATAAAAAAAATCAACCCCCCCCTAAAATTTCAACGACGCAGTCTGCGTCGTTGACCCCCCCCTTGTAGGCACCCCTGGTTAACCCATAATTCGGAAAAAAATTGTGAATTTCTAACCTCTTTGAAAATCCGACAATTGTTACCGTTTTGGAACAAAACGGTAATAAACCAGTTGGGTTAAAACCGTAGGGTTGGCAGGTCTGAAAACGTAATCCGAATCACACGGCATCCCGCATATTTTGCGGGATGTCGCGGCGTCATGTTCACTTAGATTCGTAACGGTTAATAAACCGAAATCTTAGCCAGATTCGTAACGGTTACGTAAGACGTCACAGAAACCTTTTACGTACAAATGTATGGAGATGGTTTCCTAACAACACGTTAATCGTAACCGTAACGGATCTGTACCATCGTCACGGACGTTCTTGCTTTTCCGACTCTTCTTCACACGTTTTTCGGACACGTAACGGCTACTTTTGCGAGGGAAAAATGTTCGAAAAGAGCGCTTCTCAGTCGGCCTTTCTCTTCTGGGGCTATAGGATTCTTGTGGCGATTGTAGGGCTTCGAAACTAAATCTTCGCGCACATGATTTAAAACAAATTACCTTTGTTCGTAGATGTCGACGTATGAGGATATGGAAAGCCCCTTCAGTTGTCCTATGTTTGAAAATTTCACTTTCCCTCTGCCGGCTACATTCTAAATCCGATTCCTCATTATCCATCAGTATTAGCAGAGCTAAATTTTCATAATCCAAACTCATTTTTATATTGATTGAAGTTACGAACCGGCTAAAAAATCATGATGTGTCGGTTTGTTTACGTTTGGATCGGTTGCGGATTACGTTTCTTCATTTCGAGGAAACCGCATTCGCCGTAAACATTACGATCGGAATTGTAGCGGAGCGAATCTATGACGTCACGCGTAGAGTTACGGTGACGGTGCCGTTATCTTAGGAAACCATTACTTTAGCGTCGAACCGAAACGTTAAGTTTTCAATTGTGCAAAGTGTAAATTCGGAGCAGGTTCAGCAACCCTGAGAAACTATTTTCTTTACTCTATGGCAGCAGGGCTTTAAATGTTATTTTTAAACTCTGATGTTGTCAAAATAACATTTAAATCACGCATAAGTTTAAAAAAAAAGAATGAATAAAAACACAAGCAAAAACACTTTGCACAAATCCCAAACTAAATGCAGAAATTTACTGTCTTGAAAATTTAATTCAAATTCAATTGATTGAAAAGTAGTTTATGTACTTCTACTTCAATTACCTTTTTTATTATTTTTCCCCATTGTTTTTTATTGACAATAGCAACCCTATAACAAGTTAACATAGCTTTAAATAGGAAAAGCAGGAAAAGTTGCAACTATCTTGGATTCTTTACTTGCAACTTTTTTCAGGGTTACTTGGCGAGAGTGGAATTTCTAATTGCTTTTTCGGCTTCTGATTTGGTTATTTGAAATTGGCAAATAGTAAATTTGTTTTTTCTCTCTCAAGTTATCATAGCGCAAGACACACCGAATCAGAGTATTCTAGTAAACATACAAGGCATGCGTTAATAAGATTTAAAAAAAAAAGCGTACGCACAGTTGAGGTTCAGTCACCGTGCGTCAATGTTTTCTTTGACGCATGCATGTACAAATTGAGGTGTATTTGTTGTCGGTGTTTGCAGTGATTGCGTAGGGTAGTCTGGACACCCTCTAATTAAAAGCTAACAAGAAAACTCGATATTTAGAAGCATCGTTGAGTTCCTGGTTCCCTTAATAGGTCAATTAAAGCGATATCAGCGTCAAACCGGACGACTAATCGATTTTTTTTTTCTTGTTTCGTTTGAATCGGCGCCCTGCTGCGGATGTTAGCAGGTTTTTTTCCTCTGCCTTCTTAGTCATTGTTTTTTTTATCTTCTTAATACACAGTAATATAATAATGTCCTATTAGTGGTATAAATTATTAATAAACTTAATTTACTAGTAAAGATTATATATTTTTATTTATTTATTAAATTATCTATATAATATTTTGAGTAATTATTGTCTTTTATTAAAAAGAAAATGTAGCACTTTTTTATGACCTATATTGATTCTGTGCTTGCTTCAAAATGATTTTTTTTATTTAAAATATCTAGTTCTTTTTTATTATAAGGTTTGTATTTTTATTTATTGAGGAAATTAAAAAAAAAATTGTTATTTTTGTATGTAATCTTAATATAAAACTATTATGCGCAATTTCTCTGGCGTAGTGGTAGGTCCATTGTCGGACTAGCCACTTGGCATGGACAATCAATATCGCTTGTGTAAGTACAAAGGCTTAGTTTTGGGCAAACTGTAATTAGTATAAAAAAATATAACACACGAATTCAAAAATCTCAAAGCATTTCCAATTCAAATGTATTAAAAGTTAAAAATCTGTTATTAAAACCAACAATTAAATTTGTTGCAGAGTTTTAATATTACTAATCATATTTAATTTTTTTCGTATCTATGTTGAAATGAAGGTTTCGCTCTAAAGCAATCGATGAAATCTTTTCATCCCATTCCACGTTCGTAGCATCATCGGGTTAAATGTCCAGACCAAAGACATCCAGACGCATGCGTTTGAAAAAACCCCTACGATTTGGCGAAAAACCGGCCGCTATTGCATCGCTTGGCGGTCGCCAAGTTGTTGTTTGTAATGTCGTAGCTGGACACCACTTTACTAAACTGTGCGTAGGATTGCTTTGGTCAGACTGATCAGATCACGTGCCCACACTTAATCGTGAGAACTCTCCGACTCAGAGACCTACCACTTACTGGTCGGAAAGTTACCGCAGCGAGAAGTTTTCACTGGCGAGAAGTTCCCATTCCGACCGTCAGTTCCGACAACCGGTTTAGGTATCACCACGAGCGCATTTTCCCCCGATGTCGGAAGTCGCTTCCGATGGTGGTATGTTAAGTAACTCAGGTGAGGGCGTGGTTAGTGGTTAAAGTGGTTTGACCAATAGGAGTGTTGAATTGGCGACGAACCCGTTTAGTTTTTCCGAAAGGGATTAGCTACTAGCTAGTTTAAAAGGTTTTGTTGTCATGTTTTGTTTCTTTTCGAGTTTTTTTTTATTCCATCAACTTTAAATATCAAAACTAGTGCAAATGAATTTTCGCAAAATAAAATAAACATTAAACTGCCATACTTAATATCATTCATGCTCTATTCTATTGCAGATCGAAAGCATTTAATATGCTTATGTCTTAAGAGGGGTTGTCAGTCCCATAGAGCTAATGCATTAGTTTTGTAATCATAACTTCCGCAGAAGTATTGCTTTGCCATGTTAGCCCTTTTTCCCCAGGTATGGGAATCAACATAACATCAAAATGAAACAAATTTTAAACGAAAATGTTATCTAGCTATTTAATTATATATTTTTGAAGTTATAAAATGCCAAAAATTACAGCAGATGGCGACACTATTTTAAAACTTTATTAATTAATAATTAAATAACCGGATGTTATTTTCTTTTCAATTTTGTTTTAAATGGATGTTATGATGATTCCCATACCTGGGGGAAAAGGGCTAACATGGCAAAACAATACTTCTGCGGAAGTTATGATTACAAAACTAATGCATTAGCTCTATGGGACTGACAGTCCCTCTTAATGTATTTGTATGGCAAGCATTTCATTGCAGTGAAATAAAATTAGATCCAACTTATCTTAATCTATTTATTTTACAATCCAATGCAAACGTTATAAGTTTTAAACAAATGTTACTGTATTCCGATTTTTTTTCATCTACTAATTAAATACTGAATAATATTTATAATTATATTATAATACTTATATTATTTTAATTTCGATACAAAAGTTGTATTATTAAAGCAAATTAACAAAAACACCATTAAATGAAGACTTAGCAAAATAAAATTTTAATTTATAGTATAAAGCATAGTCATTTTTAATTTGTACTTTCAAATTCAAATAATAAAAAGATAGCAATTATTTATTTTGGATGTTTACCAATAGAATGTTAACATGTAATTACTCTTTTCCGATTTTTCCCCCAACTAATTAAATACCGAATAAAAAATATTTAAACTATTAACATATTTTAATTTCGATACAAAAGTTGTAATTTTATTCAACTTTTTGTTAATTTGCGTTAAAGACATAGCCAAATTTTAATTTATAGTATAAAGCACATTCACTTTTAATTTGTACTTTCATATACAAATAAAAATATGGCAACTATTTATATAGGATGTTCACCAATAAAATATATTTTAAAAAAAAGTATTAGCAAAACTAGTTATGGGCATGCTTACTTTTTGGTAATGCAGAAGAAGCTTAAGATTTCAATACATAGCATTAATATTGAACATAATCTTCAAAATAAAATACATACAATTGCTATCTTTATGGACTTTATTTATATGTAACAAAATTTCAAGTAAAATATGAAAAATCAACTGATAATGAATAATGAAAAGGACAATTTGAGCAAGAAAATGGTACAAAGTAATTTAACTTGAGTAATTAGCCTAAAATGAATACACACACATACATATATTCCATTTCTAATATGAACACATCTCGTTTTTAGTTTAATAAATACTAATTTTTAACAAACAATGGCTAAGGATTAATATCGCACGCCGCCTACATGAATAGCTTAATGCCCAATGTCCCCAACTTGCAAACAAACTTTCAATTCCGACGGCAAGAACGAGTTTCCACCAGCCTATGACCCGGTGGAAAGTTTCCGACAAAAGAAAGTGACAAAAACAAGTATATGGTAGCTCCCTGCTTATCCGTGGTGAGATGTGACGTCACAAACAGGTCATAGGGAAGAAACGCCCAGAATTGCCGACGCGTAATCCTTTCCGACCAGTACGTGGTACTGCTCACGAAAATATTATTTCAAAACACGGCATATTTGTCATTTAAAATTATATTCTTGGGGAATCCTGTATTATAGTCGTAGTAATAAGTTCAGAGCCGCGTTACCCTCCTCCTCTTGTCGCGGCAACAGATGCTAAAAGTTCCTTATCATTGCTATTACGATGTGGGGGTGGGATGAATTAATATATTTGACCTCGAAGTGTCATTTATTTTTGAAAGAAAAATACTAAGAAAGATTTTTGGACCAGTTAAACAAGATGGTGTTTGGAGAATCACCTACAACCACGAATTATATACGAAAAGTATGGTGAATCTGACATTCTAAAGGTGGTAAAGGCATCCCGCAGTCATCCCGTGTCAGACGTATACGTGTATACGCGGTCTATGATGGCGAACCTGCGGTTCACTAGCACGTGTGACAGGGGCTTTAGGGGACAGAGATGGAGGAGACTTGGAGAGGCGGCCTTGGCCTGTAACAGGCTGTAGTGTCAACGGAGAAGAAGATGACCTCGAAGTGGCTGAAAGGAAAGTAAATGGACTGAATAGTAGACCATCATTCTTTTCGGCTTATATAATTGAAGAGCTTAGTGGAAGAACGTGCTAAGTGACAAAAATATAAAAACGAAAAAATGAGCTTTAAAGTTTTTCGTTTGTACTTAGATACGTTAAAACAGCGCTAAAAAGGTTAAAAAAAATACATTTTACTTAAAGTTTTTGAAAAGGGTGAATCTTTAGAGTACGGAATATTTATGTTTATTGACACAAAAATCTCAACTTTTTCAAAAATGTCATTTAGCATGTTATTCCACTAAGCTCCTCAATTGTTTAATATTTCTAAATAATTACAATAGCGAAAAGCAATGTCAAGACATTATCCCTCAACTTTTAAGGAAGTGATTAGTCAAAGTGGACTACTCTCACTACGTCACACGGCAAATGGTAACCCGTGCTGAGGAATTGTTTACAAGAAGTGTTTATAATTCATATAATTTCCAACTTACAGTTACTTTAGAACCAATCCAACTATTTTGAAAAAAAAAAATGTGGTGAGGGAATATTTCATAGGTCATACCTTATTCAATAATTTATATGTATAAAAAAATGGGAGGACCACATCCAATAACTGTCTTACCTACATCTGGCTTAGTAACTTTTTCTAACGTAAGCCGTAAAATTTCCTCACGAAAGTTATATTTGAAGGATAACCGGAACTCGAGAAGAAAAAAGGTTTCGATTTTAAAAAATGGATTTTTGTGTTCGAATTAAAAAAAAGTCTTGCGGTTTAAAATTCCTTGTCATTGAGTAACAATTAACATATTGCTAGATTTTGGATTATTAAACGTTATGGCCAACTCGTAATACATAAAAAATGAATTTGAAACCGCTATTGACTTTGATAACCAAATGACTTCGATTCTGAACAACAATGAGGTACAGCTGGGGAAAAAAAAACGATCCACCCTTCATATTTCGGCTGCTATTGGTCAAGGAATTTTGTGCAAGGTGTCATTTTTCAGGAAATAGCGTAAGGAATTAAGAACTGGCAACCAAAATTGTATAAGGGGTCGTCTACATATTAAAATGAGTACCAACTTTGAAAATTCCAATGGCAACACCCAATTTTTTTTACATAAAAATATTCAGCAACTTCAAAATACCCCAGGTATAAAAAACAAAACCCCCGACAAACCAAAATTCCGACAAGCCGAAATCCCGAATGAGTCAAAATCCCGAATGGGTCTAAATCCCGAAAACAGATTTTTGTCCATTTCTCGATTTTTTTTAAATATTAGAGATTATTTAGTTATTTAGTCAGTTATTTAATCAGTTAGTTAGTCAGTTAGTTATTTAGTCAGTTAGTTAGTCAGTCAGTTAGTTATTCAGTCAGTTAGTTAGCCAGTCAGTTAGTTAGCCAGTCAGTTAGTTAGCCAGTCAGTTACTTAGTCAGTCAGTCAGTCAGTCAGTCAGTCAGTCAGTAAGTAAGTTAGTCAGTCAGTAAGTTAGTCAGTCAGTAAGTTAGTCAGTCAGTAAGTTAGTCAGTCAGTAAGTTAGTCAGTCAGTCAGTCAGTTAGTCAGTTAGTTAATCAGTTAGTTAATCAGTTAGTTAATCAGTTAGTTAATTAGTCAGTTAGTTAATTAGTCAGTCAGTTAGTCCGTTAGTCAGTTAGTCCGTCCGTCAGTCAGTTAGTCAGTCCGTTAGTTAGTAAGTCAGTCAGTTAGTTAGTCAGTCAGTCAATTAATCACTCCGTTAGTTAGTCACTCCTTTAGTTAGTCCAGACTGACTAACTTAGTCTAACTGACTTTCAATTAGTTAGTCAGTGAACTGACTGACTCACTGACTAACTAATTGACTGACTGGCTAACTAACGGACTGACTGACTGCTAACTGACGACTAACTGACTGACTGACTAACTGACTGACTAACTTACTGACTGACTAATTTGCTGACTGACTAACTTCTGACTGACTAACTTTGCTGACTGACTAACTTACTGACTGACTAACTTGCTGACTGACTAACTTGACTGACTGACTACTACTTGCTGACTGACTAACTTGCTGACTGACTAATTTGCTGACTGACTAATTTACGACTGACTGACGATAATTAACTGACCGACTAACTAACCGACTGACTAACTACTAACCGACTGACTGACTAACTAACCACTGACTGACTAACTAACGACTTGACTACTACTAACATACTAACTGACTAAATAACTAACTGACTAAATAACTAAATAAGTAATCTCTAATAATTAAAAAAAATCGAGGAAATATATTATTGGAAATTTTATAATAAAATAATTATAAATAATATTGGAAATAACATACATTCAAAAACATAGTAATCGATATAATTTAATGTTAATTATACAAACAAAATACATTGTATGCACTTGAAACAAGAAAAGATTTTTAGACATTTGACAGATATCAATAATTTGAATAAACATTTACCAAAAACGCTTTTCAACCACCAAACGATAATGCAAATTAGGATCCAATTTGCTAAGTAATTTTTTACACGGTCCCTAAAATTCGTTTTTTTTCAGTATTTTTACAATAACTCGGCAAATAATTGTTGTTGAATTAAAAAATTCGGGATTTTGGTTCTACTTGATCTACTTTATCGATTTATGTAACAAAAATTTGGGGTTGCTATTCATAATTTATTTTTTCTTATTTAAATTTAAATAAAAAAATAATAAAAATTAAAAATTGATGAATTGTGTGATTTGTTTTTGGAAGATTAAGAAGTATATAATGAAAAAAAAAATGTTGATTTAATTCATTTTATTTGTAGAGGTATGAATAAAAGTTTGTGAAACTTTTTTAACATTATGGGCCTTCAACTTCGAATGCTTATATCTTAACAAATAATGCAAATTAATATTTTTTTTTTTTTGGATCTGGGGTATTTTGAAGGTGATAAACATTTTTATATAAAAAAAAATTGGGTGTTGCCATTGGAATTTTCAAAGTTGGTACTCATTTTAATATGTAGACGACCCCTTATACAATTTTGGTTGCCAGTTCTGAATTCCTTACGCTATTTCTTGAAAAATGACACCTTTCACAAAATTCCCTGATCAATAGCAGTCGAAAAACGAAGGGTGGATCGTTTTTTTTTTTCCCCAGCTGTACTTACAGATAATGCGGGGACTCCTGTTTTCATTTTTGCATTCCTGCTATTTCATTGGTCGTTTCGATTTCACTCTAAAAATAAGCTCTTTTTTTCGGCTGCTATTTCATATTTTTTCTGTTTTCTTTTTTAGAGTTTTTTCTGTGCAACTTTTTTATTCCTGCTATTTATTAAACTTTATCGGTTTAAATTCGATTAAATTTCAACTATGCAAAGTATTACCAAAACGTCAATGTTGTTAGAAAAACTTCGGTTTAGATGATATTTAGTCTTTTTTTTTAGAAATTAACGAAATTGTGGGACAGCAATTTTACGTGATTCACGAACAGAGAAGACATTTTTTTGAGTGCAACTGGCTAATTCCTCGTAACTAGTGTAAGTCACGATTTAAGAGGAGATGAAAAGCTTTTTAAATTTAAAAAATAAATCAAATTAAATAAAGTACATTACATTATTTAGTAAATTACATATTTACTTTTTTTCATTTATGTTAAAAGTTGTAGTGATAATAACTTTTTACCAAACGTGACTTACACTACAGACAGGATAATTTTGCATGGAATTACCCAACTAAACCATAGATACCGTTACATTTGGTGGGGTAATTTCTTGACAAAAATTACTATTCAATGGATGGTTGAAAAGTGTATTTTTTCAGCCAACTTCATACAAGAACTAAGAGTTTTAAGTTCATTTACCTATTTGTAATTAACTGCGGATTGAATAAAAGCCCGTTTCAATCATAATAAGTGGGGTAATTACGAGACGTTTATTCTTAAATTGATCATTAGGTTAAATACTTTACACTATGACAATCGACAGTATCCTAAACTTAATATATACATATATATATATATTTGGGGTGGGGGGGTGGGGGCTGTTGAAAATTAAAAATCTCATAACGTGGCTTAAAAAAAAGTTCATATTGTTCACACATTGTCATCTTTAATCTACAGTTTGTAAGAAATATAAGGAAAATAAGAAACACAAGTTTTATTGAGAAGTTTATGTTAACCTTATGTAATTAAATGCAAAAATTTGGCTTTAAAAATTCCTTCATAATGTGCAAGATTTAAATATTTTTATGTAAATAAAAGTTTATATTGATTTAAGTTTTGAACAGATTCTTATGTTTTGTCTTCGACTACTCTCAAAATAGCAAATCAACGATGCAAAGCCTTTTTTATTTTCTTTCCTTCTTCCCCGCTCGAATTCAGAGTGGCATGTGGCGTCGGTCGTTTAACGACACTCGTCAATGGCGGATTTCGGAAAGAGCCAGGCCGTCTTCTCTTTTTCTCCTAACTTCTTCTTCTCGGAGACCCTGGTACACTGCGTACGTTGTCCACTCTATAGTAAACAGCTGCAAGTGTACAATAGCTTTGCTAGCCTGGTCTATATGTGATTTTTGCTCGAGACATTAAGCCTGGGAGTGAAAGGGTTAAGTGTGAAAAATACTTTAGTTTTTGTTTATAATTTGTTGTCATTTTGTAGGAATGGGCTGCCCAACTATGTGTTCAAAGCGAAAAGGCTTCAACTCGTTATCCTTTATTTGTGGTTGTGCGAGAAAGTCTCAATGTGATGTCGTTTCAAGTGCCTGTTACCTTTCCTGGAGCAAAGTGAGTTTTAACAAATAAAAAATATATGATAGACATACGTGGTAATGTGTAAATTGAAAAAAAAAATTGTGACTAATATTTTTCTTGGGCTAATGAACTTTTAAGATCAAATAAATTTATACAAATAAAGTTACAGATAAAATAATTTTGTTGATTGTTAAAGCTTTTAACAAGAAATTGGTTAAAGTAGAATTTAAATCAGTAAGATTTTATTTTAGTCAAGATATATTGCTTAAATTCCAAACGATGATTACTTGTGCATTTAGACTAATTTTTTTTAGGAACAAAGAGCTTCCACACTTTAAGTGTACCTGCAAGTTTGTTAGTTATTCATGAAATAAGTTTATTTTAATTACAAAAGTAACGTGACACAGTCGAGGTCACAAGCTTATTCAGGAACCACTTAAAAACGCGATGGGGAAATTATCTTCTATGTTCAAACGTATTAACTGAGTAAACCATCTTTTAAAATAATATAAAACAGCTGCATACTATTAGTTGTTTGTTAATATACTAACATAGCATGACAGTTTTAGCTTGCTGAAAGTGTTTCAGTTTCAATATCGGGTATTGCGAGTCGTTGAAGAAAAAAAATGTTCTTAAAAGTTATGTGACTGCGTATTGTGGTCGGTTTAGCTGTCTTGTCACTGAGGATACCTTCCTGGGTTCTATCCTCGCCTTAGCCATCCTATAAACAGATTCTGTTGGCAAAAAAAACTAGTCAATAAATAACGACGTATACATGAGACTCTGCATGTGGTAAATCTGTCGTGATCCAAAGTCCTGATGCTGCGTACAATTTTGCTATAAGATTGCGTTGGGTGCAAACGGAGGTTTCAACCTGGTCACTTGGGTTTTAAAATACGCCTGTCACCAATATCCTTCGTGTAGCTTTATCCTGAAGTTAATTCAACCCAAACTCTTTAAGGTTACTTTGAAGGTTTTTCCCAGGGATTGGAAAGTTACTTTTAAAAAGTAACTCTGTTGCAGTTAAAGTTACTTAATTAAAAAAGTAACTGTTACAGTTACAGTTACTTCATATGAAAAGTAACGCGTTACAGTTACTTTAAAAAAAAGTAACGAATCACAGTTACTTTTCGAAATTTCAAGTTATAAGAAATATTGAAATTTAGCCATCTTATCATTTTTCAAAGAGAACCACGATAAACGAAACATAAGCTCAAACAAAACACTGAAATTATAATTAATAATTTTTTTTTTATATTTAATTTTAATCCTTTACCCTGATATGAGTCCATCTGTAAACACTCGGGTAGGTACTGACAGAAATAGGGGTATCTCAAGAACAAATGTGAAATTCTGTCTCCTCCCTCCCCAGTCCCCACCCCTCTTCGAGAGGAAGGACTTGATCATTGTTTTAGAACCCATTCAGGCAGGGGGACACAAAGGGGTTTGGACTGAGGGATCCAACCTGCTTGGCAGTTAGCGTGATTTATTGGAAAACCCTTCTTTTCCGTAGATGCCTGTAATTGTGCGGGGCTTATAATGTGATACTTAGAAAGGTAAACAGACAAGGAAAAACATTCGTACTGTTACAATTCTGTCTGAAAGCCGCTGTCACGCCTTTAGCAGCCAAAGCGGATAATTCTATTATATTCTTTACTTTTACCATCCCAAGAAAAGCTCTTATTTCGGGAATGCGAAATGTTTAATTCTCTTAGGAGTGGAATTTTAAAATTGGCATCAGACAGCCTTCGTAAAGTAACGGAAAAGTAACGACATTTTTCGTTAAGTTTCGTTAAGTTACAGTTACTTTCTGAAAAATGTAACGGCGTTACCCCAAAAAAAGTAACTGTTACAAGTAACGGCGTTACAAGTAACGCGTTACTCCAATCCCTGGTTTTTCCAATATGAATAAATTAAAATTTGAAAGCGTATGTTATATATATTTTGGAAGAAAGAATATTTAGACTAGAAGTTACGCGACATATTTTTAAATTGAATAAGTTGAAAGTATAATTTAAGCTACTAACAAGTTAAGTTATTAATGAGATGTATATTATTTAAATTATTAATAACTAATAACTTATTAATATCAAAAATAATTTGCCAATGGTGGAGCAAAAACTGCTTGTTCTTTAAGAAATATGCTTTTATAATTATAAGTTTTATATTAAAAAATGAATTTCAGACGAAGCCAAGTCAGATCTGCATTTGGAATGTTAATCAGATTCCATGTACAATTTTCCATTTTCCCAATTGTCCAATTTAAATATTTATAGAACTATGTTTTATGATTTTTTTTTTACATTGGTAAACAAAGAAATACGATATGTATAAAAAAAACGTATAAAAAATTAAACTACAATTTGTACTTTGTCTTTAAATGATATTATACAGTTGGAGTTTCAAGTTATAATTGTTCTTTCGTTGTTTTTTAGCCCTTATTCTGATGTCTGTAAAACATTGTGTCCTTTAGCCAACTATAATGATTCCACTGTCTTACCAGGCCAGCAAAGTATTATGATTGAAGTATCTGCGAGCCGTGAAGTTGAAATAGATTTTAATTTCGAACTTTCTAAACTAGATAATTTCATTATAACGTAAGTATTTATCTTGAATAATATGCCTGCATGTTTCGAATTTTTTTTCAAAAAGTACAATTAAATAGGTGTTCCTTATTATCCTTATATATAAACACATTGTTATGCTGTTTTGTCCCGTTGTTAATGAGGAATTTAAAGAAGTTACCTTTTGCAAGGATTTGAAAGTCTATAGCCAATATTATATAGTAATATATAACTTTCTGTAAAATCTTTGCTAATCTATCTCCTATAGATACTTAAGGAATTTGTCATTTTTTGGATAGTAATAAGCAGGGGCGGATCCAGAATAAAATGACGGGGGTCAAAAATTTCATTGGAAGAAATTTTTGGTAATTAGAAAAATCGGATTTATAAAATGCTGACTGCAAATTAAATTCTTAATTAAATATTAAAGTTATTTTATAATTTAGGTTCACAAAAAAGAAATCTATCGTACTTATTAGTTATTAAAAAAAATACAATGGTAATTACTAAACACTCAATTTAATGGCAATTAATAAACGTAATTAATATTAATTAATAATCATTAATAATAAACATCATACTTAAATTTACAACCTTCTTGATTTGCGTTTGTTTATACTATAATTTAAAATCAATAAAATTAAATATTTATTGAATAATGTGAATTTATAAAAATATTAATATTAAGTTAATAATAAAAAAAAATTATTAAATAAAAATCAAGTAAATGTTGTAATGTAAAGTTATTTAATATGCATTAAATATATTTAATTGATGTGACGTTTTTACTTGACGTAGTTTTATAAATATTTCAATAGCAAGTACAACTGTCGGTTTGAAAGATTTTTTTTTTAAATTCTATAATTCGGGGAAGATGAACTGTTTTACGTTTTTAAATTTAAATTAATTTATGATTTTTTATCGAGCAAAAATTAACCTTAAACCTGACGGACTGTACGGAAAGCAATAAAGCCATTCAACTCATTTTAATAAGTTTTTTTTAAACTTTTAGTTTTGCAGAAAAATGTGGCTACTAACTGAAATGCGAGTTTTCTGCAATCCAGTTTTCATGATTAAAGAATTTCTGTAGCTCCATCCAGTGTCTCTCTTCACCACTTTAGCAATGAGACCAGTGAATGTACCAAAACCCAGGGGCAAATTTAAGGGATGCGAACTCCTCTTTATAAATGTGAAAAGCCAAAATTTTGTAAAAGGTATCTGTTAAGAAATAGTATTAGTTTAATTTAAAATTCAAATAGATTTAACGTTTTGCAAATAAATATGTGATTTTGAGCAGAAAACTAAAAAATGACGTTTGGGACAAGGGGCAGTAAAGAATTTCCTACAATATTTCGTGTTCTAAAATTTGTTTGAAATATTTTTTTATCGATTAAGTGTTTCTGTATACTTGTATAAGGACCATACCTAGTGTACAAGAAGAAAAAGTAAATAAGAAATATTCATTTTATCATAAGTCATGTTCAAGGGGCATAAGAGTAAAAATTATGGTAGAATTTCCCATATGCACAGAAAAGTAGAGAACCAGAATTTATCACTAACTCAATTTAAAAAAAAGGCGAAAATTTGACTTAAGGTACTAAATACCTCCCTGTTCGTTTGACTTTTGTCTTCTTAACAATAACAACAGATGGTAGTACTGAAATTTGTTATTTAGGGAAAAATGTGAAGAAAAAAAAATCTGTTTTTCTGTCTCTTTGGGAGAAAAACAAGCTATGAAACACAAGCGCTGATTGCATGTTTGTTTATTCTTTCTTTTTTTCGGGAATGAGGGGAGTTCGAAAGAGAGAGATTGTTTGGTTAGCATTTTCAATGCTACTCAAAAGTGAATGCATAGAGTTAAGGGTAATTCGTTTCATATCATCGGTCAAATGGCAAAACCACGAATGTGTAAAATCACAGGGAGTGAAAACTAGATACTGATAAGCCTACCGTTTGCAAAAAATGCCCATCCCTAGAATTTGTATTTTCGCGGCTTTGTCATTTGACCAACGATATCACAATAAAAAAACTTAAAACTTCTTTAAACAAGTACACAAATATCAAGAAAATGTTTTTTATACAACATTAAAAACGTACATTGATGAAACTTCATAGCCCCAAATTCGGTCATAATCCTATTTCATACACAGGCAGTACGGTGCACCAAAACTACTGATTTTAAAATTTATTTGGGAAGGAATAATTTCCATGTCATAATATACTCACCTTTCTTGACATAAATATAGATTTTATAAATTCCATATGGTTTATTGTAAATAATGTTTTTTTTTTTTACTTTTTACAATATTACCCATATCTATACGAAATTATAAAATAAAAACTTGGTTTTATGGAATTTCGATTAAAAAAACTCGTCTCCGCTATTTGCATGATTTATCTTCCAAGTGTCGATATTAAATTTTTGAGTCTATTTCCATCCCCTACCCACTACAAGGCAAATTTTAAATGCTTGTTGCAGTTATTCCATTTTCACGCCACGAAGATGGACAACGTCCATTCAAAGGAATTGGTTTCCTGGCTAAATGCTTCTCCAGACCGGAAGCTCCTATCCCAAGGACAGCAGTGCGAAAATAAACCCCTCTCTCGAAAAAGTACTGGAATAGAAGTGTAAACAGGAGTTCGAAAGCTCACAGACAGTAGAGAGTTCTGCATATGCGGAAAACTATATCAGAAATCGTCAATCTCTGTGTCTATAAATAATAATAATTTCATATCCATAAAAAAGATATAATAATGATATACAAAATAAAGCATTTATGTAAGACAAAGAAAGTTTTCTTTTTATTCAGTTTAACATCACTTATAATTGATCAAGAAAGAAGCGGAAGGATATCTCTACAATGTCACAAATCTACTTTTATGTACTATGATGAAGCACAAATAAATGACCTTAAACATTTTCCAAATAAATATTTCTGATCTTGGTAGATCATGAGAACACAATAGTATATAAGAGAAATATCTAAGTAATATTTGTTAAAGTACAATTATTCTGCACCAGTCCTATTTAATTTTTTGCTTCCCAAGGCCCAAATGTATGCTGTGTGGCCGGAGGCATTACCTTATTATGTGTTTAGAGTTGCCAATAAACAAAGAGGTGGTAGAAAATAGTGATCCAATAGATTCAAGTAATATGTTGTTAGTCGCCAAAGAGACTAATGAAGTTCTTCTGCAGACTGTCTTTGTAAATATTGAGTCCAATGGAAGAAAGAAGCTGGTTCGAGCCCTTCTCGACAGCGGCTCACAAAAATGTCACCTGTTGAAGAGAACCGTAGAAGAATTGGTCTCAAACCCACGGCAAGAAGAAGTTTAGCCCTCTCGGTGTTTGGTGGCGGAAGACAGGGGTGCCTACAAGGGGGGGGGGGGTAACGACGCAAACTACGTCGTTGAATATATATATATTTTTTTGGGGGGGGTGTGATTTTTTTAATAAATTTTTTTAATTAACTGTCTAGTTTGACTAAACAAACCCAACAAGTTCTTATTCTCAGAGTCTCCCCTACCCAAATTAGACTGGCGAAACTAACTAAATGATTGCGTAAGAAACAGTAGGACTTGGAAGTTACTTGCTTTTTGTGGTTGGTTCAATGTATGGGCGATTGAATGTAGTTTTAAGTAGCTCAATTTCGAGTTTCTCGGTACGAATTTTGTTTAACTTTTTATCTTTAATTTTAATATATTAAATAATAGTAACTGTTTTAATTGAAACTGTCGCTATAAACATTACAAAATAATTCTGATTTATTTAATAATGTAAAAATATGGTTTATTAGACGAAAAGCTATACGAAGAGAAACATTTTTATTCATTAACACTTGAGAATTTAAGGAAGCAATTGAAAGGCGTTTTTTATTGTATCACGTTTTAGGTATTTTTTTATTGGTTTAGAAACTAATAAAATAAATTAATTTGTCCAATTATTTGGATTCGTGATAGCTTTTTCTGTAAAAAAATCTATTTAAAGGGGAATGGCCGCGCTGGACCTCGGGTCTCCAAAGCAAAGTGCATCAGTGTTAATCCAAAGGAGAAAAAAAAATTTCTCTGCCACATTTCTCCGGCTGTATTGAATATTTTTACAACTGGATTTTTTTATGTGATAAATGTAGCTGACTTACAGGTCCTGATAATCCAACTTTTGAATCGGTTCGAATATTTTTTTAACTTTCAATAAATAATTTTACAAAAAGTATTCGAAGCAATTTCAAAAAGTGGGAAGATAGAGACCTGTAAGTTATCTATAATATTTATTATTAAAATTTTTTTTTTGTAAAAATATTCAATACAACTGGAGAAATGTGGCAGAGAAAGTAGTTTTTTTTTCATTGGATAAACACTGAGGCACTTGAGTTTGGAGACGCGTGGTCCAGCGCGCCCATTCCCCCTTAAAATTAAAAATTAGCTAAAGCTTGTAATTCTTTGTATAAAGCTATTTAAAAATGTGCTTGACTTTTTAATTTAGGAACAACTCGGCTTTGACCTACCAGTAGAAAAATATTTTCGGGAGAAGGTCTGTACTAGGTCTATTTCTTGGGATAAAGTTACCCCATTCGACGGTACTTAAAATCATTTTACTATAAGGTTTCTTGTATACACCGTAAAGATAAGAAGTGGTGCAGATTTCTTAGGTTAGTTACTCCATAAGTCCATCATATGAATATAAAATTCCGATTTTTTTGGGGGGTGGGGAGGGAGGGAGGGTGGTTAATAATTTTGTATGGTATTGAGGGCTGGCTTTGGGGGGGGGGGGGCGTAGAAGCCAAAGTTTGGGGGGGGGTGCGTCGTTAGCTCTGGGGGGGGGGGTCGGACCCCTGGCGGAAGAACACACGTGAAAGACCATGGTCTCTACAAAATTACCCGTAAGTCTCCAAATGGTAATTTTTCTATGGACATAGAAGTCTTGGGTCAGCAGACTATATGTGGGAATATTCCTAGGCTTAAACATGAACCATGGGATGCAGAACTGTCTGATAAACGTATATGGATAGCTGATTACGGGGAAGGTGAGCCGGAGATCGAGCTGTTAATTGGAGAGGACTATTGTGGGCAGCTCTCCACGGGAAACATGAAGCATCTGCAATGTGGATTGATAGCTTGCGAAACACTTGGGATGGCTAGTTATGGGAAAAACCGCCAGTGATTATAAAGACACAGCAATCACTAATGCGTCTCTGAGTATATCCATGTTAATACATAGTAGGGAAATAGGGCAAGTTCAGGACTTTAAGGATCAAAGCTCCAGTGCACTTGGCACCATTAGCTCCAGCAATGTTCCATCTTTGACTTCCCCTTAAGTTAGAGCCCTCATAAGTATGTAATTGGCATATGAGAGATTTGTTATAAATGTGATTACTTTTTCTTTGAAATTGAAACTATAAAGAATATAATTTTGGAATTTTTTTTATATATTTTAATATAGAATAAGTATTGAACTGAAGAGTAATTTTTAATAAAAAAAGTTAAATTCAAAATATAACTTAATTTTTCTCGGCTTAAAATTTAAAATTGTTCCCTCTAAAGTTTTGATTTAATAAAAAAAACTTATTTGTCTCTAAACAAAAATTGTTCTTGGTTTTAAAGTCTAGTTTAAACAAAAATACAAAAATTCTCCGGTTTGTTAGTATTAGATGATAAAGACTGAAAAAACAAAGTGTAAAAATTATAAAATATTTTTTACATAAAGTTTTCAAGTATAAATAAATGTTTTAAGTAGTATAAATAAATACAAATTTTAAAAAATATTTAGAAGTTGTATTGTTTTCTAAAAAAAAACAAATTTACCTCCAAAACATGAGGTCCCTTGTTCGGGTTTGGGCATTGTTAATGTAACTGCCGAGCTATAAAAGGTCTGTGCAAGAAACTGCTTCAAGGTTCCGACGCCACATAGGATGTCTCCCGTAAAAATTTCGTCGAGTGCCTAGTCAGGTGTTGTCTTGTCACTTGATTGTGGTCAAAAATTACAACACCAGTCATTAATAGCCATCATGTATAGCCAATAACCCGAGTGTAGGCTCTAGTGCGATGATAGTTTTACCCAACCCAAAACAGAAACCCCACAGGCTTTCAATTAAAAAAAACTAGTACAGTGGGGAAAATGTGTATTGACCCCAGCAGCAAATGTGACAATCGTGAATAAAATAAAATTGTTTTTTTTTATCTCCACCAGAGATGGCTAGTATTAAGGGTAATTTTTCATTTCACTTAGTTACTTGTTGAAAAATAGGTAACAAAAGTACACAAATATTGATTTTTAAAAAATTTCAAGACGAGTTTAAGTTTGTTTTATTACAGATCAACTCGTTTTAATACCTTTTAAAATATAACTGATGAAACAAAAAATTTTAAATTATTATTTTGATCTAAATCGTTAATTTTTTAATATAGAATTCATTGAAGTTAATTTTTTTTTTATTTCAATAGAAATAAAACAATAACTGTAAATATAACAGCATCTAAACCAAGTGTTTTGCAATACAATATGGAAGAAGACTTGCATGCTGTTCGAATTGAAGCTACATCAGAGGAAGATAGCTGCATGGTTTTAGGTCTACAAGATATACAGGTCCGTTTATTAGCAGTGCAATTTAATGTTTGTAAGCTTACAAGATGTTATTACTTTTGCGTATTGTTATATTAAATAGGATAAGTAAAAAAGTAAATAAAAATTATGCAAGAGAAATCCACTACCTTCTGTATTGCTTTTATAATCTCAAATGTTTTTGTCAATTCTAAAAGTATTAAAAATACAAAATGATCACTTATTATCAATTGATCATACATAAAAAGTGCTAATTTTTATGTTTTTAAAACTATTTATAAATAAGAACTTAATAATTTTAACAATAAATTTTTTTAGAGCATCACAAAAATGGATAGTTTAGTTAAAATGTACTTGATTTCAATATTTTTTTTCTTTTAGGACATAATTTAACTTTTGAATTATTTTCAGTGTCCAATTTATTATTCAGTTGAATCAGTTGAACCACAAGGCTATTATCAAACTCTCACTCGTCAATCTGGTATTTCTATTACAGTAAGCAAAATCAGACTTATTTATTTCAAGAATATTGTTGTATTTATTTAGTTCTAACTATGTTTCTTAAAATACAATTTAACTTGAAATTCCTTACCAAATATGATTTAAAAAAATTGTAGACATAGTATTCATTCTAATTTTGAGGTTCCCTATGTATAGTTTTGTGTGTTTTATTTGCTTTATAACATTTGTTTTAATGTGTCCTTGTGTAGTTTGGATACAAATGTACTTTCCTTGAATTTCCTTAATTATATTTTGTTATTAACACATGTGGCCTTAAGAATTTACAATTTGTTTTGTCCCTAAATTATAAAAATTGTAGGTTTATAATATCAATATGATAAACAATTAAATTATTTTTTGTTACAAATTTTATTGTTGTGTTATTGCAATATTTTTTGATATTTTCAAATTTAGATGCATTTTGTTTTAGCGAAACACATTTAAAAATGGCCGCCAGTACATTGTTTTACTGCTGAAGCCCACTGATGAACTTTGTTTTGAAGCTGACAAGAAATCCACAATTAGTATGTTAATTGATTTTCAAAATAGCTTTCATGTAGTAAAAAATTACATTAAATGCACTAAAGTTACTTAAAATCAAAAGGGTGGAAAATGGCTGGTTTTTAGTGAAAAAAAATTGGGGTTTTGAATCCTCCTTCTGACATGGTAGTTTGTACAATCGACTGTTAGCAGTTGGTTTCTAATTGAATCTCATGAAGCTAAATAAAAGTATTGTAGAGTTTTTAATTAAAAAAAGAGTTTTTGTATTGTGATATACTAGCTTTTTTGCTCCATTGTTTACTATTATTATTTCCTAACTATTGTAAGTTCCATGCATTTAATCAGGGATTGGAAAGTTATTTTTAAAAAGTAACTATTACAGTTACTTAAGATGAAAAGTAACTGTTACAGTTACTTAATATGAAAAGTAACGTATTACAGTTACTTTTTCAAAAAGTAACGAATCACAGTTACTTTTTGAAATTTCAAGTTATAAGAAAATTTGAAATTTAGCCATCTTACCATTTTTCATAGAGAACCACGATAAACAAAACATAAGCACAAACAAAACACTGAAATTATAATTAATAATTTTTTTAAATATTTAATTTTAATCCTTTACCCTGATAATCAGATGACAACGAGTTCATCAGTAAAATCACGGTTGGGTACTGATCGAAATAGAAGTAGCTCAAGAATGAACGGGCACTCGCTGTCTCCCCCCTCTCCACGGGGAAGGACTTTGTCATTGTTGTAAGACCTATTCAGGCAACGCAAAAGGGTTTGCATTGAGGGATCCAACCTGCTTGGCAGTTAGCGTGATTTATTTCAAAATCCTTCTTTTCGGTAGATGCCTGTAATTGCGGGGCTCATAATGTGATATTTGGAAAAGTAAACAGACAAGGAAAAACATTTGCAATAACAATTCTTTGCTTTGCAATAACAATTCATTCGCTTTAACAATTCTGGCTGAAAGTCGTCGTCACGCCTTTAGCAGCCAAAGTGGACAATTCCATTATGCTTTCCTTTTTCCCTACCAAAAAAAGATCGTATTTCGGAACGGCAAAATGCTCCCTTTTCAGGAGTAGAATTTCAAAATTGGCATTGGGAAAGTAACGGAAAAATAACGAGAAAAGCAACTAAGTTAGTTACAGTTGCTTTCTGAAAAATCTAACAGCGTAACTCTGCTTACCAAAAAAAGTGTTACAAGTAACGCGTTACTCCAATCGCTGCATTTAATTAATTTATTCCTTTGGTAGCAAGATTGAAATTACCTTTTTACTAGTTTCTTTTCCTTATGTGCTCTTTTGTGGATTAGTGAAACTAATGATATTACATTGAATATTTTTATATTTGATTCTGCTTATTATTTAATTAATAGCTCAATTGGCCAAAAATACTAAACAACAGTTTTGTATATGTGTATATTATAAAATAATTTTGATTCACTCTTTACTCTTTCTATCCATTAAATTATTATGGTTTTGGTTTACATCTTTTACAATAACTAGAAAATATGCAATCCATTGTATACATTTGTGGTATCGAAAACTATATTAGTACTCCAACACCTCTTACTGTAACTGGCAGCATTCAACCGTGAACTGTATCACTGTAACTTAGGGGTCGGCATTCTGTTCTGTTTGAGAAAAACATTGGCGTAAGATGTGTGCTGTTTTAACTAATAAGTAATGTAATATAATAAATTAATGTGCTCTTTAATGATTCAACCTAATTTCCCAATACCCACACTAAACCCAGCCAAAGGACATGATAGTTGGCGAAGATTTATGGGAATGTGCAATCGAAGGTTTTGGTTCCGAAGTGAAACTAAAACTGAAGCAAATCAACCATGAGCTGGAAAAGTGTGTTTCTTGGATTACTGTAAATTTATAGAAGAACCCAAAGGCTGCTAGAGGTAAAAATTTTGTTTTCCACTCCGACTAGAGAATTAATTTTGAAATGGAGGAGCTTGTGAAAGGTTTCATAGAACAGAACCAATTGCTGATGCAACGACTAACAATGATACCGGTTCAACCACCGGTTCCCACAGCAAAGGTTTCCGTACATTTAGATAAGTTTGATGAGCACCAAGAAAGTTTTGAATCGGTTTTTAGAATGCTTTGATTTGGGTGAAACGGCTGTTTTAAGAGATTGCTCATATGAACTACACACTGACCATGCATGTCGACAATGCATTATACACAATGCTATCAAACTGGTGAAAGATCCGGAATTCCATAAAAGGTCGGAACACATCAAAGTGCGGTTTCATTTAATTCGTGAAAAGTTCCAGGAGGAATGTACTGAACGCTGAACATATTGATGGATAGAAACAAATTGCTGACATTCTGACGAAGTCCCTGGCTCGTCCTGTTTTTGAGACTCTTCGAATTATGTTAGGAATTTGTGTATAATCTATTTCAAAAGTAATATTTGTTAATGTAGTATTTTTTGAGAGAAAGTGTTAAGAAAAATAGCATAAACTACTACTTTAACTTTTTTTCTTAGTAACTTCAACTTTCACTTTAGCCTGCTCTGATTTTGGTTTGTTTTTCTACTGTAGAATTTTGCTCTTGAATTTCATCAGATTTTTACATCGTTTTTCAATACTTTGCTTTTACCACGTAAGATGTGTGCTGTCTTAATGTGCTGTAATATAATAAATTAATGTGCTCTTTAACGATTCAACCTAATTTCCCAATACCCACACTAAACCCAGCCAAAGGATATGATAACATTAAATCTGTATGTAGTATAACATTCTAATAAACTTACCCGTGCTTTGTTTTTAGTTTCAAAAAATCATCAAAAGACAGTCATGGTTCGTGTTTTTCCATCTATTACTGGTATGTTATATCTATTGCTGTTGTTCCAACCTGTTGAAATTTATTAATTTTACTATATTAAAAACATCTTTAAATGAATATTTAAACTAAAATATGTAGTATGTTGTAGGAAATTCACAAGTATTCCTTCTTCATTTAACAGCTGCAATTTATGACATAATTTATAAAATTTTTAATTATGATTTTATTTTTGTTTCAGATGAGGAATTTAATAAAGCTATTTTTGGAACCCTTGGATTTTATGTTCTAATATATATATTCTCATTTATTATTTGCTGCTTTTTCTTTGTGAGGTAATATTTGTTTTCATCATTATTTAAAATTATACTTTCAATCACATGTAAACTGGGAATTGATGTACCCAGTCATTGTACATACAATGCACTTTAACGCTCTAAGTACTTAATCACGTTTCATCAATTAACCAATTTACTGTCATCGATATTTATTGAATTTTAACCCTGTCAGGGTGTATAGCGGTGCTTAAAGGTGTTTATTTTTAGTTTTCGATTTTAAGGGCCCTTAAAGGTGCTTATTTTTACTTTGAGTTTGTAAAAAGTGCTTATTTTTTACTTTAGGTGCTTATTTTATTTTTTTAAATTCCAGAAACGAAATTTTTTCCCTTGCTTATTTCAAAGTTTTATCAGGACCGAACTTTGTTCAACCAAACTTCAATGTTTTGTAATATATGCCAGTTTGCAGCGAAAGCGCAGGTGTTCCGAGTCTCGTTATTTTATAGTTTTAGTTCAGGACAGATTGGTCAACCAAACCTCAATGCTTCGTAATATTATCAAGTTTATGCTGTTATCGCAGTGAAGTCTCTTTTTCATGCTCTTTCTCAGTTCAAAACAAATCGGTCAGCATCAAACCTTTAGGTATTTTATTACTTTAGACTATGTTTGGTTCGCGGCATAGTGGTCTGCTATTTACCCACCTGCCAACTCCCCAAATTTAGGTATATACTATGTTAGGAACTTATAAAATTATGTAAAATTTAACTTAAATTTGAACTAAGTAACAAATCCTAAAAAAAAAATATTTGAAAATAGCAAAGAGCCCCGGAAAATTTTTTTTGGGGGTTGAAGGGACAGAATTTTGTGTTTGAAGTTTTTTCATCGGCCGTCGACCAATGTAGAAAAATTATAATTCCAAATATTTTTTGAGCAATCAGACCATCTGCCAAAATGTGTCACCAGTTTAGCCCTCAGGGGTGTCAGACTTCCGCTGAAGGTTGGGATTCCTCGCTGCCGATTTTCTAAACATTCTGCCGATCCAACTTTTTCAAAAATTTATTTTATTTCATATTTTTAAACATAGTCATAAATAAATCCCAAGATAATCGACTGATTTCGATACAAAATGGCGCCTTGAACAAGGGGGTCAGCTTTAACACCAAAACCTCAAATTTTTCAGAACATTAAAGCCCCCAGAAAAAATTGTTTCCTTCATTCTCGATCTATATAAATGAAAACTAAACTTAAATTTTGATAATAACTAGTTTAAATAATAGATTTTAAGCAGCTCACTGGCTGAGAGGTTAAACGTGTCGCCTCGTAAGCCCAAGATCGCGGGTTCGAGCCCCGGCTGATTCGTCGGATTTTCTGGATGTTAAAATCTTGGGCACTTGTCATATGATTGTGTGGCATGTAAAAGATCCCTGGAGAGCCCATTTGCCTTGGGTTTTCCTGGCCAAATTAAATCTCGGCATACTTGAACATCCACAGAGAGCTCAGATTCATTGTAATCTGTGGGTCAAAATTGGTAGCGAGAGTCGCCTAAATGGTGCCACAAAAAATGGCTCTCGGTTCTGGGGAATATGCCGAGTCTGCAAAGGCTTGACAGCCAATATTGCAGCCCCATTGGAGAAAAAAAATAATAGATTTTAATAATAAGATAAAATTTGTAATTAATATTTGAGGATGAATTAAGATTAGATTACACTAAGATGTCTTCAAATATCGGCCAACAGCCAGTGCATTCCCCCATTAGAAGAGGATCATCTTCACTTGAACAAAAAATATGTAGTCCAATAATGCTTCCTGATCTGCTTATTTTCCTCCTAATTTTCAAGAAATCCACGATGACGTCCCATTGCCTCATGGTGATTCTGGCTCTGCGTGATCGGAAGAGTGTCTTGTTACCTTTGTAGCTCTGGTTCAGGCCTAATCGGACCAACCAGGATATTTCCTTCTGATCTAGCGTTCTTGAGTCGTGACCTAGTGATCACAAGAAAAGCTTTGAATGTTATAAGTGTTTTTTGTTTAATTTTGAAACTTTAGTTAGGCATTTTTTAAAATTTCGGCTTATATACAATTTGGATTTGGTTGATGATGATTGAAACTAGAACTACATTATCTCACAGTCCAGAAATACATTGAGTAATTGATTAAAATATACCTTTTCTGATCAACTCCAATTATCCGAATTTCCAATCATTCAATTGTGGTTAGGTCCAAATTGCTTCAGATAATTGGAGTTCTATTATAATTACTAAACAAACAATCACACAATTCCTAAATTAAAAATAAAATTGCATGATCATCGCGGTTAAATCATACTTTTTTTGTATTCACGTGAGATAACTGAATTTTGTATTTGATTTTTTTTCATCGGCTTCGGCGGATGGGAAAAAATAATCGGTCCATCGGCCGATTGAATTTTTTAACGATCGGTAAACAATCCGTATCGGCCAAAAAGCGCTATCCGTCGAGCCCTAATTTTTATTATAAGTTGTGTAATTGAGATTTGTTGCGTGAGATTTTATTGCTTTACTCACCCTCATAAATATGTTGCTTTTTGCACTTTCAGAAATTGTTTGCTATGTTTTAACTATTACTTATATGCTTGTACATACCTATTTTTTTTCAATTTTAATGTTAAAAAGAACCTAAGCGCATATCCTCCAAAACTGGGATAGGGCGTTTGTGTCAAACTTATTTCATAAACTGCGAAATTTTTCTATTGTGATTTGCTGAATAATATACTATATAGATTGGTATATTGAAGTTTTATCGGAACAAAGTTTCTTTAATTTTTTTTTACATACCTTCTATTTGATTTATTTTTTTTAGGCAAAAGAAAGCTACACCAGAACAGAAAAAGTTCAGTAAGTAAAAAGTTTGTAATTACAAAAAAAATATTTATCGTAGATATGCGCACTGTTTAGATAATACTAATACTTTCCCAACTTATCAATTATAAAATGCCTTATTTTTAATACCAAGTCTATGCTATAGACAAAAAAATTACCTTAGTGGTAAGCTACCCTAAGAAATAAGCACCGGAAATCTTGAAATAATAATGACTAAATGCTAAGTAAATATTTAAAAAAAACAATGGTGCCCTAGGCACAGTCATAATTACTTTTTAGCAATCCATTTTGATAAAATATGAATCTGAAAAATTGTTCTTATTAGTTCATTCCTGTCAAAAAATAATAAAATGCATTTGGTAAAGTTTTTGTAATTAAAAAAAATATTGTGAGTTAATTTACTAAGGATGTTCATACACACTTTCAGGGCTAATGTGTAAAAAGATATTGTTCAACTATGCACACTGTAATCAACCTTCATATTTAAAAATAAAAATAAATTCAATAAATCATATTTATTAGTTTCATTCGTGTAGCTGTAAATAAAATTTATAAACTAGAATTCAATACTAATGTAAATATATTTTTTATGTAACCTTTAAAGTATGGTAGGGACATCCTGTGGTCTTAAAATGTTCTACTATGTCATAAAACTGTTTTTTAAACTCAAAGAATAACTATTTTTATACATATTCTATTTTCATAAGTTATGTTTAGAACTAAGTGCACAGCTACAGTACAAGGATTTGGTCATGTTCAAAGTGAAAGCGAATACGAATTTCAATGTTTCACTGGGAAAATTTTTAAGGGTTGATGCAGAATAAATAATAGCATCAAAGAAGTTTAAAAAAAAAAATTCTAAAATGTCATTTCATTTGTCTAAATGTTTTGTAATCATCCTGCATGAGAGCAATAACTATTTTCTATGTAATGTTAATAGTTGACTAAATTCTTTTATAAGCATTTTTTTTTATAAATATAGACATTGAAAATCCTAATATTCAGAACTATGGTACTTCTTCAGGTAAATAAATTTGTTCCTTAATAAACTCAATACTTTGTTAATAGAACTTTTACTAATTTATTAGTCAGATTTTATTGTTTATCATAGTTATTCAGAATTTAATTGGATTTAACTTTATAAATAATAATGAATTTTCATTCAGTAGATTTTTACTATTTATTCTTTGGTTTGTTTATGGGTCATTCTCAAAAAATGTTACAAATGGTGTCCCACAGCTCTCAAAGCTTATAGTATTTTTAAATTTATTGTTACGGAATTTTCACTTGGATTGCATAAAAGAACGAACTTAAGTTATTGTACCAATATTTTAAAAATACAAAAATACTAAAACAAAAGTTGGAGACTTCATTTAAAGGAGCATAGTCGGTAAAATTCACGTATTCCATGACGAAAAATTGAAGAACAAGAGAAGATAATTGTAACTTGAAATCAATATTTCGTAATTATTGATGCTTATATTGATTAACAAGTGTCTTGGCTATCAAATAAGCTTTTAACCACCACTTAATTAAAAAAAAGTTTTCTGTTGTTGCTTAATATATTTTGTCCCACAGAATCAAAGAATTTTTTTTGTTGACTCTGTTACCAAAATATCACGAAATTTTTTTTAAAAAAATGAAGTTTTTTGCTGAAATAAATAAGTACCACCATAAACACTTATTTCTGAAATGCCTGACAATTTTCGCATGAAATTTTAGTTTATGGAGGAAAAAGACAAAAGTTTGACAAATTAGGTTAGTGTAATTATTCAATGACGACTATGTTACCGTGTTTTTGTTAAACTGGAGGTTATTTAAGAATAAAGTCATAGTGCTGTTTAAAGCCCTTAAGTATCTGATTACGATAAGCTAAAAACAAATTTTAAGCATACAATTCTGCTTAGTTTTAATTTACATTTATTTTTTTAATGCAGTTTGGAGTAGTTTCATTACTTTTGTTATTAATAAATATTTAATTATTCTTCGAAATACAAATAAATCGAGCAAACGATAATTATTTAAGTTATTTGTGAAAGAATATTAAGGAAAATAGTTGATTTTGGCTTTTAGAAGTTTAAATTATAGCTGGATGCTGTGTTTAGCGATTTTTTTCTACTGTGTGTAAATCTAGTGTAGAAACGATTGTTGATGATATTTACTTTTATGAACCTAGTTGTTTCCCGATTAGAATTTCAGTAAGTATTTAAGTAACAGGAAAGTAGGCTATTTTAGTTCTTTAAGAACTTCTTGTTTTGTTTACAATTGAAAATTTTGTAGGCATTTTTTTTTATTTCGGCCTATATACAATTTAGATTTGGTTGGGTTGATGATTAAAACTAGAACTACATTATCCCACAGTCTAACAATACATTAAGTATTTTTTTTTGTTTTCACATGAGATAACTGAATTTTTTAATTTGATTTTTTTTCACCATCGGCTTTGGCCGATAGTGAAAAAAAAATTCACCATTCCAAATCAAATAAACAAATTCACCATCGGCCGAAGCCGATGGGAATATTTATGTAAAAAAATGTTGGGATATTTACCTAAAAAAAATTTAAAAGTTGGTGTATGAATCCCTTGGCTTCCATTGCATGGGATTTAAAGTAAACATTAGTTACACATTAAGCAATGTCATATTTTAAATTGTACAACAATTCTTTAATACACATGATTCAAATTATTGAAATATTTAATTAAATTGTAATTTTCTTTTAAATAAATTTCTACATAATTTTTTTCAAATCTGAATCTGCATCTGAAGGCAGCAATTCACAATCTCTTCAGAATTTTCCATTTCCTCATTCATCTGATGAAGCTGTACCACTACTAGATGCTGCTGATAAACAAGTAGGTTTGTTACAGAATCTGTCACTTAAACCGCTTCCACACAATATTTATGCTTAACAGGAGACACACTATTTATACACCTCAGAAAGAAATTCACCTATCAGTTTCCCTGTTTTAATGGTTTTATTTTAGTTTTGTATAAATTGAGCTCTTGGTTTTGTTTCATCATACTCTACCAAAACAAATGATGCTTTTTTAAATATTCTATAATATATTAGCACTTGATTAAAATTTTTTGGATAAATTCAAAAAAAAGTTGTGACAGGACCTTTATAAGCAATGCTAAAAAAATTATTATGATATAAAAAAAGAAACAACTTAAGATATTTACAAAAAAGTACAATGTTTACTTTTATAATTATATGTTTATAATAATTGTTGACTTTAGCATAAAAATACCATATTTCCATTATATTTAGGCACATGTGGACAATTCTGGAACTGTTATTGTTGATGTTGCTTCTTCCTCTACTTCTCCATCCCCTTCTGCCTTTCAAGGTAATTGCTTACTTTTTTAGTTCTTGTATCAAGGACTTGTAGATTAATTCAAAGATTTCTAAAAAATATGTTTGCAAAATATCTAATAATTTCTTATTTTAGTCGCACTTGTAAGGGCAGAGTGCATAGTGGTGCTTAAAGGTGCTTATTTTTACTATGGGTTTGTAAAAGGTGCTTATTTTTTTACTGTAGGTGCTTATTTAAAAAAAAAAAATCGAGAAACATAACTTTGTCCCTTGCTTATTCCAAAGTTTTATATCAGGACCGAACTTTGTTCAACCGAACTTCAATGCTTCGTAATATATGCTAGTTCGCGGCAGAAGTGCAGGTGTCTCGAGTCACGTTATTTTTATAGTTTTATTTTTTTTTAATTATGGTTACTAGCTATCTTTCCAATTGTGCCAGAGATATATATCGTAGATTGAAATATGTTTACAGTTGTATGTTAAGAGGTTTGAAATATAAATACACACTATTTATCTAATTTTTTTTAAAAATTGGTGTATGAATCCTTTGGCTTCCATTGCATGGGATTTAAAGTAAACATTAGTTACGCATTAAGCAATGTTATATTTTAGATTATACAACAACTTTTTAATGCACATTATTCAAATTATTGAAAGATTTAATTAAATTGTAATTTTCTTTTAAATAAAATTTCTACATTTTTTTTCAAATCTGAATCTGCATCTGAAGGCAGCAATGCACAATCTCTTCAGGATTTTCCATTTCATCATCCATCTGTTTGGACGTTCATCATTCATCTGTTAGGATGTTCATCAAGATTTCATAAAAGTGGACAACTACTAGATGCTGATAAAGTAGGTTTGTTACAGAATCTGTCACTCAAACCACTTTCACACAACCTATATGCTCAACAGGAAACACACTATTTATACACCTCAGAAAGAAATTCGCCTATCAGGGACTTCTAATTTAAGCTTTTAAACGCCAAAATTAACTATTTTCATTAATCTTCTTTCGAAAATTAATAATTACTCATTATCGTAATAAATATCTTTTAATCACCACAATTTACAGTTAGAAGAATATATAATTAGTAAAATTGGTGTTTTAAAAATAAAAGCGAAACTTTGCATATTTTTTATGCAAAGTTAGAATTCATTATTCATCTTTCTTCATACATATAAAGCGCGTCCGCGGTAGGAATGAGACAATTCGATTAGCTAAGCTAATGCAAAAAATTTGTAACATGCAAATTTTTATATTACCAGCAGAAAGTAGAACACACACACTTTAAAATAAAATGCGATTTTAATTGTTGCTGCTGCAAGATTTACCATGCCAGCTCATTTATCTAAAGCTATTCAAAAAGAAATTGTACAATTCTATAATTTTGATGCCAGTGGATGCAAGAATGCGGTCTGTAAAATTTTTAAAAAGCGGAAAATTTCAAAAGTTACTATATATCGTCTTTTAAAACAGTACAATGAACAAGGACACATAAAAATTACTCAATTTCTGAAAAAAAATCCGGAAAAGAACCCAACTCTGGTGACGAAGGTTAAAAAAAGTCATGGACAAGAAGCCTCATATTTCAGTTCGATACATCGTTCAGAAATTAAAGAGATCTAAATCTAATGTGCACAAAATTATTAAAGAAGATTTTAATTTAAAAGCTTTTAAAGAAAAAATGGTTCCGAAATATATAAAAGATAAAAAAACAATGAGCAAAGAAAAACTGCTTAAACTTTGATCGGAAATTGATTCCATCCGGATTAGGACTGAAACTCATCATTGATGACGAGTCTTATTTCATGTATGATGAAAATGTTGCTGGTGGTAGTAATTACTACCATTCTGCTTCATCTGATTCTGTTCCCGTATAATACAGAATCAAATTTAAAGATAAATTCGTCAGAAAAGTGATGGTGTGGCACACCATGGTTGAGGATGGGAATGTGTCCAAACCGGCCTCTTAGAGGGAACTGTGAATGGTACAATTTACTTGCAACAATGTATAAAGAGAGTACTGATACCCTTCATTATCCAACATCATTGGAAGAAAGATCTTGTGTTCTGGCTATCAGTCATTACATGAAAGAAGTGACCTGAGTATCTGAGGAACCAGAATATTGATTTCATACCCAAGAAGGACAATGCGCCTAACGTCCAACAAGTAAGAGGGATAGAAAAATTCTGTGGAATTATGAAATGTAAATATTCTTATGAGGGAAAGGAGCCTAAAAACTTGGCCCAATTCAAGAGGATATATCATCGTCATCTGAAATCAGTATCAGAAGAAACTGTACAAAATGTCATGACGATGGCTAGAAGAAATCTTTCCAAAATGTGACTTAAAGGTGTATATTCGTCAATTTAAAGTGTCAAAAGGAAGTATAAATGTTTGTTTGTCAATTTGATGCAAGTAGCATTCATGTAAGTAATATTTTGTTGAAATTAAAAGTAAATCAAGTTGTCTCATTCTTATCGCGGACACGCTTTATAAAATAATGAACCATCAAAAGAACTCTATTGTGATATTACAACAATCCAAACTGAATTATATCACATAAATAAATATTCTTTTCAAAGTTTTATTTTTATTTAAATAAATTTTCTAGTCTGTTTAACAAAATGGCAACAATGAAAATATTGAATAAAAATGGAATTTGCATCTTATTTCAATGTAGTTAAATTTTTTACTTATTTAAATTTTAATCTAATTAAAATTTTTTAATGAAATTTGGGATGTAGTCTAACCTGATTTTTTGCTTCAAAATGACGCATCCCACTTGTTTGTGACACTTAAGGTTCGTTCTGTGAAAGTGGGTGACAGACGGACGGAAGGACTGGACGATTATAATACCTTCTACTTTTTACGTTATAAACGTAGTGTGGAAGCTAAAATATTGTTAGACCTAAAGAGTTTGTAAAATATATAAATATGTTTTAAATATAAAATAAGTTTCCGAAGAATTGAATACTACTTGTTTTTTTATTTCGACTTCACACATTATATCTTCATTTTTTTAAAAATAAAAATACAGTAAACTCCCGTTTATCCGGAATGCTAGGGAAATCGACTCTTCCGGATAATCGAATTTTCCGGTTAATCGGAAGTCGCCAAATAGGGTTACCAAAAATGCCGATTTTTTCGGAAAATACGAGATAATGGCTGCATCTTATATGCAAATAGGCGATGTTGCATTTATATTAATATATAATAGACTACAATATTTTGATTAAAAAATATTCATATATTTATTAATTAAGAAAAAAATCAATCGTTACTTTCAAATGCTAAAAATCTAAATACATAAATCGTCCAACCCATGGTCTAAAACCAGTAGGATATTTTAAAATGTAAACCAAAAACACTTTTTGCGCCAAATGTTGTCACCAAACGAAATGTTTTCTTGGAAAAAAAATCTGAAAAGTTTTTGGCGAGAAATCGCAATTTTGGCGAAAAATATTCAATTTTATCGCTAAATTCCGTCGCCAAATCGGAATTTGAAATTTTCCGGATATTTGAGCTTTCCTGTTAATCGAGAGCCGGATAAACGGGCTTTTACTGTATTATTTTTTTAAAATTATTGTTAACAGTTTTAAAACAGAATTTTGATTTGGGTATTGTTTATTAATAAAAAATATTCGCACTTTAAATTGTATATAATTTTTTAATAAGTATTTTTTTCTTTCTTGTAACAATTACATTTATTTTAATATAGAGAGTGTTTCTTTCTGATTTGGCAATAAATGAAGACAAATATTTCAGTGATAGAACTAAAGTCTATTCTTGGTAAGGATTTAAATTTTATTACTATATTTTCTCTTTCTATTTCAAGAGTGATTTATCTTTTAGATATTCCTGGTTAAGTTTCTACATTAGTTATTTGTTATAACTACATAAAAATATTTCATCCTTAAAATAAAATTGTTTAGCTTCATTTGCTATCTTATGCAATTTCTATCATTGTTTAGTTACATTTTGGAGATAGAGAGACACGACAATTAGACACTGACAAAAATTCTTTGTTTATTTTACAAGGGAAAGTTAATGTAGGATTTATTTGTGCCTTTAAATATACATACTCGCTGACATCTCTATGCCTAAAAATGGCTTCCCAAAGTGTAATTGACAGTTGTGCAAGAGTTTGAGAAGGAGTGGTAAATGAATCAATTATTAAATATTCTTAAAATAAAAAGATTTCAAATACCAAGATTAAGTTGAATGTTCATATATTTTTTTTTACAGGAATTTGCTAACTATTGCAATTTTTTATGGTTTACCTGTGATTCAACTTGTTTATATTAATCAAGGTGTAAGTATATACTTTTGAAAAATAATATTAATTTTGGGTTTATCTATATGTTAAAAACACAATAGCGGGGTGATGGTTCTGTAATATGAACTTCTTTAACTGATTCTATGTTGCTTTGGGTGCTGAACATAAAAAAAGTTTAAAAAAATCATGTCTCATTTTTAGGAATGAATGTTACTGCAAATCAGGGGTGTTTTTCAAGGATTTTAGGTGTTTTTGTTGTGTACTTTGCTTAACATTTATTATTATAATTCACCAGTTTAGTAAACATTAGACTCTTGAAAAAATTCTGAAATTTGTCACACACATCAGCTTAATGTGAAAATATGATAAATTAAAGGTATGCATGGACTGCATTTTTAAAGCTCTGTTTCCGCTACGGCCCTCCAGTTAAATTCATAATTCGCTAAATTGAAACAGCATAGATGAACTATAATCTAATTGAATAATTATTTAAAGCACCAACACCTATCTCGTCTATTCTAGAAATAAATAATAAAAATAATGAGGGGGGTAACAACCAAAATCTTAAATTATTTATACGAGGAAACGCTATATCAGGAGCACCTAACATTAAAGGCACTAACCAATTTCCAAATCCACCAATTAAAATAGGTATAACTATAAAAAAAATTATAACAAACGCATAAGCATTATCTCATAATCAGTTGTAATGAAATTACAACTGCTTATGAGATAAAGTGTTCAAGTATGTGAAAACTTTTGCTGCCCTAAAGATCTATTTGTCAGAGGCTAGAATTGGGTAGTTGGATGTGTTCTTACTAATCTTAGAAATTCTTAACAGTTTTAATCATAATTATATTGTTATTTTGATCATAAAAATTATAATAACTGGAAGATGAAAAGTTAAAATTGTTTAGTTTGTTTTACAACACGTCTCTTTGTCAGACCAGGATTTGTTGCAACATGTAGCTCTATTGCAACGATAATTTAACCTAACCCAGAATTTGTTGCACTTGAATCGTATTACGCTCCAAACAATCCACATGCGTAAAAAATACTGTTCCACTATAATAAGTTTAGGCAGACACTCTTTTTTACTTATATGGCAAGATATGGAAAGGTATACATAATGAAATTCCTAAATTATTATTTTTTTAGCATAGAACTTTGGAATTATCTAGTGTACTCTGTCTCATAGTCTCCAAATTCAGATTCTCCATAGTAGATTAAAGATAGAGAAAATAAATAAAATAGGCATGTTTCATGTCTTGAGTGGAAACAGAAATGCGGAATGAAAATAAATGATTTTTTTCTTAGATTGGTGCTCTGTTCCAATATTATTATTATTATATTTTCAGTTTGTGAACGTCACTGGAAACCAAGATTTGTGTTATTACAATTTTCTTTGCTCGCATCAAGTAGGACTTTTTAGTGATTTTAATCATATTTATAGCAATATTGGATATGTTATGCTGGGTATTCTATTCCTTCTACTTGTTTTGAGAAGGTAATTTTTATACAATACTACTTTATATATTGATAGTTATTTATTGGGAATAAAAGTTTTTACTATTCCATAAGCTCTATAAAGATTTGTATTAACCATGAGTTGGAGACTGAAAAAATAAAATTAGTAAATTTTTGGACAGACTTTGCTGGGCCTCTGGCCTATTGCTGTTGGTCAATGTTTGTATTCATACATAATTTTAATATTCAGAGAAAGTATAAGACTATAATTCTTATATATAAGATATCATTTCCGATTTTTTTTAAAAAATCTGGTGAAAATAAGTATTGGGTTCAGTATTAATGCATGTTCAAATAATATTATTTATAATTCTGATCATTATTTTAGTAATATTTTTTAATGTGTGAATCTTTAAAGTGTTCATGCTTTATTGCAATCATTTCATGGTTTGATATAGAATTTAAAAATAAATACCAACCAGTCCAGGAGTCCTACAATTTTGTTTTGTAATATATATTCCCTCCTTTTAAACCCTTAACCATTTTTCCCTTAACCATGGCTTATTTAGCCCAGTCTAAAGCAAAGTTTTCTTGTAGAATATGATAAAATAATACAAGATTACACCCCTTTCCATCTTACTTAACAACAAAATAATTGGACCAATAACGCCCTGTTACAAAAATAGTGTAATATAAGCCCATCATTCTTTAGTCACAATAGATGTTTACAAATTAAAAGAAATACAAATCCATAAGGGCATGCTATGGTATAAATTACATAACAAATGTAATTTATTTATCCTACAAAATCCCCAATTTTTTTTCATTTCCATAGAGAGTAGTGAAAAAATGTATATTAAAAATGAATCTTATTAGTTTTATGACTAAGTTAAAAACTTTTTTTAACTATTGATCATTTAGAAAAAAGCTTGTTTTATTAAAACTATTTTGGTAAAGGAATAGCTTTTCAAACTAGCCATTTGAATTTACGTGATAATAAACTTATTTGAGATTAAAATGTGTGCATGTTTTCTATTTTAGGGATCTTTTAGACAAGTCTGAAATGGGTAAAGAAAATGTCCCACAAAGCGAGGTAACTTTTAAAAATCTTTTAATTAATTCTATGCTTTGCTTATTTTTTAAACCGCAGTTCACTCATTATTCCTCTAAACATTTTTTAATCCTTTATAAATATATAACTAGGGATCGACCGATGGCGAATTTCGGCCGATGCCGATTGTTGTCCGATTGTTCAAAAGTTACATCGGCCGATGGGCCGATGTTTCCCGGCCGATGGCCGATGCCGATGGGAAAAACCAAAATACAAAATTCGTTAAATCCATGTGCAATCCATAAAAAAAAAAGGAAATTAACGCGATCCCTCCGATTTCCATATTTTTTAGAATTCTATGTCTGTGTTCGATTTAGACTTTTTTTAAAATTTTAAGGTATATAATAATAACGACCAAAGCGATATTTTGTAGAAAAAAAATCGGATTTAACAGTTTTTTAATAAACATAATTTTAACATATGATACAGTAACTCCCGTTTACCCGGAATGCTCGGGAAATTGACTCTTCCGGATACTCGAATTTTCCGTTACCAAAAAATGCCGATTTTTTTTCTCCGGAAAATGCAAGAGACTGCATCTTACATAATGCAAATAGGCAATGTTGTATTTATAATAATAAAATATATAATAGGTATTACAATATTTTGTATTAAAAAAATATTTATTAAGAAAAAAAATCGATCTTTCCCTAGTAGCATTGTTTCTCGAAATTTGCTCGATCGATCATTGATCGTTCATCGGATTCAGCGAAAACTCACCGGTGATCGCATCCGTAATCCGAAAGTGCACGAGGCGACATCGGCAATCGGTGAACGAAATTCTATCGATAAAAGTCATCGATTCGATATCGGTCAAAGGTGAAAAGTCAATTAATGTACGTTTCATCGGAAAATTTCATTGGACGAATCGATATCGCAACGATAAGAAACCGAAAAACGTGGCCTTTATTTTAGTACATACAAATTGCGTTTAATTATGTCGAAAACTTCATATCCGAAAGCTATTATGTTCAAACTGGTAATAGTTATTTTTTATTTACTTACACACAACATTTTTAATTGCGTGCGAAGATAAATATTTTTACTGTGTGATAACTATTTCTTTTATTTACTTGGAAATTAATTTTTAAGTTTTTGGCCATGATTAATTTTTGAAACACTTAACTTAAAAAAAAATAGATATTTGAATAAATATTATGAACCAAACAACTTTTCAATACGTAAGTTAACAAGAGTTATTTTTAAATTTAACATATTTGTATTAGTATTGTTAACTTAAATTAATATTTAAAAGGAATTTGCAACTTGCAAAAGAAAAATCAAAATTAAAATTTCTTAATCAATAACATAAAACTCTTTAACGATCAACCTTTTGAGCTCTTTCCTTAAACGCAATCACCCTGCAATCCTCCATAGCCGAGAGGACAAACGCACTCGTTGCCTGTCTAAAGCGCGGATCCCGAGATTGTTGGTTCTGTCCTCCTCCTGAAATTCGAAATATAACCTGACTAACTGAAAAAATAGTGGCGCCATCTCGTTTAAAACTTTTGTACTAACATGTCGTAAACTGTTCGGAATTTTATCGGAAAGTGTTCGAAATTCCATCGAACTATGAGATTTCGATTACCACTCATCGGATTCTTATTGATTTCTTCTTGACACTTGATCGGAATCTCATCGGAAAAACTCATCCTAGGCTGCTCTATCGAGCGGACATAACCGAGCAGTTATCGAGCAATCGGGCAATTTTCAACGAAAATCCGATATTCGAATTCTCATCGGCTCACCGGTGAACGATGAAAATTCGATTATCGGTCGATGAAAAATTGCTACAAGGGTTACTTTCAAATGCTAGAAATCTAAATACATAAATCGTCAAACCCATGGTCTAAAACCAGTAGGTTATTTAAATATGTAAACAAAATCTGGAGAATATTTAATTACAGAATTAAATTATAAAAATAACTTACTTTGGATTAGGGTTGTTTACAATTTCTGGAAAATCCAAAAATATTGTAAAGTTTGAAAAACGTTCTTTGGGTCAAATCAGAGAATTATTCGATATATATTTATTTAAATCTTGTTAAAGTTAATTTGTTAAGGTATCAGTCATTATTTTAATCTCAAATGAGCAACGCGACGCTGCTAGCCGAAACTGACGCTGACCATCAGCGGTCAAGCTTGGCGCAATCACTTCCATTTTAAGGGTCGGAATTTCATAGTAACCACGTGGGAACTGCAAAAAAATCTTAAGCAACAGTAAAAAGGCAGTTGTTTAAAGCTACAATACTGTAAATACTACAGCCTCTTTTCTACTGTAATTGGATTCTTCGAATTATTGGGGGGATCATTGTAGACCCCGCGCTAAGATTCCCCTCTACTGATAACATTCATTGCCTTTGGCTGTGCAGAAAAACGTCTTTGAAACGAACATCGAATTGATGCTATTTTGGGGTTTGCATTTTTTACCCCTACACACACAAGCTTAGCACCTTTTTAATTTAATAATAATTACAAATATAGAGTTTAAAGGTTCTAAAGAAATATCTTCATTTGCTTAAGTTTAACTCTTTTTGTTAGTTTTTAAGCAAAGATACGAGGTGCGTTCATTTTCGATCTTCAAATAACCGGGTAAATTATGTTAGAACACTATTACAGTAGAAGTCTATTGGATTCTATCGTATTTCAGAAACTAAGCCGATTAACGTTTAATTGTTTGTGTTGAAACATCCCAATTTTTCGTATAAATTTTAGATTCCAGATAAGCAAAATAGGTTTAAACCTTTAAAACATTTTCGTTACTAAGTTTATCCGGAATTCTATCAAAAATTAAATTATACTTCTATTCGGAATAAAGATGTTAAGTATTATCGGTATAAGCATTCCCATTAACCGTATAGTTTTATCCGGAATTTAATTTTTCTTTCTCCGTACTGCTACCGATGTCGCTCTAAGGTTGCGCTGGGTGCCAGCTCATATGTTTGCCTCGTCACTTGATCACGGTTCCAAATTACGAGCGACCGGAAAAGCCTTCTGTAGCTCTAAAGCTAAACCAGGAATGCTACCGGAAATTAAATTTTAGTTCTATTATATCCGGAATTTAATTCTAGTTTTAACCGGAAGCAATTTTCAGTTATCCGGATTGTAATTTCGGATCGACTTCGTTTAATCCGAAAGTCTTTTCGGATAAACGACATTGATATACTGATAGTATTCTAAATGATTTTTAAAAAATTGGAACTTTAATAAAACGTAAATTGATCTGCGTTTAAAATTGAGCTCATGTAATAAAATGTAATCATTGCCGGATAACCTAAAGATACACGAAGGTTGAAACCTTAACCTGGGTGAACACGTAGAACATTGGCGAAAGATTTTAACTTTTTTAAAAAAATTCACACGATAACACAATTAGAATTTCTTTAAGCATTATGTTATTTTAAATCTACTCAACGTTTTTGAGTCCAGCTTGAAAAATGAAGTATGTTACAGTTTGGCGCGCCGATCGTTTGTGTAATCAGCCACGTAATCTTTTGGAATTTGTTCTGTTGAAAAGATACGGCCAACCATTTTGACATAAAAGGTTTTATTGTTAGTTGGATAAATTTACGTTGCACTAGAGCTACAGCACAGCCGAATAGTCAATAAGTTTGAACAGCGGTTGAAGCCGAAATTAATTGGTCTGGAATGCAACACAAACTTATAGTGACAACAACATATTTAACGTGCACCAGTCTCATACCTGCCAACTATTACGGATTGTCCGTAGTTTCTACGGATGAAAGTATTAAACTACGGAGTTACGGAAACAAAGTCAAAACTACGGATAAGCTTCGATATTTTCTAAACAATTTATTTGAGTTTTTTTTCAACTTGGTATTAGTGACCTTATAGCACTTAATGAAAAAATCGGTTCGTCGGCCTTGAAAGACAATGCCCATGGTTTTAATAAGGTTTTTTTTTAATCCAAATATTTTATCAACATATTTCATTCGCGGAAATAAAATATTCAAATGCGGATCAAAGTGGTTTTTTTTTAATTTTCTTGTGGAAAGTAAACTTAACCTGCCTATGACGACTAGTAACATTTGCTAAGTACCCGCGTAATCGCAGTTGGTTAGTGTTCTTATAGTTCTAGTTTTGATCAGATCAGTCAACCAACATCAGCACCTAGTAATGTTTTTTATAGAGTCGGATTCGCAGTACGTTGGTGTTCCTTTTATAGTTCTAGCTATGATCAGATTTGTCACCAGCCTCAGCACCTAGTAATATTTGTTAGTTAGAGACTTAATCGTAGCAGGTTTTTTTAAAAAAGTTTTCTTTCTGAAAAAATCGATTAACCAACCATAACTCCTCGTAATATCTACTAGTTGGCAGTGTAATCGGCATAGGATCAGGGGCATAGGATCAGGGGCATAGGATCAGGGTTCCATTTCTTTCTTAGTTCAGGACAGATCAGTCAACCAAATTTCAGGTTCTTTGTTAGTTTAAAAAATTACGATGGCCTGTGACTTCATCGCTACTTAGGATTTTTGGTGCCTTAGAACATCATCGGTAACAGTCCGGATAATGCTAAAATATAAACAGGTTAGCCTTATATGGTTAGCGAAAATGCTTACACCAATAATTAAAATATATATATTTATTATGAGTAACAATAGAAAAATCCGGCGTCGTGGATTTCAGTTCCATACACGATGATACGCATTCACATTATTTAGCCATATGTCTAGTCAGTTGGCTGATAGCAAACAGATGCTCGGTTTATACAAAAGAACACTGAAAGTTAGTCGTCGCTGTGGTTTAGTTTTGGAGTCAGTGAAGCGAGACAAGGGGAAATTGTACCGGAGGCGAATTCCTCTGGTCTAAATTAGCGACGGTCCAAAAAAGCTGCTGATAGGAAGGAGGCTGACATTCCCCCCCCCCCCCTCAGGGATCAAGGATGTGCTTAAAACTTGCTCCAATCCACGTACATTGCTTTGAAACCAGGAATTGGACGTACTGGGGTTTTGGTGTAGGATTAAAAAAAACCAACAAAAAACATCGGCCTACATCGGCTTGCCGATGTTTTTTTAGGCCGATGGCCGATTTTTTTCACTAAATTACCATCGGCGGCCGATGGTAAAATTTTCAAACAATCGGCGCCGATGCATCGGTCTATCCCTATATATAACCATATTTGGATTTCTCAAAAACTTATCTTTATTCAAAATATGTTGGCTGCAGAGTTGATTAATACAAAGATTTTGAGTCCAAGCATTTTATTAATTATCATTTTTGAACAATTTGAATTTAGTAAATAATGTATGAGAATTTAGGGATGATTTACTGGACCGTTGTAGATAGGTCCCGCCATTAGCGGAGCTAACTAGCGTTGCTTGTTCAATGAGAGCAGAAAGTTAAGTGAGGAGTGTTCGTGTTGACCGAAGCGCAGTTCGGTGTTTGATGCGCTGAGGAAACACAAAAGGAGTAGTTCATAGTTTTGCAGAGGAGACAGGCAAATTATTGGTGATTTTCTACAAATTCCCGCTCAACGATGAGTTGCCTGTTTGTTTATGTCAGTCCCATGATTTCACTACAGTGTTTATGTTTTGGTGCACTTAATGATTTTGTTAAAACATCCGCTGGCATATCATTTGTATTTAAATAAACAACAATTTCACCTTTATCGAATATTTCCCTAATGAAATGGTGCCTAATGTCAATATGCTTTGTACCTGCATGAAATACTGGGTTACGCACAAGTTTTTGTGCAGACTGGTTATCACTGTAAACATCGGTTGGTTCACTAACACATGATGGTGAAAGTTCACTAAAAAGTCTTCTGAAGTGGACCACTCTTTTGGAAATTTCTGATAGTGCCTTGTATTCTGCCTCCGTTGTTGAGAAAGCCACTGTTCGCTGCTTTCGTGCTTCCCATGTAATGGCACCACCGGCGTGCATGCAGACAAATCCGGTGAACGAGCGCCTATCTGCTGTGCAGGAAGCAAAATTTGCGTCACCAAATGCAGGGAGGGGTTCACCTGTCTTCTTGAATTCGATGCCTTGATCCCTGGTGAGTTTCAGGTATCTGAGGATTCTCTTCGCTGCTTGCCAATGGAGCTTTTCAGGATTGTTGTTGAATTGACCTAGGAAATTCACGCTGTGAGTGATGTCTGGTCTGGTAGCTACTGAGAGGTACATCAGTGAGCCGATCAAGGATTGGTAAGGAATGTCTCAACTGGGATATTTCAGCATCATTCTTGGAATACTTTACTGTTGCCAATTTTTGGTTTGGGTCCATGGGTGTTGTCACAGTTTTTGCATCTTGTATGTTGAATTCTCTCAGCAGGTCGTCGATGTATTTGGCTTGTGACATCTTCAATTTTCCTTCGTCTTGTGATAACTCGATACCCAGGCAGTAATGAAGCTGACCCAAATCTTTCATTTTGAATGATGAGGCTAACTTGTCTCTAATGAATTTGTAGCTATCTTCTGAATCAGCAAAACACAATAAATCATTAACGAAAACACAAATGATAACTTCTTTAGAAGGTGTATTTTATTTATAAATACTAGGATCAGATTGGAGTGATTGAAATCCAAGCGAGTTGAGTTTTTCCATCAAGCTTCTTGTACCATTGACCACCTGATTGCTTTAGACCATATAGTGATTTCTTTAATAAACATACTTTGTTTTCTTCCTCGAAACCGTCAGGTGGTTCCATATACACAGTTTCCTCAATATCACCATTGATTTGATGTATGCCGTAACAAAATCTAATTGATAGGCTTTTAGATTGTTTTCTACAGCATAGGAAGTAACAGCATGAATCAAAGACAGTCTAGAAACTGGTGAGTAACTATCTTCATAATCACCCGGCTTTTGAAAACAACCTTTGGCGACTAGTCGACTTTATATTTATCTATGGAACCATCCTGTTTGAATTTGGTCTTGAGGACTCTTTTGATGGAATTACTTTTTCATTTGATGGGCGATCCACCATTTCAAATGCATTTTGTTGAATGAGCGAGTTGTACTCTTCTTCCATGGCTGTAATCCGAGCGTCCCTCTGTTTACTTTCCGCGGCTTCGCTGTAGCTCGGCGATGTAAACACGGCTCCGCTCTTGCTCGGCGATGTAAACACATCTTTGTTGGCGGTTGCCAACTTGGCGTAGTGGTACAGCTTCCTCGGTCGTCCACGCGTGACATCTTTTCTTTTCGAGGTCGCCCGGCAACCCTTCGGAATGGAGCTTCGGCCTCTTCTTCCGACTCGTCCTCTTCTCCTGTGGTGACGTCATTGCGGAGGCTGGGCTGCTGCTCATCTCTGGCTGATGGTCTGTTGGAGATGTCTCAGTCCGAGGGTTGATCTCTCCGTGTGTAGCGGTTGCTGGATCAGCTGGATGTTCGCTAGGGAAATCGTACCTTTGTTGATCTTTTTGGTCATCTCCAAAAGTTTGGTTTATTTCGTCAATAAACTTTGCATCTCGGCTTACGAATACTTTTTGGGTGTTGGGATCAAAGAAGCGATAAGCTTTCGCTTGGTCGGAATATCCAATAAAGAAGACTTAATGTGATCTTGGTTAAAATTTGGATTTCTTGAGTTTGTTTAACACAAATGCTTTCTGTCCGAAAATTTTGAAGTAGGATGCAGTTCGTTTTCATCGCAGAATATTCATACGATCTTGTTTTCTGCTACGCTTGATAGAGTAGTACATCTGGCACTCTGGAACAAAAATTTGGTTCCATCGCTCCGAGACTCTATTCTGCTGTGGGGAGTATGGGGCAGTTTTTTCTCGTCGTATTCCTTCTTGGGTTAGGACTTTGTCGAAATCTTGACCCACGTATTCAAGGCCGATGTCGGTTCGTAATACCTTGATCTTCTTACCCGTACGATTTTGAATGCAGGCTTTATATTTCAGGAATGCATCTTTTGCTTCATTTTTGTTTTTGAGGAAGAAAATTTCGGTGTGCCGTGATTTGTCATTGATAAATGTCACAAAATATCTCGATCCTCCGAGTGAGGGAATCTTCATCGGTCCGCAAGGGTCGGAATGCACTAGGTCGAGAATTTCTTTACTTACAAATTTAGACTTCTTTAGGTAAGGTGTTGCATTTTGCTTATTTTGAATGCTTATTTTGCAGCCCTTAAGATAGTCATTGTTGTTTCTAAAAGTGAGTCCTCGAACCATATTTTGAGATTCTAATTTCTTCAGATCATTCACGTTCAAATGTCCGAAGTTTTGATGCCAGATTTATAATTCTGTGACGACAGCTGCTTTTTCTTAGATTGGTTCGATAAACTACAGATTTCCTCCTCGTTCTGCACGTAACCTTGTCTTCTAAAATTACTTTGGCTTCGTGTGCATCAAATACGACAACGCAGTTGTTTCGAGTAAACTTCGAAGTTGAAAGCAAGTTTGTTTTCAGTTCCGGAACACACAGGACATTTTCTAGTTTCAATGTCTCTGTACTGCACTTTTCATCAGGAACAGTTATTCTTACGGATCCTTTACCAGTTATTTTTGCTGGTTTGTCTTCTGCTAATGTTATATAGGAGTTCGTCTGTCTTGCAAATTCGAAGAACAGGTCAGGGTTGAAGTACATGTGCGAGCTAGCTCCCCTGTCGAGAATAAACTTATTATTCCTTTGCCGTTTGGCAACACAGCGGCGGCTGCTGCTGCTGTGGGGTTTTTTCTTTTTCTGGCGGGGAATTATTTTTTCTTGTTCATTCGTTGCCATGACGAGGGCCGTTGTTGCGCATTCCATCTGCTTCGGATTCTTTTTGTTTATTTCGCGCTGGTGCTTGTAGCAGACGTCGTATTTATGACCCTTTTTGGAGCAATAGCTGCATACAATGTTTTTATTTTGTTGTTTTTTATTCCATGTAGATTTCAAATGTGAGTTAAATCTTTTTGAAGATAAATAGGCGTTCAGGATATCTTGTTGTTAAACTTTCCCCGCCTCGTCGGGATTCCGATTCTTCTAAGATTTTTATTTTGAGGGCGTCGGCTGAGGGCAAAGTATCTCTAGATTCGATGGCGCACCTGAAGTTTTCGAAACTGTCTGGAATGCCGTACAACAAAATTATCGAAAGTAGGTCGTCGACGCTGAATATTTCCATTTCTCGTAGCTTGTCAAACGTCATGAAGAAACCGTTGATGAGGTTGGACATATTTTCTGACGATGACATCTTTTTGAATAGAAGTTGTTTCAACAGCAGCACTTTCTTTGCAGGACCTTTCGATGAGTAAACATCTTTAAGTTTTTCCCAGACTTCTTTAGAAGTGGAGCACTGTTTTATGTGACACAATTCGCTTGGGCACATTGACATGATAATGTCGGCTCTGGCCTGCTGGTCGTCGGAAATCCATTTGGCGATCTTCTCGTCATCCGTCTCCGGTTTGGTTTCCGCTCCGGTAACAAAGTTCCAATGATAATTTTTAACCAGGATTGCCTCGATTTGCAGCTTCCAAGTGTCTTAGTTGTCTTTACCTAGCTTTTGGATATTTGACTGGTTCAACGACATCTTCTGTTTCTGAAGACAGGAAATGTGGAAAAAAGTTTGAGTGGTGTCCTTCAGTTTTGCCGTAGCCGCTAAGCCTCGTGTTAGGCTTCGTACGTCTGGCAAATTATGTGTGATTTCCTACAAAATACTTTACCAAAAATCTGTGAAACACAACTTAGTCTAAAATTTTATATTTTGATTCCATGTTCAGCAACTGTAAATAATAAACATTTATCTTAAATTGTTTTATCTCCCACAGAGTAGGTATAAGGATAATATATATTTTAATATGATATTTATGTTAATATTTTTTATATTCTTTTAATAATTATTACAAATATAATCAACATTCTTTATTTGTCTATTTTATGCTTGATTTCTTATTTATCTTATTTTTAAAAAAAAAATATTTTAAAAAACTACAGGTGTCTAAATTTGCATTTACAAGAATGAGTGTCTACAATTGCACTCATATGGCTGAAATGGTGAAACTATTTCAGCAATATATTGAATTTTTAGACAGTCAATATAGTAAATGCAAATTTAGACAAAAAAACAAACTCTTAGACTGTCCACAATTGCAATAATCTGGCTGAGATGGTGCAACCATTTCAGCTATGTTATTACTATTGTAAACAGTCTAAGATTTTGTACACAGTGTATTATTTTATTGTTAAAGATTTTGTGTCAGTTATAATCTGCCTACCACAACTTAGCATCCCAAATATTTTGATTGTGGAAGCGTCCACTTAGTAAAAAGGTAGAGAACCTAAAGGAGGCAGGGTTGCCAATCCCATGGTGTTTGGCGAGCCTGCAGATTGTTGGGTTAGTTTGGTTGGAAATAATGTGTTACACTAAAACTTCACATAGGTTATTAGTGAAAGGAGGATTATAGTCAATTGCTGAAGGTCATCATCAATTGCACGTGCATTTCTTTTCTAAATTGACTTGATCGTAAATAGATTTGCATCTGTAGTATGTATTATTTACCATATTCAGTATCACTTCGGGGAACGCTATAAGTTAAAAAATAGCTATGCAATAATAGTGAACCCATGCAAGTTCGAACTGCCCTTCAGCTGAGAAACTGTTTCTAAACTTTAAAGAAATATGCACCTGTAAAAGCAATGAATCGCCAAATATAGTAACTCTAGCTGAAACCAAAATCTTCCTGACCCCTTTTCGTTTTACGAGTGATAGTCTGGACTCGTCTAAAACGCACGTCATAGATGCCAAGAAGTGGTGGGAGGACTATAAAAGCACATTAAAAATGTTGTTGCTGTAGTAATTGCTTAGTTTAAACATTTATATTTTGTTAATTTGAAAAGCTGTGTGGAATTCCAAGACATTATGGGCTAATGTATGCTATGGGCTGGGCCCTTATTATGGAAGGAGTTTTAAGCGGAAGTTATCATACTTGTCCAAATGAGACAAACTTTCAGTTTGGTATGTAAATTAAATTGGATTTTTAAGTGCAGGTAAAACTGTAATGTGCTTAGCTATTAGATATATAACCTCTTAAGATTAGAACTTATAACCTCCAAAGACCTCAACAAAATCCTACACATACATTATTCATCTAAACACATTTTTCAAACAAATATTGTATTAAAATATAATTTTCAAGTAATTTTTAAAAAATTAATGTTAAATATTTGCTGAGGGCACATAAATTTCGTGAAATTCAAGAGCTCACACATTTGTCTGGTGGTATGAATGCAGAAAAATCTGTATAATTTTATTGTAATTAATAGTTCATTCTAATGTTGCAACAACCTTTAAAATCTACTGCTGGTAAAGTGTAGTTTTTTGCACAAACGCCGAAATTGTGTTAACCTTTTTACAATTGCATTTTCTATAGAAATAAAACATCTGATACCTGTAATCAATGGATAAAAAAATAGATTTTCTATCAAATCATTTTAGTGCTTAAAGTTTAAAATAATTTTTTTAGTTATATATACAGGAATATAAAACAAAACATCCATTTTAATGTGTATGTTAAGTCTTAGGAGGTTTAAGCAGTGCCGGATTTCGGCCTAGGCCTACAAGGCCTGGGCCTAGGGGCCCAGTCAGAAAAGAAGCCCTTGAAAAGATAAAATCATCTAAAAAAAATGAAAATCGACATTCGCCAAACTCCGAAAACCTATCGCCCGACGGCCTCAAAAATTGCCAAATTTGCAACAACTATAGTGACATACTGTATTATTCTAATGTTTATTAAAGTCGACTAAAATTATATGTTCTGTACTAGTGTATTTTATATGCTAAATTTCCAAAATAGCTTCGAGATGGTGGGGTCCCCAAATGTCAAGTGCCTAGGGGCCCTGGGTCTTTAAATCCGGCACTGGGTTTAAGTGCTATAGTCAATAAAATATAACCATGTTTGACCAGCACAAAAGCCAGATGCACAATCCACACATGCAAATTAAAATGGTATATAAGCAGCACTTAAGAAGAATACTTTTAAAGTTGAAACTATGATTAATTAATTTAAACTTTTGTGATTTTAACATAAATTTCACAAACAATTATAAAGATTATTTTAACCTAGAAAAGTAACTTAATAAATATATAATTTTGTTAATAAAACTTATTTTATTGTGAATATTGAGATATAGAATTTGTGTGAAGAGAAGTTTTAAGTGGAAACCTACTTTTAAAAAAATATTTAAACCTATTATTCATTATTCTTATATAACAGTTATATATTTGTATATTAAACTTGATTTCTTATTTATGTAAAATGTTTATGTTCTAGAATATGATTTGTTTTTAATGCATTTCAGACACAGCTTTTATGTATGTTATTGCTACTCTTTGTATGTTGAAACTGTACCAATCCAGACATCCAGATATCACTGCAAAATCTCATACAACATGGATAGTTCTCTCAGTTGTCATTATTTTAGGCTTTGGAGGAGTGGTAAATTATTTTTAAAATTAATTTTGAAATATTTTCCTTAAATTAATTAGATATTGTTTATTTTGCCTGCTACTATACGTATTATGTGAATCTACTCTAAAATAAAATGACTTTTGTTATAAATCATAATGAACATATGTACTGTTAATGGGATATGTTAATTTTCAAAATTAATAATACTTTAAACATTTATGTTACATTAATTTAAGAATATTTTTTTTACCCTTTTGGTGACAAAATGTTTAATTCTATAGAAATATGGATTTCATGCTTTTGGCTGTAAAGAATTATATATAATTTAAAAGTACTACAGGAAAAAAATAAGACACCTTGAAACACAAATTTAGTATTTTACGTCGAATTTTTGAAATATAAATTATAGTGTTGCGATTTTGAAGCTAATCCTTTTTAGGACCCCTTTTATAGACTTTCTCAAATTATTACTTGCTTTATGTTTCAATAATGTTTTTAACCAGAGGGATATAAACACATAAACCTGTTAGGGGACTGTTTTTTCATCAACACATATATTTAATTTTTTTTTTAAACTTAATGAAATTTAAAAAAATTCATTAAGATATTTTGGTCTTTAAACCATTTACTACAAAAATAAAATTAAAAAATATGAGTCAAATTTTAACTTGGATCTAATGCAGTGAAAACAAGTTTAAATTTTGGCTAAAAAGCTTATTCTCAGTGGGTTAAAAATGTTTCCTTGACCTATTTGGTTTTATTTTGTTACAGGTCGGACGAGGATTGTTTGTATGGATACCTTTTGTTATAGCTCATGTTTTTGTTACTATTGTTGTCAGTGCCAAAATATACTACATGGGGCGCTGGAAATTAAGTATGTCAATAAAAAAATTAGTTACAATACAATTGAAATGTAGATTTTGAGAGTAAAACCAGATTATATGTTTATCCCCTTCAATGTAAAAGTTTATTGAATTTAATAATTTAAAATATATTTGTTTAATATTTTATCCCCACGTATATTTTAGATATAAAACTGAATTTAGGATATGAAATAACAATTAACCAAGCAACACTTATTCTATGAGCCAACGGTTATATATTATTGGAAAATGATTATTTATATAGCAAACAACAGTTCCTCAGTCTAATATCATTGGGAAAACTATATAAATCGTAACTTTTTTTATGGTGTGCTAAGTCATAGAGTAAATATAGCTTCTCTAAAAAGAGATGTCAGATAGACACGGGGTAAGCGCCATCTGCGGAATACTGGATTGGAATGTGGACCTACCCACCCCTTCAAACACCCCCCCCCCTCTTCGTAACGTCACTCCAAGTAGAGGGGGGGGGAGGAGGAATTGCGAAGAGTGGCGGGTTGAGGTGAAACGGCAAGGGACTTCGAGTTCATAAGACACAAAAACATGATAATTTGACCTTCAATTATTGTGTGTGTGTGCAACAGTAAACGTATGCATTATTATTATTTATAAATATAGCATGTTTGATTACTTTATTTAATTATTGTCGTGGTTAAAATAATAATAAAAAATTAATTGGAATATAAAATGTAAAGTTATTTAATAATTACAGTCCAAATTATTTCATTAAATATGTTTCTGATATGAAATAAGAAATATAAAGAATGTGTAAAATTGTGGATAAGTGAAATACAGTATTTTATTTAAGAAATATATGAATAAAAGTATTTTTAAATTACAATTTTAAATATATCTAAGAAAATATTGTAGTTTATAAAATACTTTATAAAACAAAATGTGTATCTAACTTTTCATTTAAAATATAAAAATTATTTTTTAAAAATGTATTAATAAAACATACAAATAAAATTAAAAAAATTATAATTATATTTTTATTTGGCTTTCTGTGAAAAAACAGATCAATTAACATTACAATAATTTTTAAAACGAAACTTTTCAAATGTTAGTAAAAGCCTTCGTATATAACAATTTTAAATGAAAATAATTTTAAAACTTATAAAAGAACAAACGTGTAACTGAACAAAGTTTCGTTATCTAACTATTTAAAATAAATTGCATTCATCTTTATGCATTAACTATTTATAGTTTTTTCCTTAATAGATTCATATGACGCGAATCAAAAGGTGTACCTCAATTTTTTTTGTTTTATTAACTAAATAATATTTTAGAATATTATTATTAAGTTTTATATAGGCATTCTCTTATTTAAAATTTTGAAAAATTATTATCTTTGAAACTCAGACATTTTTTAATTTATCGTTACATTTTACTAAGAATATTATATTTGTATAAAAAGTTAAGAAATTAAAAATTATAACACTATGTTATCATGAAAATAAAATAAAAACATTTTAATTTTATTCATGATAAAATTCTATTGTTCAATTATGTATGCAAGAAAAATATCGCATTGTTTAAAAAAAGAAATGAAATAATCAACACAATTATTTTATACTTCCTTATCTTTTATTCTCTTCTTATTATTCATTTTCAATAAACATAACTAATAAAGACGACATTCATAAGAATCAGTAGAATTTGTAATGAGAAACACAACTTAAACTTTGAATCGCGCTCTGCAGACAAGTTTCCCTGGCTCAGTGGTAGAGCATGTAAATCTTGTCCAGTAGCCCCCAGATCAAATCCTGGCTGTCCCCTACTAATTCTTTTACCCTCTTTTGCCAGTAATTTTGCAATCATTCACAGATGGCGCAACTATTTATCCTATTTCTCTCTTTAATCCCCCCTCCATTTAGTCCACGTTCCTTTCCAGTAGTTCGCAGGTGCCGTTAGTGTCTATGGGAAACTCCAATGTTAGGGCGATTGTACGCATATCCAATGAGAGAGGAGTCTCTTTACCACTCATTACTCTATGTGCTAAGTAACCAATCATTTTTAAAGGGACAACCGAAACTTTAGGATAATCAATCAACCATTCCCTAAATTTTTGCAAGTTTCTTTATAAAGCTTCTTTTTAAAAGTGGTTTGGTTGGCCCATCTCTAAAAGTAGTCTATGAACTATTGCTAGTTGACATTAAGTATCTATAATAATAAAAATGAAGTTGTGTATGTATGTATATTCCGTATAGACTCTTAAACTAGACATCTGTTTGACTCGTAACTTAGCACAAATGCGTAGTTCATACTTAGATTATGATTTTTGAACTTTCAGGTTTCAAAATGTTCTATTTTTGGAGAAAATTATAATTTTCTGAAAAAACTACACCAGTTTGGCTCAAATCCAATCATTTTTTAATTTCCTGTTGCCATCGGCTGAAAAAATTAAATTAAACTTTTAACGAAAATAATTAAAATTGAAAATGTTTATTTTATTCTGTTTGCCATTACCTTCAGAAGCTAAATTCATTATTTGAAAAATAATTGAAATGTTTTTCAAGTGTTGTAATTCCGCCAGTCTCTATTCCCGGATTTTATTGTGGGTTTATTTGATGATTTTTTTTCATTGATTTTTCTGTTGACTGCATGTATGCATATTTAAGCAATACGTGTATAGTTAAGCTATTACTGAACTATGATGGTTAATAAAGGCCATCGCACTAGAGCTGCATATTAGGGTTTTATGTCTTTATTTTTCGCCAAATACTTTGCCAAATTATTAACTAAAACTCGCCAATCGGGCAAAATGTTTTTTTATAAATAATTTATAAGCTGGTTGGTTGTTCGAAAGTCATTGTTTTAGAGCTGTATAATGGGCGTGTTTGTAGCTATATCTATTTTCTCGCCAAATTATTTCCCAAAACACGCCAAATGAGCTAAAAGGTTTTATGTATTTATGAGGGAATTGTGATGACATTTATGAGTGCATTTTATAGCGTATTTTTCATTTTGGAATTTTAAGGCAATAAAACGGGATTTTATACTTTATAACGAGCGGGAACAATAACATAAGTTTATGGTACACATACTTGGATCGATTTGATATTTTTTTAATCCATGCAAAGAACAGGTATAAATTTGCTAGTACAAGAATAAATATCTTCCACTGTACTATTATTTGACATCAGACCACTTATTACCAACAATAATTGCTTCTAGGGCAACAATTCTACAAGTTTAAAACTTTTGTTTTTTTTATAGTTGACAAGGTTTTGATTTTTGTTTGTTATACTTGAATAAAGTTTTCCATGAATATTTAAAAGCTTCAATTGAATTTTAAACAAATGCTTTTATAAAAGTAGTAACATTGTGAAAATGTATTTATACTGCATCTTTTAATTTTTAACATTATCTTATAAATATTTTAATCCACAGATTGTTCGATTTGCAGACGTAAATGCCAAAGCATTACACCTGATAAAATCGATGTTGCTGCACCTTCAACTAGGCCTATTTATTCGGTACTTAAGTTTAATTAATGATAAATATATGTTTTTAAAAACATTTTTGTTCCTTTAAAAGTACTTGGTTATACAGTCCCTGGACGCACTGCAAGATTTCATGTATCAATCAATGATGAACAAAATACCTTTAGAAGGACATTTGTGTTCCTAAACTTAAGCTATTCAATAGAAAATACTATCTGCTATACTTAATACATATATCGACATCTTTTTTAATGATATGGCATTCTTTGGTATGTTGTCATCATTACTAAAAAAAAATACAGTGTGTATAATAATTTTTCCAGGGACTGTACTATTAGAATTATTTAATTTAAGTGCTATTTTTTTCTTAGGGACGTTTTATAATCCTCAGTCGTATTGCTGTGCTACTAAATTTTTCTTTGTAAGTACCATTATACACATGCTGTAGAACTTTTACAAAACACATGCTTAACTTGTTAAGGTTTAAATATATTTTATAACATGTTCTTAAATTTGACAAAATACCTATAACAAATTGTCTGTAAACTAAACTCCTCGGCTCAACAGCCCATTACTGGGCCAAGATCTGCCATGCCCAATTCAGCACACAAATTGTGGGTAGGGGTATTTTTATTCGGCTGTATTTTAAAATGAAAACTTATTTTTAAAATGTTAACTAATCTTTACGGATATAGTAAAAAATACAATAAATCAAGATCGATTACAATTTGCCACAAATGTCAATACAGAATAAAATATTTGACTTCGAGTTTGTGTGAATGGGATTTTGTTGTTGTTGCAAATACCTATCTTTTTCAGTTTTGTATTTAGGTTTTTAACTGTTTCAAGATAAATATTTTTAAAAAATTACAAGTTTTATAAATTTTTTTAGATCTAACGTTTAGTATTTGCAGGGACATAGTTGGAATAATTCTCCAACCACCAAATTTTGGAATATGTTTGCTGTCAATATTTGTAGCAAATCTTTTAATGTACCTCGTATACTATTCATTTATGAAAGTAAGTTCATTGACTTTGGAACATTAATAAAACACATTGAATATACTAGTGATATCACCTGTAAGTTTCCTAAGTGAAGCAGTCACATTTTCTTAATTTTTTTTTCCATATTAAATTTACACTTTATTTTTGGAATATCATTATAATCGCCTAAAAACTTAGCATTTACCTCCACGTATAGATCCATATATGTATATTAAAAAAATAATGTTTTCCTCACAAGAAAACTGAATAACATTATTAATATTTTTTATTGTTTAGAAAATGCCATTGTTAAATTGTAATGGGGGTATTTATCCTTGCGTAGTCAAATTCAATTAATTGTTCATTACATACCAAACAACAGTTTTTAAGTAGAAAACTTTAATGCAAGAACGTCCCCATAAAGATGTGTGAAAACAATCGTGTAAAAAAATGTACAATTTAAGTACAAATTGTGTATTGTTTAAAAGTTGGGTTCACATTTTTTTATTGAAATTAATTGTAAGAGATACTTATGAATTGTTTTGTAACTAAATGTAATCAAGTTAAAAATATTTAAATATTTCCTTATCAGATATGGCATAAAGAAGGAATCCGGTGGATACCCATAATGTATTTTGTATTGGCATGCATTTGTTGGGTTCCTGCAATATGTTTTTTCGAAGTTAAAAACACATCTTGGGAGGTAATTTTTATTTATATATAATTAATTAAAATGAACTGTTTTTCTGTGTTAACTTGAGAAAAATAAATTGCCCCCTCCATATAAAATACTTAATTTCTTTAGGTCACTCCAGCGGAATCTAGAGAAAGAAACAAGCACTGTATTATTTTTAACTTTTTTGATCATCATGATGTGTGGCATTTTTTATCCAGTTGTGCTATATTTTTTTCCTACATGGTAAGATTTTATCTATTTAAAGTATTATTAAATTTATTTATATAACAATTTGTAAGTTGCTCCAATAATTCAGCTTTTATGTGCTGTTTGGTACACAACTATACATATCAAAGAAATCCTAATTCTATGCAGCTTAAAGAAATATTGTTTTTGCGTTCCACTTTACTTAGTTTATACCTCAAATGGCTATATTCTTAAGGCAAGATTTAGAAAGAACTATACCAATTTACCACTCCTATTTTTTTTGTAATGATAATAAACACATCTACAAATGTATATTTTTAGCCTGCTTTTTTTTAATTCAAAAGAATTAAAAAAAATTAAAGTAATTATTGACATGCTGACAATGCCCGTCTGTCCGTCCGTACCCTTCCAAAGTCGGTTTTAGCCTTCGGATCTTAAAAATCCTTTTTTTATTAGAAAGGTATGAGCTCAGAGACCCAATTTTCATACTTTTAGTCCATCTGTCTGTACCACCAGACAGACATCAGTCTATCTGTCAGCAAATTTCCCATTGAATTAGCATTGAAAACTCAATCTATGCCAACTCAACAATGGCATGAGAAATTTTATTTAAAAGTATTTGAAGCAAAATTTGATTTTGTCATAAATCAGTTTGGAATGATGTCATAAAATGTAGCACAATGTGATTCCTTGATGGTTAATGAATTGTTTACTAAGAAAACGGCAAGGCATTATATATTTTTTTCATACAATTCTGATTAGTTTTAATTTATATTTTTTATTTTTTCGTGCAGTTTAGAGTAGTTTCGTGTTTTTTTGTTGCAAATAAATATTTAATTATTCTTACAAACTACAAATATATCAAGCAGACGATAAATAATATAAATTTATTTGCGAAAGAAAATTAATAAAAACAGTTGATTTTGGCTTTAAAATTGTTTAAATTATAATTGGATACTGATGTTTGGGGATTTTTTTTATTTAATGTGTATAAATACTGTGTAGAAGTGGTTGTAGATGATCTTAATTTACTATAACAGTCCTACTTGTTTTCCTGATAAGAATATCAGTAAGTATTTAAGTAACAGGAGAGTAGGCTATTTTTTTAGTTCTTTTAGAATTTCTTGTTTTTACCAACTTTGTGATGAGAAATTAGTGGATAGTTCCTGTAATCTTAACAAAAGCAGCTTTTCTTAAATATTTGGCTGGGTTTTTTTGCTTGTCAGTGTTGAGAAAAAAATGAAAAGAATAAATAAGAACGCACTGGTATAAAACTAAACCTTTTTTTAAAATTTACACTATAATAGGGAATTTGGCAGTTGGAGTATATGTAATAATAATTTGCATAATTAAAAGGACCATTTTAAAAAGGACATTATTTGACTGAATTCAACATACGCGTATGCGTTGAGTAGATATGTTTACTTTTATCATATTACCCTTAATGAAAAAGCCTATTTTTTCATTGTTGTCACTTGTTCAAAAATTTGTTGTCTGTCAAATAAGCCAATACTGCCCCTTTAGAAATAAAGTAAGTTTTTCAGATCAAATTAGCTGAATTAATTGCTACTCTGGTATGTTGAACCAAAATGATAAAAACACTTATGGAATGTTCTTCCTTGATTTAATGCAGGGTGTCCATAATTAAATTGGTGGTACTCGGGACTTTCTGTCGAGCAAAATATTGAGCAGAATTACTATCCATTTGGTAGAGAGAGAATCGTCGAAATGGAAGGGAGGTTCAAGTAAAAAAAAATAAATGTTAAAGTGGAATATTTGGCAACACTCTTGTTCTTTAAACCACACCGCTAAACACAAAACTGTTTTAATGTTTTATCTCTTGTATTTGAAACTAAAATAAATAATATTGTTTGAAATATTTTTTTATTATGTTTATACATTGCTTTTATTATGATTTTAAGCTTGGATAAACAGCAGTGGTGCCAAATTTATTTTAGAGGCATTTTTAAAGGATTATCTCTTTCATGTCATCAATAGCCTCGCTACCAAATGAATAGTAATGTAACACATTAGTCTTTTTTTTTCTGCTCTTCAAAAGCCCCAAGTACTGACAGTTGAATTATTGGACACTTGCGTACTTCACTATTTAGTGATGAAATGTTATTTCCTGTTTCATTTTACATTACTTTCAATTGACCATAAGGTAGGATAGAAATATTTTCTATATTAATTGACAACTGTCAGTTAAAGAACTTATTTAAAAAAAAATTGATTTTTTTAATACTGGAACAAATGCTTTCTTCCTACCCTCTTGATAATCATAGATTATTTGCATTTCTAATTTCTCCTAAAAAGTTAAAGAATTTCTTCTTTTATTATGTACAATAAATCCATTTACTTTTACAGGTTTTGTTTACTTTGGATGACAATTTGAATACAACACCCCGATCAAGGATTAGGGTCTTCTGAGTTGCCTTTGAAAATACCAGTCATTAAAAGCATTTATTTTAATTATATATCATATTTAAAATAATTAACATTGTTTTCAATGATAAAGAGCTTATACTATGGTGTATATTAAATGAATGATGCAGATAAAAAATATTTTTCTTTTATTTACAATTCAAAATAGTTATTTTTGTAGTCAAATCTTGTTAATGTGAACTCTGTACTTAATGTGAACTCTGCCTATTTTTTAATTCTAATATTATATACAATCTAATGTTTACTTATATGAACAAAAATTTAAATCAATGTATTAAAATGCAAATGAGAATAAAAGGTGTTCTTTTTCAAACATTCAGAGATTGCATTGAATATTTTGTACAGTTGTTGTAGTGATGTAAAATGCCAAGGCATTTGAGTACAAAATTTAATTTTGCAAACTATTTTTTTTGTCAAACAAAAACTTACTGATAATACTAGATAATATAAAATGTTATACATAATAGGGTATTTGACTTTTTTTTATCATTGTAAATTAAGCGTGTGTACAAAATGAAAATAAGACTATTTTTCTTTTTTCAAAATTTTGTCAAATGTAAAAAATGAATTTTAAAATTACACCCGAAAACGCTTTGGGGCTGTCATGTGGTATCTATGATGTCACTAGTACTAACTATAAACAAACTTTGAAACACCATTTTTGAATTTGCTTTAGGCAAATTTGAACTATCCGCTTCTGTAAAACCTCCTTCCATTATCTATAGAATTCTTATTTTAATAGTAAACTAGATTAAATCCAGTTTAATTACAAACATAAAAACATCACACCGGTTTGTTTATATATACACAGTGACGTCAGCCAAATTCATGTGTTTGTGATCCCATGATGTACCAATGAAAAAAAGCTACTTTAAAATTATTTTTAATTATTTAAAGATTTATTTTGCAAAAAAATATATAGGTTTGAAATTTTTGGGTTCAAACTATAATTTAATATTGGAAGGTATTTTAGCAAGTAAGTATTAGTAACAGTCAAGTACAATATTTACAAAAAAAAATCATAAATTAATAAGTAACTTAACTAATAAATTTAAAGTACAAGTTTTATTACAAATAATCATAAAATTGGTGTTGTTTTAAAAAATTAGGACACTGTTAGGATCCGGGCGGGTAACTTTGGTCCAAGCATGAAATACATAAGAAACACTTTTTAACATTCTTAAAGGCTCTGTTACCGGACTAAATGGTGATATTAAAATGTTTAAACCTAAAAATAACAGTTATAAGACACATAGTTATTAAAAAATGGTATATAACTTAACATTTACATTACAGTGCCTCGTAGAATGACATTACACGATTAATACCAGCATTGATTGTCGCTTAAAAGAAAAGTAAACTTCTATTTTAATAAGCAATATTTAATAACAAATATCTTTATAAAAAGCAAACGATTTTATTATAAAAGAAAAAAATTATATTCATAATTAGGAATTTGAAAATGTTTACAGTTCAACATTTACGATTTTGAGTGTTGTATTCTCGCATTTTATTTTTATCTTTTTAATGTTTAAAATCGTTTGATTTAAAAAAAAAGTATCTCACAAACAAGTAATCATAAAAGTAAGACTTTTTTAAAAATAGTCAGAATACACTTTTAGATAAATTTTTTAAAGTGCGAAGTTCCATAAAGAAATCTTTACATATTTGACCAAAGTTACCCGCATTCATCGGCAAGTTTCCAAGTGACCAATATTTAAATATAGCATAAAAAGTATTCAACTTAGAATAAAACAAATTGTGTAATATTCATCCCCATAAACAAAAGAATCGAATAGTGTTTCATTTAGCTATTTTTATGATTTTTATAGGTGTTCCAGACAAAAGTTCGAAGAAATAGATTTTTGTCATTGAATGCTCGTAAGAATGAAAACGTCATTTGTAGTATTGCCAGAATTAGAATTTTTTTTTACATGAAATGAAGGGCAATGCTTCCACCTTTCCAAAAATGTAAAATAATTTTAGATGGGATAATTTTATGAAGAGAAATTAAGAAACAAATCTTTTTCCGATGCACGAACTAAAGTTACCCTCCATGGCCAAAGATACATGCTTTGACGGTACTTACAAAGTTGAATTTATTTCTCAAAGAAATATGCAGTAATTTTTTTTGCTGCTCAATTTTGGTTCGTTTTAAAGCAGCCCTGTCCCTCCATCTTTTAAACAAGAGAACATCTGAAGTAGTGGCTTCATCTTGCGCTTCCTATGTATCTAAGGTCCTGATCTAAGATTTTTGTAGCTTCCGTATACAAAATACTTTACTTGCTAGACTCGGGCTCATCTTCATTATCGGGTTTGTGTTTTAGACCCTGGTTACCGCCGCGATTATACTAGCGTTTTTCCATGCATGAAGTGGTTAATTTCCGAAAATGCCCAATGGAATCTCGATTAACCACGGATTAACCTCGATCAACCGCTCGATTTCGGATAGGCGGGACTCTACTGTAAAACGAACAAGATATCTTTACAAAATATACATCACTAATTGCGACATGTTACTGATCCGACTTTTGAAAACTTCAAAACTATTCCCAGTAACAAATAAAACTAAATATTTGTACAATTTTTTTTCAAATTTATAAAAAATTTCATAGCAATTATCCTAAATGATTTGAAGTATATAAAATGTTTTCAAGACAAGTCACATAGTATAGTGCATATCGTTTTATGGTTACACTATGTTAATGTAATAAGTTTCAATTCTACTTATAACTTCAATAAACCGATTAAAAAAGACTTTTAATACTTGCATAAATTTATTTTGAATAAATTAATGTAAAAACTACATTCTTTTTTAATATTCTCATTTAATACAGATGTTTCACAACCAGAAATTCATGTAACATTTCAAATGCTAAAGAATTTTTTAAAAAGTGATAAATAAGAAGGGTCTCCTGGTGGCTGATTTAATTTAGGATGATTTGCCTCTGGTATCATATCCAATGCTGGCACAGGTTTATTACCTCTTTTAAAGTTTTGCCATCTGTTCTCAAAGTCCGGCAGTTCACCTAAAATTAAGATGACAATCATGAAAGTGTAAGCTAAATGAGAATTAGTATGACACAAGTAAAACCACTATGTTCTACTACATCCATAATTGGATAATAAATACAAAAAAGTAAGGTACAAAGAACATTTTAATTATTTAAAAAATAGTTTAAAAAATAAAATATATTACGTAGATAGTAGTTTGTTTACAAGTTAAAAATACAACATAAAATGTACAAGAAACATTTATGAGTACAGACCACATTTTTACAATAAATTTGCCAAAATTTTTTCAAATTGTGTGGAAAATTAAAAATATTTTTTACATCATATCCTTTTTATCCAATCCCAGTATCCTTTTAATTAAGCACAGACTGAAATACAGGCAATACAATGTCAACCTGACTTTTTTTCAACACCCCAATTTTACGCCTTTTCCCCCCAACTATTACCCGACTTTTTCCAACTTCAACACCAATTTTGACAAATAAAAGTTGACAAAGAGTTGCCAGAGGAGGGAGAAGGGTAGATACAAGATTCTTTTCTAGATGTTATAATTAAAATGTCATCAATGTTAGCAACAATTCAACAATCAGGAAAATTTCAGTTAATTTGCTTATTTTATTTCCTGAATTTTCAGACAAGAGTAAATTTTAAACTAAAAGTATTTATTTTTCTTGTCCCATAGCTGCCGATAAGTTCTTTGATTTCTTCAATTCATATATCGTCCATTTTGACAATATGCATCAAGGTAGTCGTGATTATCTTTCGGTAGAGTGGATGTGCGATATCAGTTTGCCAAACAGTCACCCGTTTACCCGATTGATTGTTTGAAAAAAGTTACAACTCTGTCACAAGGAATGGGGACAGTTGAAGAAATCTTCAACACCAACTTTCACAGTACACAGCAAATTTCTTCTAATTTTTAATATTTGGGTTTGAAATAAAGTTGGGTTGGGGATTTGGTTGGAAAAACACCCTTTGTGTGATATGCGCTTAACATCCTGTGCATTTTAATAATTTTTGCATAAATTCAAATATTTCTACAGTAATAAAATAGATATGAAGTATTTGAGGTGAAACAATAAATTCAAATATATTTTTTTATTCATATAAATAAAACCACTTTAAATTTTCAGAAACATAACTGTTTGGTTTTAAGTAGTACCGTCAAAGCGGGTATCTTTGGCCATGGAGGGTAACTTTGGTCCACGCATCGGAAAAAGATTTGTTTCTTAATTTCTCTTCATAAAATTATCCCATTTTAAATTGTTTTACATTTTTGGAAATGTGGAAACATTGCCTTTCATTTCATGTAAAAAACAATTTCATTCTAATTTTGGCAATACTACAAATGACGTTTGTATTCATACGAGCATTTAATGACGAAAATCTATTTCTTCCAACTTTTGTCTGGAACACCTAAAAAAATATTGAAAATAGCTAAATAAAACACTCTATACTATTCTTTTATTTATGGGGATGAATATTACACCATTTGTTTTAATCTAAGTTAAATACTTTTTATGCTATTTTTAAATATTGGCCAATGGGAAACTTTTGCCGCTGAATTCTGGTAACTTTCGTCCACCATGTAAATATTCCTTTATGGAACTTTGCACTTTCAAAAATGTATGTAAAAGTGTATTCTGTTTAACTATTATTATTGCCCATTTTTTAGATGATTTTTTTAAAAAATCAAACGATTTTAAACATTAAAAATATAAAGATAAAATCCAAGAAACGTACAACACTCAAATTCGCTCATGTCGAAATGTAAACATTTTCAAATTCCTGATTACGAATATATTATTGTTTTCCTTTTATAATAAAATCGTTTGCTATTTATAAAGATATTTGTCATTAAATATTGCTTCTAAAAATAAGTTATTTTCCCTTATTAAAATTGAAGTTTATTTTTCTTTTAGGCGACAATCAATACAGGTATTCATAGTATAATATCATACGATGCACTTTAATGTAAATGTTAAGTTATATACCATTTTTAATGACTATGTATCGTATAACTATTTTATTTTATTTTAAACATTTATTATTTAACAGTTATTTTTATTTTAAACATTTTAATATTACTATTTAATTCGGTAACACAGTCTTTAAGGATGTTAAAAAGTATGTTTCTTATGTATTTCATGCTTGGACCAAAGTTACCCGCCCGGATCCGAACCATGTCCTAGTTTTTTAAAACACCAATTTTTTTTTAATTTATGAAATTTAACAAAAATGCTTGTAAATTATTCCTAAAAACACAATGCTTGGAATGCATAAGGATTTTTAAATGTTTAGATCGTTTTTGTACTTTAATTTTTCTTTTGTAAAAAAAATCTTATTTTGGACCGAAGTTACCCGCACTGACGGTAGTTAAAATGTTTTTCTGTATTACCTTAGGCATTGGAGGGAAAAGTAGGTAGAACCTTAAGCCTTTATAGAAGGGCACTTTTTAAAGTAAGTATTGCTTTGAAAACTAGCCACAGTTTAAAAAAGTAGACTGAAAAATTAAAACAAAATCTTTGAATGATTAATATTACATCATTTGAAGCTTAAACCCCTAATAGTTTAAATTGCATTTATCCATTTTTGAAAAATAAATGATATTTTGATTAAAAAATTAATTTTGGTTATCTAAATTAAATAACCAAAATTACTTAATTTTGCAAAACTGAATTATGTTTAATTTTTTTAACTGATTACGAAAGCCTTCATGACACGAGATGTAAATAATATGTTATCTTTTATACTAGTATTAACTTTTCTCCTCATTTCTTTATAGTAATTTTGTAATGTTATTTGTAGTCGCTAATATGATGTTAAGCTTATTTGTTAACTAATAATAAATTGGAAACTTTAAATAGAAATGAGGGTTTTAAGTGTTCATTAATAGTTCAATAAGTTTAAGATCATTATAATGAAATAATTTGATTCTAAGGAAAGAAATTCATTTTATTTTTAATATAATTGTTAATTAATAGTAATTAGCAGTAACCAGATAAATATTTTATTAATTGTAATTAAGTTTTGGCTAAACTGAGGCAGCAACAAATTTTTTTACCCCTTCTCCCCCTCCTAATTGGAACAATGATAGCTACTCCACTATCTTTTAAACAAAACAAATTCCTAAAGATTAGTTGAGCTGCTAGACTGAACAAGAACTACAAAAAAAAGTTACGAGGTTGATTATATAAATGATTATCGCACAGGAGACAGACTTCACTTTTCAAGCTGTGTCTAAGAACTTAATTACTTTAGAATAAATTAATAATTAAAGAAATTTTACTAGATTTTATAATGTTAAGTACCCGTGGGAAATAAAAAAAATCTCCGTTAGACTGTCAGCAATATTCTGTGTGTATATCCTTGTTAAGGTTAACCCTTTCAGTCCCAGTGATGCCATTTGGCATCATCATTTTTCTGATCATAATTTTAAAAAAATAATATTGCTGACATCTTTTGGGATTAAAAAATTATTTTCTAATAGAAAAAAGTTTGAAGAATCGAATGATGTGCGTTTGGATATCATAAATGGCTATAGACGATCAGAAAAAATTTCTAAAATGATAATGCCAAATTGTCATTGGGACTGAAAGGGTTAAAGCCTTGGTGTATCTTAGGTTATCTGAAAAGAGGTTATACAGTCAATGATTAAATTTTTTTACATTAGCTCAATTTTATGGGCAGATCATAAAAAAATTGGTAAGTTTCGATATTTTGCAATCATTTAGAATACTATGAGTACTTTAATCAAGTTTTATCCAAAAATACATAACGAAACTATTTAAAAGCTTTAAACCGAGCTTTTCCTTTCAGAATCTAATTAGAATTTATACGGAAATTTGGGTTGTTTTAACACAAATAATTTAATGTTAATCCGATTATCTGGACAAGCCAATTTCCCGAGCATTTCGGATAAACAGGAGTTTACTGTAACCTTTGAATAACCATAAAAATTGGTAATGACTTTAAATATAGAATTTTAAGTAAGAAAGTTCCAAGAGAAATATATTTTGGAACAATTTTTGTTGAAAAGAATTAAAATAAAGTTACTGACATTTTGTTTGGGGCTAAACTAGGAATACTGCGGGACCATTTGAACACAAACCTCCTACTTTAAGTAGGAGGTTTGTGTTCAAATGGTCCCGCAGAAATGGCATGATAAGTAAACCAGTTCACCAAACATATGTTGCACACACATATTTTGAATTTAAAAAAATAATTTCGTAATTCCTTACGGACTGTTAAACCAAAAAGTGAAATGGAGAAACTTTGTTGGGGCTTTGGACAGTAGCTGGTTAACACATTTTTTAGTTATATTTTAAACCTAAGCTAACTCACTTTCATCCAAATTAGTAAAATTTTCATTCTTCTCTTTCAATCCTTGAATATCACTGTGTGTTGTAACTTCATAACTTTGTTCTCCAATGGCACGACGAATTGTTGTTTTAGTGTTTCCGTCACTATCTGTAAAACTATGGTGTTCTTCGACTATCTATAAATAAAAATTTTAAAAACATTATAATACAGAAATAGATTTGATGCTTTAACAAATTTAACTTTTGCAGAGGTAAATATTTATGTTGTCATTTAACAACTTTTAAAACTATCAATGTATTTGGTATTTATATGTTTTCAATAGTGTGCAATATTAAAATATCTATAATGAAACTGAAATTTTTTTTAATTTTACTGTAAAAAAAGGTAGGTAATTTTAAAAAAACGCTTTACCCCATTTGGAAGTCTCACAAATCTGGTAGATTTCTTATAAGAAAAATTGTGAATCACTCTGTTTTTAGGTTGTTCATCCAGCAAAAGCCCATGTTTTGCTACCTTGTCATCAATATCTGAAGATATAAAATACAACTTAAAATAATGAAATCTGAGCTAGTATGCATAATTTTAAAAAATGCACATTTAGGTGCACCATCTTGATATTTTAACCTCTCTAAATTATTGATTTTTTTTTACAACACTCAAGGAAATTTAAATACAAATAAATGATAGGTGTTCTTATATAAATAGAGGTGTTTAAAGTACAAGTAGTTAAATACAAGTCCACTTCCAATACTATAAAATATTTACTTGTAGTAGATTGTAGTTAATTATTAAGGGGAATAAGTGAGAAGCAGCCGAAAAAACTACCTCAATAGTTTTTGTGCTAGGCAAAAGGTATTCTGATAGTTATGTTAGCCAAAATTTTTTTACCAGAAACACCGTTAATTACTAGTGGTGAATATTTGTTCCAGCACGACAATGCCTCTGTAAATGTTTTATCTACTTCAAAATCATTGTTTAAGGCTAATTCTGTCAAACTACTACTTGATTGGCCGTAGAAGCCCTAATTTAATAAAAACAAATCTGCCATTTTAAAATTCGAGTGGTATTCTGGCGCACGAAGTATACAAAAATAGCGCCAATACCAAGCAAGCAAAAACCGATGTAGGATATAAAAAGGGCCTGGAAAAACATTCCCATAAAAATTCTGAAAGAACTTGCAGAGCCCATAATATCAAGACTTAAAAATCATTGAAAATGAGGAAAAATTTATTGATCATTAGATGTTTTGACATGAAAAGTGTCCTTATAATTTTGTCCAATTTTTTGTGGCATATTTTGGTTAACGCGTTTCAAAATTCATATTTTGTATTTTCTAATATTTTGTATTCTATAGTGGTTTCTAGCATAAAGAAGTATTTTATGACTAAATTTCTTTTTATGTAATACCGAATAACAAATAAATTTGTTATGAACAAATTTCAGTTGTCCTTATAATTCTGACCCCCCAGTGTAACTGTTGTACTAGTAAGTTCTTAGTGGCACTTTAAACTATAGTATTAGCTCAATTTCACATGCCAAGTCCCAATTTGTTCTGAGTATATATCCAACTCTGGATCAGTCACATCTTAACTGTTTATTGTAACCTTTAATTTAGAATATATAGAAGCATGTCTTTTTTGAAAAAGTGTGTGGTGTCCGATTCTGCCAGTAACTAGATATGATTTAGGTATAACTGTTATATGCTATATTACTATATCATTTCATTTATTCTGATCATGGGCTGTTCTCCTTTATAAATACACTTTTTTTAAATTTTAATGAGTTTCTGAATTTTATATCTGATACAATGAGACACATATTCACTGCCAAAGCTCTGACAGTAACTATGCATTTATAATATAAAGTAGCGATTAAATGAACTAAATATATTTTTAATTATGTGTCACTAAAATGTGCAGTGTTGTAAATGCTTAGAAAATAATACATTTACTTTACCAGAGTCAATCATTAGAGACCTCCTATTTTCTTTAACTGGCATTTCAATCTAATAAAAGAAAAAAAAAATTGTGGAAACACCATTATGTTTAACTACAGTACTTGTTTATAAATGTTCTTTTAAAAAGTTTCATTAAGTATTTTATAATAACAAAGGAGCATGGCAGAAAAGTTATTGTTACATAAGAACACTTTCTTTGACAGTATACTATGAAAAAGTACACAGAATTTTATTGAGAAAGTGAAAGCTATTTTCAATAAACTCATATAATATAATCTTCAAAAATAGAGGATGGGGTCTAAGCTTACACTAATAGCTTTTAACAATTTTTTAAAAATCAATTTTATATCATCTGACTTATATTGTTGAGTCTGAAGTTTGTTTTAATATGTGCCAATGGGATATGTAGTAGATAGGAACACATTTATTAACATTTCTTTTATAGATTAAATAGGTAATAAACATTTTTTATCTACTAACAATTAAATACTATAAAATATTTTTAAAGAGGAATACCCTACAAAAGTTGCTTCTTGGATAGATATTGAAATTGAAAAGGCATAAAAAATTTAAGATAAAAAAAATCTGCCGTTCATACAATGCGGTGGAAAATTCCAGCAAATTCTTGGTTTTCACTTAATATCTTTGTGCAAAGAATAGAATAACATTGTCAATTCCCAAGTTGTAGTATAGGGATATTAAAAACCAATACGACGAAATTACAAACCATTCTTAACCCAACATTTTACTACATTTACTTTATGATATACTAAATGAGGATTATTTGTTAACATTCTCCAAAATTAAAAGACACAAAAAAGGAGTGTTTTCACATCCAACGAGTAGTCATTTAATGTGGCAGTCAGTCAGGGTCGTCACACAGACAGATTGACTAAAGCATAGTATTTAAAACAAATATTGGTGTTAAAAACGCACCAAATACTAATCACATTTACTACTTTTTTACCAAAAATCACAGTCATGTGCATTTATAAAATTTTAAAAATGTTATCAGTGTCAATTCAATGTGAATAAGAAATTAAAAAAATTGAACCTAAAAAGTACTTACAGGAGGTTCACAACCATCACAGTCTGGTTCTTTAAGCATAATAGAACGAGGGTTGCTGTTAAATGCATCTTTTTCAAAAATATCTTCAGATCCTAAATGAGATAATAAAAACTAGTCATTTTTTTATTATAACATTTATAGTACAGTACTACTATTCGTTATAATTCGTTAAATTCGCTTATAAATAACATTAAGGCCTAATTTGTTGAAATTTATCTGTTATATTCCTGTTTTACGAAATGGGTAAGCGTGCGGGACTGTCTAAATGCTTAACAACATAATAGATTTTAAAAATTGGTACTTATAACACCAATGAAATAGATTATATAATGAGGAATCAGAACTTAATTAAAAGATCAATAATGTAATCATAAATATTGAAGAACCTTCTGACTATGGCAAAAAAAACTTCAATAAAAAAGGTGCAACCCTCATGGGACAAAAGCAGGATTATTTGACTTGCATCCCAAAAAGGTTCCATTTGTGGTAGCATATGTACTTTACAGTACAAATTTGTTATGAACTATCCTTCCTGTAACTCCCTTAAGAGTAAGAGAAATATTGATATCGTCCAAAATGAAGGCTGGCCTAAAGGTCTCTGGACCATATGAACCTACGATTAAAATATTGTTATAACTACATGAAAATGAGAGGGGGGGGGGGGGGGGTGAAGAGAGAGAAACGGGAAAAAATTAAATTTTCTGATGAAAACAAGTTCAATTTGGATGGACGTGATGGTTTAAACAGTAATTGGAAGGATCTTCGAAAATAACCGAATTCTGTCTTTAGCAGAAATTTTGGTTGTGGAAGTTTGATGGTTTGATGATTTTGGGCCACGATATCTTATGATGGAAGAAGCAAGATTGTGTTGCAAGATTGTGTTTCTGAAGAGTTGACAAACATCACTTAATTACAAATTAGTGTTCTAGAAAATTCTTTGCTTCCGTTTGCATGGCAAAACTATGCCTTGGATTACATTTTTATGCTGGATAATGCAAGTATCCACACCTCAAACGCAGTGAAAGACTGGTTTAATGTACAGAGTGTTGTTCATTTAGATCCTGCCAACAGTCCTGATTTAAACCTCAAAGATAACGTCTTTAGTCATTTAGTTCAAATAATTTACTCAAATCGAAAGCAGTATGCATCAGTTATATAATTGAAGGACTCAATCATTTAAAACTGGAATTTACTTGACCAAAACTTGATCAAAAGTTTTGTGTTATCTATGAAAAACAGAATGAAAGCATTAATGAAAAAAAGTGGTTTTACTAATTATTAATTGAAATTGAATCAATTTCCTTATGCTGAAACTGAAATATCAACAAAAGAAATTGTTTACAAATTTATATAAAATTTTATTTATGTGTCTAGTTCATTATACAAAGCCTGTATAGTGTATGAAATTTAAATCGATAAATATTAGTTTAATAAAGAAATAGTGTTCAAAAACTGTCTGTTAATAAATCAATTTCCAACACTGTAGTATTAGCCACATATCTAGATATATTTTTTAATTTCCAGATTTCTTTACAATTGTTTATGACAAAGGAAATGTTAATCAAATATTATGTATTCACTTTAAGATATAGATGAATGATAGTTATTATTGGTATTTATAATTCTACAGCTAAGATAAAAATGATAGAGGCAATATTTATAGCATTATACTTGGACTCGTGTAAATAAATATTGATATGCTTACTTTTAAAGTCATTTGTGGTCATATCATTGAAAGATTTTTTCTGTAATTATTAAAAAATCTACTGAAGACAGAGTTACCAATTTTGGCATGGAAGTAAGAACATTGTGTGTAATGTCCTCAAAATAAAATATTTGTTTTTTTTATCAGTAGTTGATCACTTGTAATTTAAATTAGTGAACAGGAACTAATCTAGGAATGGGACAATTCCTGGCTACTTCCAGGGTAAATACTGATCACTCACTTATTTGATGTAAATTGATAAATATTAAGCCTTAATTAATAATAATATACATAAAGAGTCATAGATAATTCAAATAACAGGTAAAATAATGAGGTATAAATGATAACAGCATTGTAACGATGAGAACAATAATTACTCTGTTAAACAAGAATTACCCCAAGAATATGGCACATTATTTGATGCATTCCTACAAATATTAAAAATTCATAGTATAAGAAAATCTAAAACTATTTTTTAGTTGCTGAAGTAGTTCATAATTAAAACCGAAAAAAGAAAAACATTTAAAACAAAAGTTGTTTCAAGATCTTTGTAAAAATGCATCAGGACTAAGGATAATGTTTTTTCACAGAAATTTAACAAGCATGTATCAAATTTTTTTTTCAGAACAAATGAACAGTAAACTCAGAATTAAGTGATAAATTTCTTTGTAGACAGTTCAGATCATTCGAGAGTTATTAAGCATAAAAATGACTGATAAATTACTGCAGAAACTTATTGACCAGGAATTACCCTGGGTGACCCTACCTTGTGGCTGCCTTTGTAATTTTAAACTATAATTGCAACCATTCCAAGTCAGACAGTAAAGATACAAGGAATAATTTTTTTCACCAACAATACACCAACTAAATTTTTTTATAAAACTATTAAAACTTTAAAATTTATCTTTCAATGCAGATTAGCCCATTTATCTACTAATAGTACTTTTAAGTACCACATATTGCTGTTTTAGTTGTCATTGTTCAATTTGAAAAAAATGAGAAGAGGTGGAAAACTTTGAATGAATGTTTGTTTAGCACATGAAAGTCTACAAATGTAAATTCTTCAGAATTTTTTTTTTATTAGTTATCCATGCACCATCGTGCTATGTCCTGACAATACTTATTAGTCACATTTATAAGGACATTGCTTTACTTTTCATTGTTAAGACTTTGCTTTACTTTTCATTGTTTACTTTGCTTTACTTTTCATTGTTATTCCACGAAAAGTAGATGGTAATGGTGCTTTTATTAATGCAGTATTTGGTTTTAACATATTAAAGGCTAAAAAGGTAAATCATTAATTCAAAAAAATTTTATTGGTCAGTGTAATTTAGTAATTTTCGTAGAAAGAAAAAAAAGTTCGAGACAAAGTAATTTTATATCCAAATTTTTTTCCACCCTAATTTATTATTAATTGCTTAAATCAAAATAGGTAAAGGCAAATGTTGAAAATAAAATCTTAATTTGGTGAATGAAGGGTTAACTCTTCTTAGTAGGTGCAATGAATATTCATTATAAACATATAAAACTAAATTCATATTTGGTATAAAAATACTAGATATATTAGCTTATAAAATAGAATTTTAGAAGGGCTGGTAAGTTATAAAATAAACTAAACTATTTTTTATCTTACCAAAAGAAGCAAAGTTCGCAGAAAATACACGGTTCAACATTGAATCCATTTGCTGAAAAAGGTCACGCGATGAATGTTCAAAGTTTGAAAATGGATCAATTGTTATATTATGAGTATCTCCTTCATCTCCAAAAAGAGGATAATCTCCAAATTCCGTATCTTTATTTGGAAACCTTTTTAATAAAGAAAGATATTCAACTTTAAGTGATTAAATGTTAACACACAATTTCAGAATAAAGCTTTGGTATATTTAATTTTTTCAAAATTGTTAGCAGTATAGATTTAGAAAGACCATGAGCTTTCGCAGATGGGGAAACCTAATGGTAGAAAGTTGACCTATTTGTTCTTTCTTTTTTGGTGGACACAAGGAATGGACATCCAGTTTAAATATGCATAAAATTAAGCTATTTATTCAAAGCCTGTTTTACAGAGACTATTAAATACTTTTTTTTTACTTCAGATATTAAATGCACTTTCTAGTATGCTAAACCATGTTTGTTTGGTGATAATTGTATTTTTCTTTGCTATAATTTTTTTTAGTGAAACCCGAATATTAAAAAAAAGAAACAAGTTAAAAATTTACCATTATCACAGTTGAATTATTTTATATTAACTAAATGCAATATTTCAATTTCATATTTGATGTACTTAAAATAATTAAAATGATATATTTTAAAACAATGTAAAAAAGGTTAATCTGAAGAGATAAAAAGTAGATAAAATATATAAATTATGTAAGTTTATAATAGTTTTTTTTTACATGCATGTAGTAGAATAACATCTACTACACAGGAGAGTATAATTATTATTTAGTTAACTACAGAAATGAAGATAGTTTGGACGTCCAAGATCTTTTATTATAAAGAAATCATTTAAAGTATTTAACGGGACGGAGTCCAGAGTCGGCTCGACCCGCCAAAAGCACACACAACTTTACATGTCGGAGTCTAATTAAAAAGTGCGTCACAGTTACAGATTATTATTGCTTGTTCTTCGATTGACCAATCAGGGTTCAGCTTCTATTATGAGAGAGGTTTAAGGTCACAGTAAAATATTTGCTGAATAAACAGTTTATGTGGGAACGATTGATCTAGGCGACTGTTTGTCACCGACAGGGTGTGGTTGGGATGTTAAAGTACTAAGTGATATTAAGGATATATTTTAAAAAGGTAATTTAAATTATTAAGTTTAAATTGGAGTTAAAATTAAAGCTTTTGAGGGGTTCAAGTCAGGATATGTCATATCCCTCCCGGCAAGTCTGCTCGGACGGGGAACGAGGGACAAAAAAAAGTAGAAAGGAGGAAACTTGATTCACAAAACCGAGAGTGGCCATTTCTCGACGAAGGAAGACAAGTTCAAAGTTAGTGTAAAAGTCAGTGAAAAGGACAAAAATAAACATCTAATTGGTCACCAAAGAGAGCAGTAGAAGGCAAAAAGGTAACATTAGGTGAGAAACATTGCAAATTAATATTAAAAATGACAATTGTGTAAAAGACAAAAATAAAACGTAAAATGGTGCAAGTAAAATTAACATCTAAAAAAACTTGAAATGCCACATGCATATTACCTCGAAATTTTCTTAAAAATTTTTAGTATGATTAAACTGTAATTTATCAAAATTGATATCATAAATAAGAAATATCTTCCAAATAAGATTGAGTTGCTTCATTACTACAAAATATCTTTGTGTATTTAACAAACAAGGCTTCTGGTCTTCAAATTTATCAATTCTGGAATCCTACAAGAGAAACGCATAAATTCATACTTTTTAATTGTGTCGCTATACATAAAAAGAGTGAGGGTTTTGTGGGAGCGTTATAGTCCTTACGATTACAGTGCAAGCTTCATAGGAACTTTCTTCCCTTTTCCCATTTGTGTGGTTTTCTAGAAAACAGCGTAAGGGGTGCTCTTTTCATTTCGTGGTTGGAAAATTAATCATTACTTGGGTTTAGGAAGCACTTTCCATGAACCTCACAGCAGAACCTCAAACAAGGTAGGTTAAGAACAGCGACTCTCACACCGTTTCCTGGAAAACCACATGACGGGATACGGGAAGAAGGTTCTTTGCAAGGTGGTACTTTCTCCGGGCAGTCGAAGGTGAAACTCGACTTACGACTAGATCATGGTAACTAGGCCGATTCATAGTGTGTTACTAAAAAAGAATTGTGTGGACAAAAAAAGTTAATTGAGCAGTAAAATTACAATAAAAAAATCGATTTGATTAAATTAAACAAAAACTGTTAAAAAGGTCAAGTATTTTTATTTATCAAAAATAGTGCAGCGTGACTTAAAAAACATTCAGACACGTAATACAGAATGGACCGAAACGTGGAAGACGTCAAACGAATACCTCACCATGTTTTCTATTTTGTAAACCATTTTTAAATAGGTTAACTTAAAATAAATTTAAAAACCATAAACAAAACTACTAGTTTAAATTTTCCCCACAACAGTGCATCTATTTAAAAAATAAATAATAGCTGGGTATTTTTTTTTGGATTTGACATGCATCTTTATTTTAGACAATTAAATTGCAACAAGTTACGGCTGAAGTATACATTGACGCCCGGCAATTTTATCATCAATCTGGCAACCCCGCCAAATTCAGTTTTACGGCAACCCTTGGCGACGAAATTTGGCGAAATCGCCAATTTGCGAATTTCGCCATATTTAGCAACCTTTCCCATCGTTTTTCGCCCAAAAACCTGAAATCTGAAGTTCGGCAACCATGCATGTTTTATTTTTTTCTCGACTCGATTCGCGACAGTCGCGACGGCGAAACGGTGCGTGTGAATCTAAATCCTTATTTTCTAATCTATTTAAATCTTAACTGTTTTTATTTAAAAGTAAATATTTTTCGTGCAGATCGATTTTTAATTCAATGTTTAACTATTTAAAATGATTATTTTTCATTATTTATTTCGGCACTTGCAGTATTATGATCCACGTTTTTTATTGTATTATCGTGTTAGGATTTGCTTATTTTTCCTGGTATGTAAAACATGTTTAATTTTTAAAATAACTACGTTTTTTAGTACCTTTTTTAATCTTTTTTTCAATACTGTCTGAAAAATCTTTTTAGCTTTAGAAAATATTTTCCTACTAGATCAGTTAATCGTAAACGTGCACATGTTTTTTATTTATTTAATTCTTACTTAAATCGCATTAATATTATTTAAAATAATAATCATACAATGTTTAGAACGTGTTATGATTCTATTTTTTTTACATTGTTGATCGTGAAACAAACTGTTAAATTCCGATTATTTTTGTTAAAGATCGCTTGGATCGTAAATGCCCTAGTATTAGTTAATGAGATTTTTCACTTTTTCCGGGTATTTTTGCTGTATATTTTCGGTCTCGGCAATATATTCGGTAAGTATTTGTTGTCATTTCAGAATGGCAACGGACTTGGCTGACGCCAAGTTTGTTGTCATTTTGACTTGGCGACAATTTTTGACTTGTCGCCAAACCCGGGCGTCAATGTATACTTTAACCCAAGTTACTTAGTGTTGTTTCGAAACTGCGCATATCCCTAATGCAGTCCTTGTACAAGTACTATCTTTTAATATAAAAAAAACAACTATTGTTGTAAATCTATTAGTAAGTATAGTTGCAGTATAGCGATATAAATTATCATAAACACATAGAAACAACCTTAAAATTAGAAAGATACTTGCGCAAGAGTATCGGGCTTACCTATCAGCAGGGTTATTTCTGAACCCTTTAAAGAACCAATTAAAATCCATGGTATATTTTAGTTCTTCTTCGAACTAATTGAAGAGAAACCAGAGTATACACAGTACGTTTAGTTATTTAAATCTATAAACTCAATATGAATTCTGCACTCAATCATTGCATCATTGTTCAAGGCAGTTTATTGACGTGTTCTAAGACTTTCTACTTCTTATTTCTAATTCATTGAAGAAGCTTAACACAGCCAATCCGCCTTACTCCGCCAAAGCTTATCACAGCCTTCCGTGTAACTTGTTTTTGTTCAAGCTAGTAATTAAAAATTATTTGTTTTATTCGATTTGAGTTTCAAGTATGCAAAGCACTTCCAAAACCCCGCTGCGAATGGGGTTGTTTCACGGAGAATCTGGCAATAGCTCTGCGGTTTTGTTTTCATGTCTTTTGTTTCATACTTTTGTTGATATTCGAAATTGAGCTTTCTAAGAATAAGTTATTTTAGTTGTTATTTTTTAAAATTGCATTGAAAACTTGCAGGAAAACTTGCATTGAAAGAAGTTGGAATTAAAAAAAAATTACTACTAAAATACTCTCTTAGAAAACTTCACTCCCGAATACCAAACACATAGTAATTCGAGAGACATGAAAACAAACGCAGAGCTATTGCCAGATCCTCCGTGAAACCCTCATATTAAATTAATTAGTTTGTACTCAAAAAAAATTCCATTCAAATAATTCATAAAAATCATTTTAAAATGGCTGTTGTTTTTCACTGTACGACGTGATCACAAACACGTCGATTTATGCGACGTCCAACTGGTATATATATAACCGGTATGATGTTTTTTTTCTTGCAAGTAAACTGGTTTAATCTAATTTACGATTAAAAAAGAATTATATAGATAATGAAGAAGGCTTTACAGAAGCGGATAGTTAATTTGCTTAAAGTAGATTCCAAAATGGTGTTTCAAATGTTGTGTCTATAGTTACTAGTAGTTGTGACAAGGTGTGAAATCTACTTACCACGTGACAGCCACAAAGCGTTTTCGGACGTAATTTTTCGTCGAAATTTTAAAATTCATTTTTCTCCCTTTTTATAGAGTATTTGAAAAAAAGAAAAAATACGGGTCTAATATTTTTGGCATAAGAATATTTTAAGCCAATAAATTTTTTTTTAGTCAACTACCCTAGTGTGAAGACAGTAATTTAACGTGATTAAAGAAAAAAAGAAAAGCTTTAGTTCTACTGGAAGAAAAGTTTTTGCACAACATTTCTTTTTGTTAGGTAAGAAAATGCTTTTCATCATCAGATTTAAAAATTAATCTGCAAAATCTTCTTCGGAAACTCATTTTCTCAAATATCCAAAACAATAGTAATTCCAGAAAAATGAAAACAAGACCACTGCTGGAGCTGTTGCCATTCACAACGTAAAAACCCCATTAACGACGATCGACAAGAAAATTTTCTACGTTAAAGTGAGCTTTTTGTGCTCCAGTCTTGAAACGTTTATAAATTAAGTAACACGAAAAACGAATAAAAAATAGCTTTATTCTGAAATGAAAGTGTTAATGGTATTCACAAAGTACATATACACCCTACATATACAAATACACCCAACACCCTACATATACACCCTACACACCCACCCCCCAACTTCAATAACAAGGCCCGAGAAGCTCTCCCAAACATGAGCGTAGACGGAAATTTTGACGTCACTGTTCCCAGTGCCGAAGATCGAGAAACTTGTTCGGACGCATTCGGAACCCTCAAATTGTGGTCAGCCGTGAACGAGTGGTTCCGTGTTCGGAACCACTTTCGAGACAGGTTGACAGGTTGGTTGGTTTCGAGACAGGTTGTCTTCATCTTCGGAACAACGTCACTCGGAACTATGACGTCAAAATTTCCGTCCCCGAGCTTGTTTGGGAAAGCTTCTTCGGCCTTAGTAGTTGAGTAGGCCGTGATTTGAGCACTAAACTAAAAATTTGACATTCGGGACATGGGGCGGTAAGGAATTTTCTGCATTGTTTTGTGACCTAAATTTTGTTTTGTTTATTTGCTTTAAAATTCCGTTTTGAAATTATATAAGGACCAGTCTATTAGTATAATAAGAAAAAAATTAAAAGAAATATTAATTTCTTCAAAAGTTATGCCCATGGGACATAAAATTAAAAATTATGGTAGAATTGCCCATCTACCACAAAACAAAAATATTCGCTTTTCCCAGAACTCCGCTCAGTTATTTTTAAAAAAAGAATGGAAATAAAAATAATGTTTTATTTTTGCTAGGAAATTCTCAGTTTCAGAGATAACTGAATACTAAAATTTAATGTTTAAAACTGCAAAACCAGAGCGGATATCGACGTTGGTGAATTTGAGGTCCACAGACTTTCAGCGCCCCTGTGTACTATAAAAGTTTTACTATTTAAAAGAAATTCTCTATAATCCGGAATTTTCGATTATCCGACCTACCTCCGGTCTCAATTAGACCGGATGATCGAGGTTCTACTGTATATAGGAATGGTGCATGTCAAATCTGTCGTTATCCTGACGCCGCGCACGATGCCGCTGTAATGTTATGTGCTGTGTGCCAGCTCAAGTGTTACCCTGGTTCTTGAACGTGGTTCTAAATCACGAAGGCAGTCGCCATTATCCCTAGTCTACTTGGATGCTAGTGGTGTAGTCAGCAAAGGGCTTAGAGAACCCTCTGAAATATAAAATTTTTACTTGATTTTTTTAAATTAAGCGTATTAATTAATTTAAGCGTATTGGTTATGTCCAACTCCTCCGCAACCGTATTGCGTCATCTTGTGATTTTTAAATTTTTACGAGCACCACCAACCAGAATAAGACACGCTTAGTTTTTTTTTATTTGCTTGCCAAATGTTTAATTTGGCGGGATTTCGCTGCTCTCCCTGGCGAGTCAGAATCAAAGCCAAATACACTCTTAACCAGAATCTGAAATAAAAGGGGAAAGAAAATAGATAACTTGAAAATAAAGTTTATTTTTGTTGTGAGTTAATCAAAAAACAAAGTATTGAGAGTTAAAATATTTTATTTAAACATTTAAAAATACTAGGTGCTAAAAATATCCCAGTACATTAATCTATGATAATTTTTTTAGTAGTTATTTAACATTTTCCTAACACACAAAAATACTTGATATATTAATTTGAAATATTTATTTTATTACGTTCATGTAATATTAAAAAAAAATTAAAAATTGATTTTACTTAGAATAAACATCACCGATTTTACATTACAAATTATAATAAACACAGAATAAAATGAGCTAAAAATTCTATTAAATAACTTGTCTATACTCTTTTATTCACCACTAAATCACTAATTATGTCAATTTAAATGATAATTACTTAAAAACACTAATAAATTTCCATGAATTACTGTTTTCTTTTTCTTTCTTTTTTTTTAAAAAATTACCTGTGTTTTTAATAAGTACTCATAGATGGCGCAATGAGTATTTGAGGTTTAAATTCATTTGCACTTCGATAGTGTTCGAAGTGAATAGTTCGTATCTTATATTGTAACGAGTTTTTTTTATTACGAAATTTTTCGAAATAAAACAACTGTTTAAAAATCACTCCTTAACTATTTATTTAAAGATGTAAAAAAAAAGGTAACTTGACGTGTAATGTCTATGATCAGCTCACAAAAAATTAACTTGTCCAAAATAAATTATTCAGTACTATTGTATTAATTCTTCTTATATTTTGTTTATTTAGATAAATTTAAGCTTATTTTTGCATGACAAATTTTCTTGTCAATCGTCTTTAATGATACAAGGACACGCTTAAGAAGTAAATATAAAATTTTGGTATTTAATGATTAGCGATATAATTTTACATAAATTTACATTACATTAGGTTTTTCCTCACATTTAGAAAATATAAAGTTTCACAAAGTACTCTTAAATCTGCCACATATGACTAGGAATGAAAAATCTAATTAATGGTGGTAAAAGTAAAAGATTTGATCCGCAGTCTTCTTTTCAGCAGTACACTAGTACACATAATCACAAATGGATAGTAAAAAATGGTTAGTTTGTGTTTAAATTTAAAGCGCATGTGTTTTACTTACTTACACTTACATACTTAAATACACTTACTTTATGTATATATATTTTTTTAATGTGAAAAGAATAAAAACTAGTTTTTTCGTAACTAAGATTTCTTGCTTCAACATGTTGAATATTTCCTTAAAAGTAAAATGTTTTATTTTAAAATATTTACTATGTTAAATCTATTCTACTCAAACATGTTTAAAGTTTTTTTAATTCTTAAAAATTGAATTAAAAATATGACAAACCTACTATTTAAATCAAGCATAGAGTGTATTAAAATAGCCATTCATCGAATCTTTGCAAAAACATAATAAATACCAATAATATTCGTTTTATTTCTCCTTTTTTAAATCTTATATTGAATCTTCTTGAATATTCTATTAAGTATGCATACTTTGAGTTTTTAGTGGATTATTTTCTTTGAGAGAATTAAACGCAATACATAAGTTTAAAATAAACCTTTTTTCGAATTAGAACAAGCATTTTATTTACTATTTTTTAGAAGTATTAACACTCTTAAAAACCCAATCAAATATACTTAAGTGTGTAAAGGGGAGAACATAGTCTCGACACAAAAATAATATTTAACTCAGACTTAAAAATCGATTTACTTAAAATAGTTTTTAGATCATATTACTAACATTTGCATTCTATGAATTTTATGCGTTTTTACACTTTAAAATCTTATTTTAAATAATATTTTTTAAATAAAAGTATCATTTTTAAACAATTTATTTTTACCTGGGCTAACTTTCTTTAATAGTTAATGTACGAATTTGGGTAAAAACATAAAAAAATATGCGTAAAAAGTTGGTTTTACAAAATACTCCAACTTTTTTTTTATTTATCGGTGGAATTCCAAACAGTTTATTCACACAAATTTATGTCTACACTTATGAAAACGCAAAGTAGCAACATAATTTTTCTAAAATAAAACAATTTCTGAGGTGGACTAAATAAAACATTTTTGGTTTTACTGTAATCACACAGAAAATTAATGGTATATATGGGACTTTGAGAAAAGTGCTCTGAAAACAAAATTATATAGTTAAAATAAAAAAATTCTCAACAATAGGTAGGAGATTTTTTTTAGTGTGAATTAAAATAATTTTTAAACTTGTGAATCGTTTATTAACATTAATTATTTAAACAATATTTTCAATAAACTTTATTTTATTAATACAATTACTTTTTTTAACTTGAGTTTTTAAGTGCTAATAATCAGTATAGAAATTTATAAAAATTTAATTTGATACTTTTTTTGTAGAAAATATTCAAATCGAAGTGTTTTTTTACAAAAAAATAACAGACGACATTTGAATAAGACTAAAAGAAGGTTAAAATGTTTTATTTTAAGTAAATTATGAGTGAAAACAACTTTTCCGGAATTATTTTGAATATTTATATTTTTGCATTTCATATATCTAACTAAAATCAGAAAAAAATAATGATTTACATTTAGCTTTGGATACGCAAAATATTAATCGCATGTTTTCTAAAATTTGCTTACTCTTACTGACGATTGTAAAAAGTATGTAGTTTAAATAATTTTTTTGTACAATTACAGGAATAATTTTACAACGCAATTCGCATGGATGGAGCTTTATTAAACACGTGTAATTTAATACCATATTTTACTTAACAAATATTTCAAAAGCCATAAATTAGGATCTAAAATAAGCATATTATAAGAGTTTTTACCTTCCATCTATTCTCTCTAAATTTATACTTTTTGAGGAAGTTTATTAAATTTAACAGTTACTTTTTCTCCGTTCATTACTATAATTATTTTAGGGAAAGAAAATACGTTAATTAAGGAATAGAGATCAAACCAACATACATTCATAAGAATTAGTTATGCACAATACGAAATTTTTCTCTTTGAAAAAATTAGCTATATCCTCACGCGACCTGTCATCTATTTAAATGACGTTTTGTTTTACGTTCCTGTTTCCTTTTACTACCGAATTTATTGAAAATGAAGAACTGAAATGGTTTGTTTGAAAAGGATTTGAAAATCTTTTTTCAGCCTTTGATTGTATATATCAGTATAATTTGCATAAAAATGAAAATGATTTGAAAATCTTTTTCAGCCTTTGATTGTATATATCAATTATTTGCATAAAAAATGACGTAGCACGAGGATAAAGCACAATTTTGAAGGTTTTTTTTTTAAATCGTTTTTTTGCAGTAAAGAAAGGTATTTTGTATTAAAAAAGTTAAAGAATGAAATATTAATAACAAAAAAACGGCAAAGCTTGATTGTGCATTGACAGTACAAAAATGTATATTTTTAGAGCTTAAGACCACAATATTCATAATAGTTGATGTGCCGTTCAGCAATATTCAATTTTAAATTTTTTTCTAAATTTCTTTCAACAAGTACTTTTGAATATATTGTTACTTTTGAATATATTGTTACTTTTGAATATATTGTTACTTTTGAATATATATTGTTTGAATATATAAGCACAATTTTGAAGGGTTTAAAAAAATCGTTTTTTAGCATTAAGAAAGGTATTTTGTATTAAAAAAGTTAAGAATGAAATATTAATAACAAAAAGACGGCAAAGCTTGACTGTGCATTGATAGTACAAAAAAAAAACATTTTTTTAGAGCTTAGGACCACAGCATTCATAATAGTTGATGTGCCGTTCAGCAATATTCAATTTAAAAAAAATTCTAAATTTCTTTCAACAAGTACTTTTGAATATATTGTTTGAAAAATGTTTGTACACTCATGTCCAAAATTATCTATACACGAATTTGTTAAAGATTTTTTTGACACTGAAAAGTACAGAAGTGTTACACAAAAAATGTGGTATATTTTAAGTAAAGCCCCGAGTCACACTATGCCGTAAATGTCGTATAGCTGCTGTACTTACAACCAAGCCAGCCAGTAACAGTAAAAAGATTAAAACATGTAGTGGGCAACTGTAATTGTTAAAATGCATTAAATAAGTTTTCTTTTTAAGGACTGAAGGAGGCTAGAAATAGGCAGCCGGAAACGATTACCTTACCTTACCTTTTAAGGAAATATATATTAAAAACTAGATATAACGTTCACACAAATTAAAAAAATTCCACCAAATATATTTTTAAAGATATATTTTTTAATAAATATAATATTTTTTTTTTGGTTTTTCGCTCATATATTTCCCACTTTTTAAACATCTTATTCAACTTTAACAAAATCGATTTTAGTAAAAGAAACACCAAGATAATTACAATTTTTAAAATTTTTGTTATGAACATTTAAAGGAAATCTTTAATTACGGTGTTTTAGTGAAAGTTATTGAAAAACGGTTTGCAGCATTGTCTGGCAAACCAATTATTCTAACTTTCCTATAAAAAAATAACCTTAGCCCGTGTATCTTTAAAAATTTAGGTTATGCCGCAGTTTTAGTGAGATTTTTTTTGAAATTTTTGATTCATTGTACCATTATTTCCCAGACGAAAAAAACAAAATGGGTGGGTGGGGGGCATCTCAATTCGGCGTTTGGAGAATCAGTTTTCAATAAGATTTCTCACTAAAACTGTTGCATACCCTGAAGTTTTATCGATGCAGTTTAAATAACTTATCTGAAGATTTTTCAATAAATTGGGAATTTTATGAGTTATAAAACAAAAAAAAATACACTGCTCAAAACAATTAGGGGAGCACTTTGCGTACTTTTGTTACTCTTTCAGAACTAACTTTTTATTTTTATTTTTAAAAATCTAAAATTTATGAAATAGATTCATTATGCCATCCAGAATGAAATGGTAAAAAACGGGGTAAAAAAAATCCTAATTCTTTTAATTAAAATTTAAGGAAAAAATTGGAATATTAACTTTTGAATAAAATAAAACATTTTTTTACAGCTTTATTTGCTAAAAATAGTTTAAATAAATTTGTGAACATCTAAAAATGCAAGGATGAAGAATTTAGGGTTAAATTATTTAATAAAATTGTTTCAGAGTGATTTTTATTTTACTATGTTTTCATATTTTCATTTAATTAAAACAAACATTATTTAATTCTTCAAAAGACATGATTCTTCCATCTAACGATACATAAGTAAGAGCTTAACTTAGTCATAAAAAATCTCAAGCTGATTATTCCAAATGGATTGTTGGGGGTGAAAGGGTTTAAATCATGCCTTCCCCTAATTGTTTTGAGCAGAGTGTATATATTTATTAAAAAATAGATCTTCTTAAATACAGGGTGTCCGTAAAAGAATTTCCGAGTTTTAATGGTATATACAGGAGTTTATTTTATACTAAATATAACAAATCATACATGACAATGAATGAAAACTAACCTAGTTTTTCCTATAAGTGCTCAATGTGTGTGCCTTTAGTGATATGGCACATATCCAAACGAAAATGCAATTCTTCCCATACTGTCTGCAGGAAGTCCGGAGTAATGAAAGCAACAGCCTGTGCAACTGTGGAAACGATGTAGCGGTACAAGCTCATGCGCTTACCTGAAACTGTTGGAGTTATTCTTTATTCGCCACCTTCAACCACAATACTATTACAATTTGAAACTCGGACATTCTTTTACGGACACCCTGTATATTTGGTGGAATTTTTTTTAATTCGTTCAAACATTTTGTATTCATTTATATTTCCTGAAAAGAAAAACTCACTTGAAGAATTTAAACAATCACATCTGCCTATTATATGTTGCATAGTTTCTTAGGTTAGTGGCTGGCAGCGATAAGACACTTGCAGCAGTATGTGAATCAGAGTATATATTTACTTAAAGTATATCACATTTCCTGTATAACACTTGTACTTCGTAGTGTCAAAATATCCGAAATTCATGTAACTATAATTTGGGACATGAGGCGTATAAGAAATATCTGTATATAGGATTTTGCTGGGGTCTTTGGGGGTTATAATATGGCAAAAAGTAAAATCTATTTTTTTTTTATCCCTTTTCAAAATTTACAGTGAAATTCATTCCATCTCGGTTAGTTTATTGTAAATCTGAGAATAGGGTACTGAATAGCATGCAAGACGTTAGGAATTTTTACCCCCGTAAAAAAAGTCCGTTTAAGAAATTTAAAGAATTCCAAAGTGCATAGGAACCTCATTGGGCCCCCTAGTTTTGTATAGCACTAGTTTGCTTTCGAGCGACTTTTTTACGTAACATTCCTATAAGGGGAGGGTGATACATTTTTTTTATAACTTTCTTTTTGGGGGGTGAGGTAAGTATGTGGTCTTACCTTGAACTTAGTTATATAGTATAGGTAACATGGCTTGTTTTTAAAAAAAATACGTCAGATATGAAATTTTTTTTGTAAAAAAAAAAAAGATTTGAAGGTTTCTTATATTGACTTAAAATGATGATAATGGATCTTTCATTAATAAGTTTTATATTTAAAATGATTTTTTCTAATAAAACAACAATAACGGTTTGTGTAAGCACGTACTGGAAATCAAAAAATATACTAGAAATGTATTAGCAAGATATTAAGGATACTTAGCTGTTAAAATATTAGAGATTTAGTGTTCCTGAAATCAAAATTAAATTTTATTTATGTTTGTCTTTAAATTCGAGGTATTACGGTTTCTTTATTTTAGCGTTTTCGCTTATTTTTATTCTAAAAGAGCCGAACAATGGGAGCGTTATCACAAAGACGAAACAACAACAATGATTTTTCGAAAAATAACACACTTATTTGCTGTCCAACAAGAAAATGCAATTTCGCTCCTTTCTTCTTAAGGACGGTCAAAGAATGCTAAGAAAGCTGAAAGTTTCGCAACAAACTCTGACCCAAATTATCCCTCACAATGCGAAAAATACAGAATTATCTTATCTTAAGGGAACAGATTTCCAACCGCACCCTTTCTGCCCATTAATCCTTTGTCATTGCAAAGGTCATTATATCAAGCGTAAATGACCACTATAGGAAGAAACAAATCTACAAAGAAGATAGACGATCGGGTGGTTGACCAGAAAATTATTTTAAGGGATTTTCAACTACATAGCGGATGAGATGATTCATTTTTAAGCATTTGCGGAAGTAGTAAAAATTGGTGGGAATTTTTGAATCACCGAGCATCGACTTGATGTGTTGCTTTGGTGTATTTTTTGAAAAATTATCCTTTATTTCCCGTTTTGTGATAATTTAATATTAAATTGCTGTTGAAATTTAAATGCTTGACAAGACCCATATTTTTATATTATCTGTTTTGGGATTCCCCATAGGAATAGCATTGTAAGATTAGAATTTATACTTTTAATTTAAATTTAAAGAAATTTCAGCGTGAACGAAAATTAAGAAAAGAAAAAAAAGAGCACGTGGGTTTAATTTGCTAGATTGTTATTTGAATATCAGTATTTTATTTTATTTATTGATTTTAAAACTTTTGATTTTTTTTTTATGGTGGATCAGATTTTTCAACTAGATTTTAATTATGATTCCGAATTTATTTTAATTGATGTTTACAAATGGTAAGAAATGAATATATGGAGCAATATATTCGGCATAAATAAGGAATTTGTACTTTATAAAACTTTTCCAACCATACAAGAGGATGAATGTATGTTTTGTTTGGTGATGTTAAGATGGCGTAATGGGCGATTGAATTTCGGCATTGGCGGCTTTTGGCGAAGTTTAAAATTTAACGTAGGGTAGCTATTCCCATCCAGTTGTATGGGTTAGGGTTAGTTTGAATTATCGTCGCATTAAAGCTACACACGTGGGCTATTGGAAACGGGAGTCGTAAATTTAGAACCACAGTAAAGTTACGAGCCGACACGTGAGTAGGTACCCAATGCAACTTTTAAGGGCGGTACATCGTACGCAGCGTTGGAAATTTGGAGGATATTTAAAGTGCTCTTCCTCTATATGGGGTATTATTCGTCGGACATTTTTTGGCTGCACGAGCCGTTTATAGGTCGGCAGTTATTTTGGTGATGCCCGGACCTGAATCTGGGACCTACCGCATGCAAGACGAAAGTCTTTACCGACTGGGTCCCCCAGCCCTATCGAGTTGTATGAAATATGAAGTGGAATGTTTACCACATTTGGACAGTTTCGTTTTGAGCTAATCGTGAAATAGAAACAGGCCATTATATCATATAGCTGTTCTGGCAATTTGAACAGGGGCCCATGGGAAAGCCCTCAAACTCCTGGAAGGTCCTGGTTTAGTTTAGTTTGAATTATCGTCGCACTAGAGCTGCACGAGTGCTATTGGCGACGGGCATCGTATTTTAAAACCACAGTCAAGTGACGAGCCGACACCTGAGTTGGCACCCAACGCAACCGTTAAGGGCGACAGTGTACGCAGCGTTGGGACTTTGGCGCGTATTTTAACTTGCACTCCCTCTATACGGGGTATTATTCGTCGGACATTTTTGGCTGTACGGGCCGTTCATAGGTCGGCAGTTCTTTTGGCGATGCCCGGACCCGAACCTGGGACCTTTCGCATGCTAGGCGAGTGCCTAACCGACAGGGCTCCCCAGCCCCCTGAAAGGGTCTGGATAAAATCAACGCCTCATATCAGAATGGGAGGAGATTATAATATCCAGATGGAGTGGACCAGTGGAGAGGGGATCAATTGGATAAAATAAGAGTTTACATAAAAAAACTACTAATTAGAGTTATTAAGGGTACACCCGTGCAACGCCGGGTTTATAAAGCTAGTTATTTCTAAAGATAAACAAGTAGTTTTTTTGTAATAGTAGAAGTTAGATAAACCACTTCCACTCACTATTTATACACCTTAGAGAGAAAAACCAAACAGCCTTTAGCTAGTTCTAAATATTTAAAGCAAAAATTAAATTTTTTCATCTATTTTCTTTCGCAATATTTAATAATTGTCTTAATCGTTTGCTAAATTTGTTTATAGTTCGAAGAATAATAATGTAAAAACTTTTTACTCTAAAAACTGAAAGAAATATTATAAGTTAATTTTATATTATTTTGAAAATTAAAAAATACCCCGTTTTTTATACTTAAAAAAAGAACGTTTTATGTTGCTTTCTTATTAAACAACTTTTAATCGCCATAATTGTCCATTTTCATTACCTTTCTTTCGCAAATTCACTTATTATTCTTTATCGTTTGCTAATTTAATTTAAGTTCAACGAATAAATATTTAGTAAAATTTATGCTAAAAAAATATAAGCGAAACTTATCATAACATCGATATTCATATTTTTCTTTTAGAAGAATTTACATGTTTCGGACATGTTATCTATTATTTGTATTTTGACATCTTTATACATTAATAAACAATGAAATAAAAAATTATAATTATAAACTGAAAAATAATTTAAAAATAACCGAAAAGATGCGAGAACACATTCTACGTCTTTCTTAATACTCATCTATTGAACCATCATAAGAACTATTGTAATACATACTATGACGTCATTCCAAACTGATTTATATCACATAAATATTTATTCAATTTTTAAAAATTAAGTTTCTTTTGTGTTTGACAAAGTGACAACAGTGGAAATATTTCATAAAAATGGAATTTCCTTATTTTATACCGTGGATTAATTTTTTTAAAATTATTTTATTTTATTTAAATTTTAAATATACTTCAAATTTAATTTTTTAAATGAAATTTGGGATAAAGCCTTGTCTGATTTTTTGATTCAATATGACTTATCCCACGACTTGTGGTTCGTTTTGTGAAAGTTGCTAAGCTAAATTGAAACATCATCAGCTGTATGACTAGCGTAGTATTCACTTTTCTTTAAAACTTAATAAACTTATGCTTTTCTAAATTAATTCTGTTTTATTTATGTCAAATAAATCGGTAATTGATCGGATAATATAAAAATAAAAAACAAATCAATTTAAAATAATAAAACAGTACAATATCACCCGGTAATTAATATTTTACATAAAATCTTGCAGTGAGTCTAATAATTTGTCCAAGGACTGTAGTTTCACACGATAGATAAAATGCTATCATAGCTTATTTTAAATATAAAAAGTATTTTCATTAACAACTCTATGTATAAGTTGCTAACATTTCTATTTTCAAAATAAAAATATCATTATAAAGATGCAAGATTAATAGAGACAACTAAAATTGATAACTTTTTTAAAGAGCCCGTTAGACATTTTCATTTTAACAATACGACTGATTTCAACTGTACATAATTCGCTATTAAACCATTAATTTAATGACATAAATATAACCCGACAAAAGTACTAAAATGCATTACTCCTCACCATTATTTAGGTTAAATTGCAAGGCTCATTTACATAAAGTTATGCGTAAAAAAGATCAATCAGCATTAAACGGACAACAGAAAGCGAGTCCCTCCCACATTTTCCTTAGTTGTCATCAATTCAAAGTCCGTTATTGTTGTCAACAATAAGACAAGGAAGTCAACTAACCGAAAGAGTGAATACATGCAAGGAGTGTTGATGGAGACATATGAACTGTCTTCTCTTTATATGTAACGATAAATATATTTCTGCCAAATAAATTAGTTTGTTTTAGGTTAAAGTACCGATTAAATAAAAATACTTGGGACAAAGTTTAACGAAACAAGGAAAAAATAAATTTAAACAGTAGGAAATAAGCCTTTTTGTTAGTTATTGAGACACGCACATGAATGTTTAGTATTTCTCTTAAAATGAAAGTTCATTCGAAAACAATAAAAGAAAATAAGCATTATAAATTTTGTTAACATAGAATACGATAAATCCAAAGAAGGCAACAAGAAGAGAAATAAATATTGTGCAATTTAAAAACAATTTCTATTAAGTTTAGATTCTAGAAGAAAACCATCAGAAAAAGACAATTTCGAAGATACCATCTGTTCTACAAAAATAGAAGAAAGTACATTTCCATTTCAACGGAGATTTGGAAGATGCCTCATTTGATATACAAAAAATATTCCCTTTTTCTCGCTAAACTAAATCTGATAATGCAAAGTATCGAAAAAATGGAAAGTTTTATACAAAATGTTACAGTTACGTTTTCGGTTGAAATGGTATAATATTGAACTTTCTAAGAGTGGAAGCCTCTTCTGATTTTAATTAGATTTAGCGTAGCAGACTGTCAATAAAAGAATTTTATACCTTCGTATGACACTAAAAAGTTAACATGTATATATTATACATACAACTTGAAAAGTATAAAAGAAAACTAGATACAATTTTAGGCTTCGAAGTATAAAAAGTCAATATTTTTAGTTTGCAACACTAAGTTTAAACAATACAACTAAATTTTGCATTCAGCTGATAAAGACTTAATATCCTCCTTTTTTGGAAATTTAGGTTTATCGACACTCCTTTCAATAACCAGCAGTTGCTTTTAAAAAACTAAATATGCAGAAAAGGAATGTGCTAAGCGTTGGAAAACGGATCCATTAATTTATGTTAATTCAGAAAGGGAACACACACGCTCCATTAAACGATTTTGTGCCAGATTATTATTTTTTAAAAACATAATGCGCATAAGCATTACTTATTTTGGTAGTCTTGTGCTGTATACGAGACTGTTTTTTTTCAACCTCCGATGGGCTGTAACAAAAAGACGGGTCAAGATACAAAAAAGATTTTTTTTACCAAAAGTAAAGTACAATACTGCTTATTTCTCCACATAATCAATCACCTTGACGATTAAAGCATTTGTCATATCTGTAAACAAGCTTTGAAATACCCTCTTCATAAAATGTAGCCACCAATGATTCAAAGGGAGTTTGTGACGGTTTCTTTGAGCTCCACGTCAACTTGGAAGCGCTACAATCCAAGCCCCTATGCTTATCAATAATTCACTTATGGTAAACCTTCGAGTTCAATACTGATGTTCATGAAGAAGGGGACCAAGGAAGCAAGTCTGTCGCTACAGACGGTATTGTTCAGCGAGTTGACCAAGTGTTTAGGGAAACTCAAAGGTTCACCATAAGTGAATTATGGACTAGCAGTGGCTTGGAGGACAGAAAAAAAATTGACGTAAAGCTTCCAAATTTACTTTTTTTTAAACGAAACCGTCACAACTCCCTCCCAATCATTGGCGGCTACATTTTATGAAGAGGGTATTTCAAAGCTTGTTTACAGGTATAACAAATGCCTTAATCGCCAAGATGATTATGTGGAGAAATAAGCAGTATTGTACACTACTTTTGGTAAAAAAAACTTTTTTGTATCTTGACCCGTCTTTTTGTTACAGCCCATCGGAGGTTGTAAAAAAAAACAGCCCTCGTACTTCGCTGTATGAAAACCAAAAAAAGGTAACTTAACATGTTGAACTTGACAATGTGCAACTCTTTGGTTCACTACTTAAAGTATAATGGTTTAATTCCAAGAATCGAAATTAGTTCCCAGAATTAAGTATCGACTTTCAAGGGCAATGTGTTTCAAAGAAAGCGTAAGAGTATCAGTTCCCATAATCCATTTTAAGTCAAGCAATAATTAAAAGCAGGAAAGAAGCTACTTAAACAGATTAAAAGACGCTGTGACGAGCCAATAAACTGGACCCGTGTTCTATGACGCAAGTAAAAGCAATAAAACGAAAAGATTACAGGCTTTAAACGCATGTTAGAAGCTCCCACGACCACCGGACATAGCCTCCAACTACTCAAACAGCTACTTGAGGATCTTAGGCAATGTTTTTCCGCTTCAAAGCCCCGTCCTGACACTGGCTTCCTTTTTCTTAATTGCGAAAAAGTTAAACTCCGTGTTTTGTAAAGAAAAAGTAGGTTTGTTCTTAGATTTGAACAATGTACAGGATTTACTTGCTTTCATCGTATTTGAATAGTTCAATTGTCAAAGTGTTGATTCACTTAGAGTAATTACTGCTGTTACTCAAAAGCAGCTTTCTCCAAGCGATTTAGTCTTTTTTGTTTATAAAAATGGATTGTTAAAAGTATAATGAAATTTTTTTTTAAAAAAAGAAAAGTATTAAAATAGAAAAAGTATTAAAGAAAAGTAAGAAAAGAGAATGGGAATATATCAACAATGTTTTAACATAATTGTAATACTTTTTTCATTGAATTATATGACTTTAACGAAAAAATATATTATCCCTTCACTGCACTGTTTGTCATTGTGTGGCAGAGACTTATTTTTACACTCAAAAAGCAATGGGTTTACTTTTCATGCTTTATTTCATACTATTTAGAAATGTAAATCGGTGCTACAAGTAACGAATTGAAAAAATTTATTAGTGAAATCTACCTAAATAATAGGCTAATTAGCTTTTTTAGTTGTTTATTGACCGGATTTGTTTGTTCTAATTAACTTATTTGACGAGTACCGAGTGATTATTTTTAAAAATAAAAAGTATGGTAAAAAAATAATTAGTATGGTATTTCTGTAAATATTTAAACCAGTATATCTCTTAAAAAGAATGTAAAACACATTCTGGGGTTCTTTTAGTTTGATACATTTTCAGATAAATCGGCGGTTTGGACGGCAAAGAATAAACGAATAATTTAGAAAAATATTTTTTTAAAATAATCTGGCCAATTGAAGATATAAAATCCAAGTTTCTATGCAGAAAGAAAACCGTGCAGCGAAGGGTCGAAATAAGTAAAATTCAGTCGATAATAAAATCTCAGTTTACTTAAATAAAAGGTAATTAATAGTAATCCTTATCTGTTAAATAACAACTAGGTAAATCTAAATACTCTTAAATTAACTACAATAGTTCTTAAGTATTGAGTATAAATAGTTTTAATTTGAATAAAGAACTATGCATTACTTTATTATGGGTTTTGCAAGTATATTACTCAATTAGTTACTTCATTCTTTCGTTACTTCATTCTTTCGTTACTTCATAGCTTTCAGTTTTGACTAAATACAGTAGAGTTCCGTTTATCCGAATCCCGGTTATCCGAAATTCTGCTTAACCGAAAGGCTCCGGATTTTTTTTGCTAAAATATGAAATGTACGTATAAACGCAAAAAATACAGAAATATGTACACAAAAAATAAATATGTACTTACAAAGTTGGAAAAAAATGCAGTAATTTTTTGTTGTTGCTCAATTTGGTTAGTTTTAAAGCAGCCCTGTCCCGCCATCTTTTAAACGAGAACGTCTAAAGTAGTGGCTTCACCTTGCCCATCTATGTATCTAAGGGCCTGATCTAAGATTTTTGTAGCTTCCGTATGCGAAATGCTGCACTTGTTAGACGCGAGCTCATCTTCATTAACGGGTTCGTTTTCGTCCCGAGTTACTAGTCGTTTTTCTAGGAATGAGGTGGATGATTCCCGATTATCCGAAAATTCCTATGGAATCTCGATAAACCGAAAGTGCCCCGGTCCCGTACCTTTCGGATAAACGAGACTCTCTGTAAATCCAATACATTATGAGCTTTTGTAGGAATAATTGAAATTTACTTTATATTTTAATTTATAAGTTTACGAATATAACTGATACTTTAAGGGAATCAAACAAAGAAATAGATCATTTATTTAGAAATAATAAAAATGTGATACAAACAATTAGTGAAAAATACAATTTAATGTAAAATACTAATAAAAAATAACCAAAAGTAATACTTGTGTATTTAGGTATAAAGCTAAATAAAATACAAAAATGTAGTAGTTTAACTAAAGAAATTAACATTATGCAGAGAAGTTTTGATAAAGTACTCAACTTTTATAAATAATTCATGAATGTACACCGTTTATTCGACTTTCTACAACGTCTATTACATAATAATGAATCAATTGTACTTTTGAGGTTAGCGCAATAATTGTTTTCGAATGCTCAAAAAGAAAAAAAAAACTTTAACCATTAATCTACACCCTGACACATGCAACAATTAATCTTTGGAAATAAATAAATCTAAGAATTCATTAAAGAAACTTCGATGCCCAGGCGGAAGATGTTCACTAATGCCTTTTATGAGGCTAGTGGAAAAAAGTTGTTGGATAATAAGATAATTTTTTGTAGCAAACAATTGCTATATGATTCTGTTTGCTTTTAAGAATTGTGCTTCATTCGAAAAAAGGATAGTAGGTATCGCATTAAGATTATAAGAATTTTTGTGCAATATTTGTTAAACACCCTAAAAATTTTAAATAAAAAATACATTGGTGGAAGGTATTTTGCGTTAAAGTGTAGCTTGAACAGAAGAGTTCACTAAAACTTTTAAAAACATAGTATGGATGTACCAAGAAATCTACTAAGTATTTGACTCTTAAAAGCTTTTATAATACGAGGTATAAGGAAGACACACATTTCAGAAAAAGAATGGAGTTCTAAGATGAATATTTCATGTTATTATGGCTCCGGACATTTTAAAAGAGCTTACTTTTTTTAATATAGAGATATATATGTACATTATAAAATATATATGTATATTTATATAAAAAAATCAACAGTTATAAAAGATCTGTACACAAGTCTTATACGCAGATCACATTTCATTTATGACGGTTCAAAAGCTATTTTGACTGTAATTTGGTATTAGCAACTGCGGATTGAAACACTTGAATTCTACGTCTAATAATTTTTATTAATTGAAACAATTAAGTTGATTAAATATTTTTAATAAAGAAATTTAACCTTCAGAGATAAAGTAGACTTATAGATTGTTAGTCACTAGGAACATTTATTAAAATTAAAAAAAAAGAGTTTAAGTAAATGACTATTCGTATTTGGTTATGCTTGTTAACTTAACGTCACACTGGTTAATTTGGCTAATTTCATATACGGATATACAAGTCTGTATCCATGTGAGGGAAATCAACTATTTTTTAAAAAAATTCTATTAAAAGAAGTAATCAAAAGTAACAGATTGTTGCGGCTTCTCGCATCCGTTCAAAGTAGCCCTTCCCAACCGTTTTTAGTCCACTCTCAACACGGAGCAGAACTAACCAAAAATGATCGTAGGCGGACCTCAAAAGCATTTTAGGCTGGGTTGGGCGTTGAATACAATTTCTACACTCGTTTTGTAGCTTGGATACAGTTGTAATTGATATTTTGATCGTTTCGCAAACATTTCGGCTGCCTATTCTCTAGCACTCAGTACAAAAGCTTTAACAGACAAGACATGCAACTGAACTCCTCATTTAAGTGCTTGGTTACTTTTTTTATGCTGCACAAGGCCGTTTGTAGAAATCCAGTATCAAAGACCAGTACTTCAGAGCTCTGAACAAGCCTTACACCTACTATATAACATTTGTTTGAAGACCAATTGGAGAAGACTAACTACCTTAGGGATTTAGACGTATTACAATTAAGTACTGTCTGAACCATTGAATAGTTATAAAAGAAATGTAAAGGATTGATGTTTTAAACCACTAACGACCCATTTGTGAATACCATAAACACCTTTCCCTACGGAATTAAAACGCTAGTTTTGAGTTTTTAAAATCAGATTTTGTAGAACTTAATTTGCCCTACATAAATTGTTTGGTAATTTGATCTTTTTCTTATATTATGTTTATTATTTTGGGTATTTATTTTCACATGACAAATGTTCTTGCCAATTGTCGTAAATGATTAAAATATATTTTTAAATATTTATAAGGGTCTTTCATCAAGCCAAGGAAAATCCATGATCTAGATCTAATTTAATTTTTCTATCATCTCCAAAAGTTCTTTAGAATTAGTTTCTTTTAAAACTCATTTCTATTAAATTAAGTGGAATAGTAGTTACAAGTTTGTTGAACTGACAATGCGACTTGAAGAAGAATCATTTTGGTTTAAGATTCAAGTCGGATAGTATTGCACCGCTCTAAAGATTAAGATTCTAATTACAAAGCACACAGATGTGGACTACTTAAAACCAGTTCTTAACTGGCTACTTGTAAGGGTGTGGACATTTAAGATGCCTGATGAGACGACGGTAGGTAAGGCACTAATGGTTCTTAATTCAGGGGAACAACATCGCAGGTTAAAAAAATATTTCAGACGCCTACTGTGGTCGTGACGATAATATTGAACTATGGATCACATTGACTTAGCTACAGTTAGAAAGAAAAAGTGTATATGGTAAAAACTCATTCTCATAATTTAAAAGTTTTCCACACTATTTTATTTTAGAGGAAATATTGAAGGCCCACAAGGCTTGTTTTTACTTAAAAAAAATTACTCTTTAAAATGTTAGTTGTAGACTAGAAGAAAACAAGAAGTTCTTAAAGAACTAAAATAACCTACTTTCCTGTTAATTAAATACTTACTGAAATTCTAATAGGAAAACAACTAGGTTCCTAACAGTAAATATCATCAACAACCGTTTCTACCCTAGATTTATACACATTCGAAAAAAAATATCACTAAACACCAGCTATAATTTAAATTTCTAAAAGCCAAAATCAACCATTTTCCTTGATATTCTTTCTCAAATTAACTTAATATAATTTATCGTCTGCACGATTTATTTGTAGTTCAAACAATAATTCAATATTTATTAATAACAAAAGTAATGAAACTACTCCAAACTACATTAAAAAAAATAAGAAATGTAAATTAAAACTAAGCATAATTGTAGGCAAAAAATATGCCTTGCCGCTTTCTTGGTAAAAAATGCATGAACAATCAAAGAATCACATTGTGCTACATTTTATGACGTCATTCGAAACTGATTAATGAAAAAATTATTTTGCTTCAAATATTTTTTAAATAAATGAAGTTTCTCATGCCATTGTTTATTTGGAAACAGTGATTTAAATGACTAAAAATTGAATTTCAATGCTAATTCAATGGGAAATTCGCCGACAAATAGTAGATTTATGTCCGTCCGGACGTACAGACAGGTGGACAAATAGTATGAAAGTTGGGTCTCTGAGGTCATAGCTTTCTAACAAAAAAAAGAATTTTTAAGATCCGATTAATAGAACGATTTGAGGGGTTACGACGACGCGGGAGACGGACGGACGGAAGACGGACAGACGGACATCGACCGAATGTCATACCTACTTTTTCATTTTTTAAAAATTCTTTTGAATTAAAAAAAAGAAAAGTAGGCTAAAATGTGAATGAAGTGCATTATTTTAGTTACAAGTTTTAAGCAGTTAAGATTGTCAGAACTTTCAAAGATAATTAGTCAAAATTCTGACAAATTATAGAACTTTTGTAGAATACATCCTTTCAAAGAAAGCAAGAAGTAAACAATCAAACAGAAAAAGCAAGGATGACTAGAGATTATGCGCGAACGTAATCGTTAAGTTGATATGTGATGTCATAGGAACATTAAAAAGAACACGACTTTAATCCTTTCGCATTATAATAACGAATGTCTTTGAAAGCATTAGATAAGCAGATACATTGAGGCATTGACGCAGATACATTTGATAACACGATACATTGAGTTTTTGTAATTTACTTAAAGATGTTACTAAAAATCGAGATCGAATTAAAAAAAGGATTATGCTAATTTACATAACCTCAAGCTATAAACAGATGCCATGTTAATCTTTACTTATCTCTTAGCTTTATGGAACATATTAATAGGTCGAATCCAGCTTAGATATTTTAATTCTCAAGAAATAATTATTCTTTTAAAACACTTTTATACAATTTGAAATCGAGGATACTATTTATACACTAAAATAAAACTGGAAACAAAAATACCAAAACCAGTTGAAGTTAGAATGTTATTCTAAATAGCAGGCATGATTTGTGTTTTACATACAATTTATTACAAATCATAAATTAAATCTTATTTAAATTAATGATCCAAGTTATTCAAAGCGAGTTCATTTAATGAAACTTGTATTCACTTTAAATAATCATCTGTAGGTTAAGGTAATTGAGTTTGTGGAAGTTGAAAATGAATGTCATTCATCTTTTATAACCCTGTGTTTGAATTTGATTAACTATAATTTTCACAACTTGTTACAACTCTACGATGAAAATTATTATGTAACTCAACACAAAAGTTTCCTATTGTAATTAATTGTATATATTTGACTAATAGCATTCATTCTTTTATTTTGACGGTTCATTACTTATTCGAAAACTTGATATTTGCGATATTTAATGCCGTGAAAATTGAGCTGCTATAAAATATTGTAAGAATTTATTTTCAGCTAAAATTTAATTTTAAACAATTTAAGCATATTTTTTTATATATGTCTTATATATAGAAATTATTTTAGGTTTAGTAACTTCATATTTTGCAATGATAGAAGACTTTTTTTTGTTAAGTGTGGAATTGGATTTTTGAATTCATTAGGGCTGCATACTAAAAAGACAAGGTTTCAATATATGTCAAAAAGTCATTATTAAATGTCGTTTACCTTTGTTTGCCGAAGCAATATAAATTTTTGAAAATTTATTGTGTAAGGTAAAATGATAGTATGAAATTTTTTGTTAAGAGGGACTATCAGTCCCATAGAGCATTAGTTTTGGAATCAAACTTTCCGCAGAAGTATTGCTCTGCCATGTTATCCCATTTTCACCAGGTATAGGAATCGTCATAACATCAATTTGAAACAAAATTGAAAAGAAATATCATCCGGTTATTTAATTATTAATTGATAAAGTTTTAAAATAGTGTCGCCATCTGCTGTATATTTTTGGCATTTTTAAACTTCAAAAATATATAATTAAATAACTAGATAACATTTTCGTTTCAAATTGGTTTCATTTCGATGTTATGTTGATTCCCAAATACCTGGGGAAAAAGGGCTAACTTGGCAAAACAATACTTTTAGGGAAAGTGTGATTCCAAATCTAATGCATTAGCTCTATGGGACTGACAGTCCCTCTTAATTTCACCACGACTTTACTACAACGAAAATATTGTTCAAAGCTCCAAAACCTATAAATTATGTTTATCTAAAGCCTCCTCTTTACAGGCTATTCACTGGCGGATTTAATGCATGTTCTTCAAACAAATTCCATTGCATAAAAAAGCAAATATCTTATTTTACGCTTCATTTCCCACGTCCAAAATCAACCACGACATTCATTACATCAACCCAACTACTTTATGCCAAAAATTGTTTCTGAATCTGCTTCAATAAGCATGGTGTCATCAGACATGCATGATTATGCATTGCTTCAATGGCATCCATATTGAGAAGAAAACAAAAGACGATTTTCAATTTTTGGTAAAACATTTTCCAATAAACCCGTGGGATTTTATTCCAGTCACTCCCAGCCGAAAATTAGTTGGCAATGACCTCTTACTACATAGGAAGAAGACAGCTCGCGCAGACGCCCTCAAATTGCCGGAGAAAATGGTCAACATTCTCTTATCTTGATTCGTGATCAATATTCCGCGTTGGGGCCATTTTGGATGGAAACTACTGTGTTTAAAGGTTTATGTCCTTTCGAAAAATGTCGTTTATGGGGTGAGGGGACTGTGGTAATAGGGAAGAGCTTTCTTCCTGGTTGAATTGATAAACACAATGGGGTTGTTGTAAGTTGATTTGACAGCGAGGAATTTTAATTATTTTTCAGAATTTTTTACTTTAATTTTATGTTTGGAGAAAGTGATTTTCAAAGATACATTGGAGTTTTGAACTTTTAAACCACATCGGAATTTGTTACCGAAATTTTCTTTGTTTATTCACCATTCCCTATAGAAATACTCACAACTTAAAAAAAAACCACACCTATAAATAAAGTAGGAATTGAAAAGAGTTATAATAAATAGATGAATTTAAAAATATAGTTTGAAATTCATCTATGCAAAAATAAATGAAATACTGAACTTAAGACTAATAATAAAAGCAATTAAAAACTCCATCAAATGGATGCCCTATAAACCATACATTTTGAGGACTTTTCTGGATAATTGAAAAGACTGAAATTCATTGAATTAAATGGAGCTTTGCTGCTAAAAACTAAAAGTAGATAGTAGTAATATTCGATGTTTATGTCTGTAGCATCTCTAAGAGTGAAAGCTTTAAATTTTATATTGACGTTGAACTCGGTCTTAGATAGGCTATCGATGTGTTTTTTTAAGCTTTAAGGAGATAGTTTTACATTTTATGAAGAAAATAAAATGCATCAAAATTGCTGCATACTATACTTCTCTATAAACTGTACTACTAACATGGAATACTTATCTAAAAATTAAACGATAGTTTATTTTAAGGTAAGTATTCTATTTATACTTGTACAAATTAGTTTTAAAACGCAATAATAATTGTAAAATAATTTGTAATATTGGTAACGCCATTACTGTAGGTATATATACAATATTTTTCCCAAACAAGATCAGATAAATTCTAAATACAAGAAAAGCTACAGTTGACGAGTACATGAAATTGTTAACAATCCTAACAAACCCATATATAGTTCACCAAGTTAAACGATCACTTGTATCCCTCCAGCAATGTCACAAACAGAAAACAAGAAATTCCCCAAAACGCAGAAACCGACGTTTATCTCCGCCAGTCTCACAAAAAATTTAAAAAGAAAACGTGAAATTTAGAGGGTGTTTACGAACGAAGACAGAAAGCGAATCCTCTCCAATTTTCAACTCGTATAATACCATTGTTCCTGGTGAAGTTCCCACGATTATTGCAACTCATCGGCCGTGAAAGCCAGCAAAACCTCGCTTGATTGCGCAAACCAGAGAGCATAATTCCACAATTGCACGTGCTTTTTATGACAACTGGAAGCAAAAGCGTGCCTGCACTTGGGTCCATCCGGCCGAGTCTGAAGAGCCATTTAAGAAGGTCTTCTTCGTTCCTTACTGGTGCTACTGACACGAATATGAACTCAATCAACATGGACTTGAACTCTTTTCCCACCCCTGAAGCCAGAGAAAATAATTTTCGGTTTCACAGAGTCTGCTTCGTTGAATTTTAATGGCTTGAAACGTATTTTTGGTATACGATTCGATGAATCCTAGAAGACGAGTGAAAATGTGCTGGAAAGCATACATCAATGAAGGTGGAGGACAAAAGCCGACTAGGCTTTAATGATTGTTTAACTGATATTTAATCTGAAAATTCAAATTTATTAATGAAACAATGTTTTGGACTCTTTAACAAAGAAATATACTGAAACACTCAATATCTTGAAATGTATCCAAGTGGTCATGATGATCGAATGGAGCAATGCATATTATTTACACAGGCAAAAAATGGTAAATTAAAAATCAAATTTATTTTAAGAAGTTTTGAATTTATTCAATTTTTATATTATATTTAGAAGACAACATATTATATTAAGAGAATTAAAAAAATTCAAAACTACATGGAAGCTGATTACTTTCACTAAGAATCTGGAAAGATATTTGTCTCATTTGAAAGTAACAAGCCTAACAGAACTAGCTTATTATAGCATTTTTGTAATTTCGAGATAGTTATCATATTTTGATCTGCATAAAAAAATATTTTTGAATTTGATAGAACAAGTGTTGAGTTAATTCTGTTATTGGAACTTCTATTTAAGGTAGTAACCTTCTACTCGAAGACGCTCTAATTAAAAAAAAAATTGCATCCAATGTTATTTTTAAAATAATTATTTATTGTAAGTTAAAGAAAATACATTAAAACAAAAAAACTTGAAATGTATAAAAATTATTACAAACTTAGCTAAAATCCACGATAAGATAAACTGTCTCTCACCATACAAACTTTTAATTAACTAATAAATGGCAAATTAATGAAATGTAAACGCTATAGCCATAACCTTAAATATTTTATTTTTTTAAATGTATGTTAAGCGTCAAAAGTAGTTGCATGCTCAAACAAAAAATATCTAAATTGAATTTTTATTAGATAACATAGTTAGCACGCGTGACAAGATACATTTACAATTACGTGACTGGTGGTCGTTTAAGGTATTATGTAAAGAACTTTGGAGCAAATCTTAGGGCCTTTTAATGAATTAAAACCTTGGCCTTTTTTTCTCACTTAACAAGAAACTTGAAAATAAAAACTAACATTTATAAAACAAAACTATTCTTAAATGTGACTATTTTATATAACTATTGATAGGTATATGACCTTCCTAATCTCAAATGTTTTCGCTTCAGAAGTTTTGTTGAAAGTAAATGGCCATGCTTCCTCAGTAAATGCTTGCTTTTACAACATTATATTATGAAGGAAGCATACACCGACTCGAAAAGAATGTTAAAATATCCATTGTTGAAATTTTGAATATTACGCATGAATTGTAAGGTATTCAGGCGAAAAAAATTAGATATTAGTGGAAATAAAATCGGAATTCAGTCGCTTGAACAACTGTTTTAGTAGGCAAAATCACTACCAGTAACTTAGTAGTTTAGTAGGAATTTATTGGCGTTTAACATTTTTGGGAGGGAATTAGATTGGTAGGTCAGAGATGTGTTTTGAATAAATTTTTCCTTTTAAAGGATTCTTCATGATTTTGTTCCAGACCATTTAGTCATTAGAAATAAAGTTGAAGCGAAATTTGGATTGTGGAATTTAAACTATGTATAAAAAACGCAGATTGTCTTTCGTGAATGGCAAAAATGTTCATAAGAGTTTTAAAAAATAAGTGTATTTGATGATTTAAACTTGTCTAATAATAATTGTATAATACATAGTATAGATATATTATATAATAAGTGTAAATATTTCATACTACATAAGTTAATGTTTAAAATATTAATTGAATTTCAAAAGTTTAGGTTATTTTAGTTAAACGTTGTTAAATTTTAAAACTAAAAAATGTATACTCAATTTATCATTTTTTAAAAGGAAGCATAATTCATTAAAATAAATGTAAAAAAGTAAGAATTTAATTATTAAAAATTTCGTGCAAAAGAATTTTTATATTCTAAAAATATTGTTTCGTTAGTTCTGAGTTGTATTAATTTTTTTAAACAATTGTAAAAAAAGGATAAAAGGTTAGGTCCCGCGAAGCGGCCCCGACCCGTCCCGTAAGGGACACACGGGGTTCCCCGAAGGGAAAACAGGCCTGATGCCTCATTGAGGCAATTGAAACCCCACACAGGACTCCAGTCACCCCAGGTGCACTTCTGGCCAGGGCGGGTTATCACAGCGGCCGGACAGAGGACTAATAGTCCCAGCCGGAGTCACATGGACCTTCCCGCGGGGACCGTCAAGCCGATGCCGCCGGATACACCCTCCTGAACGCCCCTCTCACTGTCGAAGCCATCGGGACCGCCAGCGAAGTCGACCCCGTAGCCAGCGAAGTCGACCCCGTAGAAGGCATCAACGGGAGCGGGAGCGCATGATTCGATTTACTTTCGACTAAAGAGGGCATGCGCATGATTGCGGTAAACCACCACAAGGCGACCACCACACAGTCAGGCAGAGGACTAATAGTCCCCCGGAGTCACAAGGACCAACACGAAGGGACAAGGGACCGTCAACGCCCAAAGTCCAACCTCACACACAGATTGACCCCACTTACCAGTCACATCGGGCCTAGTTAGCCGACTTACAGGGCCTCCTCCTCCCCTAATAGGGGTAAGCGCGATTCCCTAGCGTTACCAGCTGGCAGGACGTGGACCAGCCTAAAAAAGGGACAAGTAAAAGAAAATTATAAAATAAACCATGATATTTTAGAGACAGAGAGTTCACCTGTCCTAAATAAATTTAACACAATATTTTCAGCAAAACAACTCTTAATTCAACTTGAAACACTACTAACAAAAAATATATATTGCAATTAATATTTTAAGTAATATGGACTCCATAAAAATTATTACATTCTATTGAAATATTTTGTAGTTTATAATTTGGAGTGGCAAAACTCAACTAAATTCAAATAAAACTACAGGTTACATAAGATGCATAGAGTTCCAAAAAATCATGTAAAAATTTCCAACCAGAACAAATCTAAAATTTCAGTTTATTTACTATTTACCAATACCGGATACAATTACCATCTATAATCCACTACCTATTATACCCAAATGAAAAAGGCGGGAGCAATAAACTACTTAAAATCTATTTTCAACAATTTAGTAATTTAGTCAGGGACAAGAAAGTTACAAAATTGATAAATTGCAAAGTTTTCAACGCAAGTGAAAGAAATGCTTCACTTATTTCAACGCATTTAACTAGGAGAAAGCCTCAAAGACGAAGATGTTCTGTCTTATCCTTCGAAGTTTCATTGACCACTATTGAATAACATAAGTGTAACGAACCGGTAATATAGCCACCGGCAGAAAGACGAAAAGTGGAGAAAGACTGAAGAAAAGGGTTTCTTTATTTGTAAGGTAAGCAATTTTGGAAAAGCAAAAAGAAATTAATATTATTTAGATTATTTTAAAAGTAGATCAAGAGCTTTTTTTGTAAGGAAAGAATGAAATTGAACCAATTAAATCGTCGGCATGTTAAATATTTCAGTGTTTTTATATCAATGCATTTGTTTATTTCTTTCAAATGCCATTAAATGAGCAAAAAAAAGTATTTTTAAAAACAATGGCGTATTTCTATGGAATGAATTGAAAAAAAAAATCTTTTGAGCGGAAATGAATTCAAATATTAAATAAATAAATTATGATCAGACAAACTTTTTGCTAGAAGAATTCATTAAAATATTTATTAATAAAAAATGAAAATTAACAAGATAGTCCTTTAAAGTGTCCAACAATGACAATAGGGTACTTGACAGTATCGCTAAAATACCTTCCATTATTAATTAAATTATAGTTTGAACCCAAATATAACAAACGTATATATTTTTTTGCTTAATAAATTTTTAAATAATTAATAAAAATCATTTTCAAATGGCTTTTTTCATCGGTACGTCACGTGATCATAAAACACGTCGATTTGGCTGACGTCACTAGTATGTATAAACAAACCGGTGTGAGTTTTTTTTTGTTTGTCATTAAACTGGTTTTAATCTAACTTACTATTAAATTAAGAATTATATAGATAATGGGTGGAGGTTTTATAGAAGCGGATAGTTCAAATTTGCTTAAAGTAGATTCCAAAATGGTGTTTCAAAGTTTGTTTATAGTTACTAGTGACATCATAGATACCACGTGACAGCACAAAGCGTTTACGGGAGTGATTTTTCGTCCTAATTTTAAAATTCATTTTTCCCCTTTTTATGGGGTATTTGAAAAAAAAAAAAAATACGGGTCTAATATTTTTGGCATAAGAATATTTTAAACCAATAAAAAAAATTTAGTCTAGTACCCTATTATTTGAACATTTTGTTTTTCAATTTAAATTGTAACTCTTAAGGTTAATCAAATGATATTCACTCAGGTGATTAAGCACTCTTATGTGCCGTTGTTCCCCAAACAAACATAATTTTACTATATATTTTTCTCTACCATTCAAACGGCTTAAAAGATATTTACAGCTCCACCACATCGACTCACTTTCATCTTAAGCTGTTACTGTGTAATTGTTTTTAGATTACCGAACTCAAGTGATCTGTGATTAGAAAGTTTGGGAGGGGGACGCAAATAGATTACCGGTCAAGAGAAACTAAGCTAGTTACAGCGAAAGAATCATTCTCGCTATTGAAAACATACTTATGTAATAATGAGTCTTTAATGGGATGGAATTGTGCTTAATGAGGTGTACCCTTACTGGTGTGGTGACCTGCCGACCCTATGCGGAATTTTGTGTTAATTTATAGACTTTGGTCCATGCAATCTCATAATTAGATTAGTTAAGTTTAAATTGAATACAAGGGGAGACAGTGGTCTACGATAATGACGTTTAAAAAAAATACTTCAAAAATTTAATTATTTCAAAAATTTAATCATTTCAAAAATTTAATCATTTCAAAAATTTAATCAGTTCAAAAATTTAATCATTTCAAATATTTAATCATTTCAAAAATTTAATCATTTCAAAAAATTAATCATTTAAAAATCTTGAGGTGTTATTGCAAATTCTCAAGAAGGTAGAGTACCACCTTAACATAACCATCTTATAATATTATGAAATGAATGGTATCAAATGACACCAGAATTTAAATATAAGGTTAGTAAATTGCGTTGTAGACATAGTGAACTGATAGTGGAATTAGTTAATATCTAATTAATAAATAGTTACCGCAACCGGAAGATGGACAATTTATTGTATAATGTTATTGCAATGACATAAACATTACTATGCTAGTAAATATAAATAATTGTATATATATCAGAAGGTCGAGTCAGATGGAGGGAAGAATAGAATAACACTTATCATTTCCAGACATCTCGCGGAATCTACTACCAATTATAATTTACTAGATACTAAATTAAATACCCTATCATGAGGTAATATTTTAGGTATTAATTAGTAAAATTTCTAAGTAAATTACTGAAGTAGATTTTTAATGATTCTGAGGGTAAATTAGCTACATTATAGTTGATCGGCTTGAAGTCAAATCAGAAGATCTTATTTTTACTCTCTCGCGACCCTCGTCAGATATATTTGATCCGCCTCTTTTAAAATTTATCCTGCCCAGGATCCTTACCACTGAGGTTCAATTTCATAGAAGTTCTTTAAAATCTCTTCAGTTCACACTAATGTGCGCCATACTATAATGTTTATATACGTTATAAACTTTTCATACCACTCGTACTTTAAAATACTTTATAAACTTTTTGTTTTTATAAAAGTGCTTTTATATGAACTATATAATATTTATTTCGGAACACCACTATTCAAATATATTTTTGTGTGTTTATAATAAAACTATTTTTGTTCTGTTTAGTACACCTCAAGTATAATGAATTTCTGTTAATAATATAATTGATTATTTTGCATTTTCTTCGGTTGTAAAGCTTAAACTTGAGTTTATACAAACACCTTTTGTGTTCCTAAGTTAATTGAAAATATTTTGTAACAAAAATAAGTCAATGCTGTAAACCCAGCCATTTACTAGCATTTAAAAAGTTATATTTTATGCAGTATTTAGTGAGAAAAGTGTACTGAAAGAAAAATGATATGGTTCAAATAAAAACACTTTTTAATACAATTGATTTTCATAAAAAAATATTTAAACGGGAGTAGCATGCAGCGTTCATCGTTTGTAGCATGGTGAACAGTAGTGAGAGCTAAGACGAATTTAAAGATCTTTAAAATAAGCTTAAAACTTTTTTTCGTTATCAAAGAGTATGCCCCTCCCCATCCCCCTTTAAGAAAATTTTCAGAAATATACAAAATTTGAAAAGCATCACGATTTTAAAGAAATGCAGTTTTTAAGGGGATACGGTACCCAAAAATTGGTCAAAATATCGATTTTTCAGTTTTTACTTTTTATTATTTTCAATATCTTTCTGAACATTTACTGAAAGTTTCATAATGATATCTTTTGTAGAAAAAAAGTTATAGAAATGACTCCAAAAAATATTTAATAAGTTTGAATACGTATTTCGTCTGCTTTCAACCTGTTTTCTCTGTTTCGCGTTTTTTCAATTCTTGTGTTTAATAAATCCATAAAGTTTTTTGGCTAATTAAGTTAGAATTTTGAATTTTTTAACCTGTGTTCTAGATAAATGGTGCACAAAATTGTGCATGGAATAAGGTCTACTATAGTTGTTTTTTAAAAAAATGCTAAATTCAGTATAAATGCATGTAAGATTCAGTATAAATGCATGTTACTTTTTAACTGTAGCTCACATTTTAAAATCTATGCACAGTTCTTGAACAAATAGTTCTAAAAAAACAAACTATAAAAGTTAAGTTTTGTGGAGTAATTCTCAAAATTGAAAGGAGTAGCGTTTTAAAAAAGTTCAAAATTTACACTTGTAAATGTTAGTGACAGTTAAAATTTTGTTCAAATCCCAACAAAAACCCTTTAACAATTGTTTTTTTAAAAATTAGTGTTAAATGTGGTACTAATCATCCCATAAGAGACAAAAAATTGGTGCTTCTTGAAATTTGAAAAAAAATCTCCAAAATTAATATGTTGGTCCCTTCAATACAAAAGGTTGCTGGTCACTGGTGTTTAATCACCATAGGTTTGAACAAGTTACAATATTTTGGAAGGTGATTTTAAAAAACCACCGACATACAGTATCGTCTCATAACTTTTGTTTCTTCACATATATATACATTTCCAAACCAAATGTTAAATTTTGTATATTCTCGTAAAATTTATTTTCGAGAGTTATATCTCACAAAAGATAATGTAAACAAATATTTCTGAAAGATAAGAAACTTAAAACGACGTTTACATTCAAGATGCTACTTAACACTATTTTTAAACTTCTGTTACTTTTTTGTCTCATTATTCCGAGGGAAATACTGTATATGGTTTGTTAAAAAAAAAACTTGTTTTCATAATAAAAGAGTTTTGAATCGATTTTTAGCTACAGATTTTAGATAAAAGTGGTCCACTTAAACAAATATATACCAATGTGGCGACGGAGTGAAATAGTTTATCGAATTTTTTGCATATCTGTGAATTGTTTATATTTAACTTCAATGTTATCGAAGTACACACAGAAGATACTCTAAACTATTATCTGTTTTATATTTCTGAGTCTTAAACCGAATGTTTTATATAGCACGACTTTTAATTACATATATACACGAATGTTAGTTGCAAAGATCTTCATTATTTATATAACATTTTTGTAAAATTTATTTCAACATTAAATAATAAAAAAATCGAGGATACTGTTTCCCATGGCTAACTATGTGTTCATTACAATTTTTTGTCTCTCTCCAAGGAAAAATTACTGAAAATTTGATCCTTATTTACATGTTATATAGAAAAATTTATTTTTAAAACAAAAAAATACAGTTTTAAATGGATTCATTTTAATCATCTAGTTTTCTGCAAAAAAAAATTAAAGCTTTTTTAAGCATCCCAAAATAATTTTAGAAGCTAACCTCTATTTGCATGAACAAGACATTATTAAGGGGACAGGGAACATAACGACGCTTCAAAATATCAAATTTTCATTTTAACTTTCAATCACTAAAATTAATATTTACGAAAATTTTTATATAATACGCATCTGAATATGGGGTTGGAGTTCGCAAATTTGATAGTTAATTTCAATATAAATTTGTTTCCAGCTTCATTCAAGTTTGACGATAAAACACTCATAATTTTAAGTTATTAACCTAATAGAAATTTTGCGCATTTCTTAAATCAGAAAAATCGTCTTATTTTTACTCACTTAATATTTTTTTGGAATATTTTTCGTTCACTGTGTTAAATAGACATGTATACGACATCACAGAAAATATCTACCCTTCTAGTAAAATAGAAAAAGAGAAAAGTGTACCTTAAGATTGACAATTGGTGTATTGGAATAACGACATTTAAAGCTGGCAACAAAGTTATATTGAAATTAACTACCAAATTTGCAAACTCCTGCCCCATATTTAAATGTGCATCATAGAAGTTCTTTCGTAAAGGCACGATTCAGTAACTAAACTGTAAATGAAAATTCGATATTTTGAGTGGCCGTTTTGTTCCCTTAAAAAAATTCTTAAGGTACAAAGCCCCTTTAAACAAATGGAAAATAGGGATGCAATTCAAAACCATTGTGAACAGGATCCGAGCGGAACAGAAACAAATGCTGCCTTTGAAACCCTATAATTTATATTCCGCTCAAATTCCAACTACAGAGAAGGCGGAAGAAGATTCGACACTGTGGGGGCTTTGGCCTGCCCCAAACTTATTGAAAGTTGCGTGGACATCGTCAAATTAGCAAAGAAACAAGTTTCGCGGTAATCCGAGGATTATTTTCGGGGAGTAGTTGTTCATGAAATGATAAAGCTATGTTAGGTACGTTCTAGCAATTCCATTTTAGGGTATATGGCTACACTGTTAAAAATTGTGTGCTTGGTTTCACCATGATATTGGTTCCTAGTAGCTGCAACGGTTGTGTGGTGAAATGTTTCACCTTTTTTTCGGTGTTTGGTTGAACCATTTTTCTGGATTTGGAAACAAAAACCTGAGAAATGGTTCAACCGAATACCAAAAATATGGTTTAACGTTTCACCACACAGCCGTTGCAGCTAATAGGAACCATATTTTTGGTGAAACAAAGTGCATAATTTTTAACAGTGTATATATTTTAACATTGTTAAAAATTAGCTAAAAGTGAAGGATACTGAGTTGAAGGATAATGACTGATATTGTCAAAAATAAATTTGTTATGCCATTTTACATAACTTAATGCTATACCACAAAACTGGCGTATGAACGACTTTTATAATAATACAATAAACCCTCGGATAATAAACTAACGAATATCAATAAAGTCCAAATTAAAGTCTTCAATCGAGAACAATTATTTTGTCTCTCTGAACGTTATTATCTCCGTTTTGTTATTCTCTGAACAGAAATCGATAATCTTGGTCTTAAAAAAAGCTTAAGATAAACAGAATAAAAAAAGGAAAAACAGAAAATCGACATTTTTGATCCAAACAGCCATCCGATCCCCCTTAAGGAAGAATAAGATGTAATAATCTATTTAAACAATTAAATGCGTTGTAGTTTATTTCAAATATCAAAGCTGCAATGTTCAAAATTTCCCAAAAGAAAACAAACTTGGCACAAAACTTAAAAAAAGCAGAGTATTTAGTTCTTGAATTGAAAATATACTTTTATTGTTGAAATATAAACATCTTGTTTTACAATATATATATTTTGTTTCAAACTATACACTTTTGTGTGCAAAAAGCATAGGTAAAAGAGAACAGAGTGTTCGTTTCTTTTCCATCTTCCTATCCGCGCATGCCTCTGCCAATTTGCAAGATTTGCTCGCGCATGCTCGCCAAGTCCATTGAGGGTGGTTCAAGTTCGATGCCCGAAGACAAGAAACAAATAACGATAATGCTGAAAAGATAATGGACGTCTCTTCGGTAGGATCCTCTCGGCTGGCAATCTGCAAAAAGAATCGAACACTGATTGCCATAGCGACCACTTTGTCGACGTCGTTTTTTTGCCTGGGAATGACCTGTGGTTGGTGATGTTGCGTTTGGGCAAATAGTTATGGTGTTTGGTTGGCTTAAAAGTAGGTTTTAAAACAAAGAATTGGATCTGGACATTAATTAGGGGGATTTTCTTTGCAAATTGTGCTGTTGCGTTTGGAAAATAGTTGGCTGAAAAGTAGGTTTTAAAACGAAGATTTGAATGTTGTCATTTACAATCGTTTGTTTTCCCTCTTTGCTTTTGTTTGCGTGAACTATTTTTGATAACAAATAAATATTGAGGTGCTTTCGTGTGAATCGCAGTGAGTGTTTATTTTGGGGAGTTAAAAGTGAGCGTGGATTTAGGCTGCGTGAGGGCAAGCCTTTCCTCTTTCCTGGTCAGTGCGCTTGAAATTCACTGAGTATAGCACAAGATGTGTAGAAACAGTCTTTACGCCCATCTTAGATTGCGTGAGACTCCAGTTACGATATTGTCCATCATCTGCGGTAGTTCAAAGTTATGAGGTAATCGGTTGAATAAAGATCGCTATAAAGTTATTCATAGGCTATGGTTAAGCTGATTACAACTTAAAACAAACTACGTAAAAATCGTATATCAGTTGTACGATGAAGAGGAAAGAGGACCAAGAAAAAAAAACAGTGTAATACTACCATAGATATCATAGTTAAAGTATTAGATTGACAGATCACGTGACCTCCAATGCTAACGACGGGACGCGCATGGAGGCCAAAATAAGAGGGCAAAATGGCCAGTGTTGTCACCACTTTAAGGAGAAAATACCATTGAATTCTAAAATTAAAAAAAAAAAAATATCGTAAAAATACTAGCTGTATTTTGGAATCTTTTTAGTGACTTTAAATCCTTTTCTAGTATTTTTTTTGTAATTTTAGAATTAAATGGAATTTTATCGTAGTATTTTTCTCCTTAAAGTGGTGACAACACTGGCCATTTTGCCCTCTTATTTTGGCCTCCATGCGCGTCCCGTCGTTAGCATTGGAGGTCACGTGATCTGCCAATCTAATACTTTAACTATGATATCTATGATTACTACCAATCGACATTTTATTGGAGTATGCAAATGAATGGTTAATAAAAGGGCCAAACTAAGTTGTGTACCGCAATCGTACAAATTTACTATTTCCTACACAAAAAAAAATCGCCACCCAACTAACGAAATGCATTCAATCTTTGGCAATACTTTATATTACAAACAAATAGGAATGTACAATGAAGAAAAAGATTTAAAAAGTCATGTACAAGACCCTCTTAAGGTATTTCAAATAAAATTTTAGCAAAATTTACCGAGACAATTGAAGAGCTTAGTGGAAGAACATGCTAAGTGACAAGAAGGTGAAAACGAGAAAATTAGCTTTAAAGTTTTCAGTTTGAACTCAGATCTATTGAAAATGGTACTTGCAAACCGTGAAAAAGATACTAAATTTTAAGTTTAGGAACAAGGAGAAACTTGTTATCTTTAAAGGAAGGAATAATGTGTTCATTGATATAACAATCTCAATTTTTTCAAAAATGTCACTTAGCACGTTCTTCCACTAAGCTCTTCAATTATTGAAGTCGTATTTAAAGAGATCTAAAATAAATTATTCAATTGTAAGTGTGCTTAAGTATTTGTTATACGGAATTTTACGCAACAAAAAAAAATCGAACGTTTGCTTTAAAGAAAAGAAAATTAATTAGGGATAAAACACATGGACAAAAATAGACAGCTTTGGTTAAATTCGTCATGGGAAAAAATTTCTTCTGAATCAGAGATTCCGGAAGAAGAGAAATTAAGCATCAACGTGTTAAGTGTCCCAGTTTAATTTTAGTGTCGCAACTGTATTGAGTGTCAATTAGTTTGTTAAAGTCGTCATGGGAAAAACACGTCCTTTTATTCCCCGAGTCAGAACAATTGAACACCAATCTGTTAACTGTCCTAAAAAAGATCCGCCTTTTTGAATCAGACCTAAATTAGGTGTTTAGTTTTGCTTTGTTAGGAGATACAATGAAAAAAAAAATCATGGGAAAAAACATTATAGGGTAAGTTTCACCATTTTTAACTTGTAGAATGCGTAAATCTTGATGATACATTAATTTGTAACTGAATATTTTTTTTAAACATATATATTTTTAAAAATGGCAAAACTTTTAAAGCTAATTAAATTTTTAAAGATGTTAAAAAGAACTTTTTTTATGTATATGTATTTCAAAATACAGTACTAATGAAAAATTCCCGAATAATAAAAAGTTCTTAGCCGTAGCTTTTCATTACTTTCATTGTTATTTTATTGATTTTTTAACATGAATGGAAGATGAAATGTAAATAAAATGCATTATTGTGTGCGTGTGAAATGCTTATAAAAATCTACACAAATCTGCATATGAAAATTTGTGCACGCTTCAAGAAATATGGGTACAAATAGGGTATCTTGGGCTTGGGGTAAATTGATTAACTTGGTCTAGGGTTAACAATGAAGCACTCTTTTTATTATTAATAAAATTTTAAAAATTTAAACTTCACATCTTTATTTTGTATTCGAATTCTACCATACTAAAGATCGAAAGGCTATAAGACATAAGAGGAAAATACTAATGTCGTTTTTCTTTTAGAAATAATGAAAAAAAACTCAGTTGACGACGATTAAACTTTATACTTTTACTTAATTTAAGTATGGGAAATGAGGTTTTAAAATCTAACGAAATTTGTAGAGATATTAGCATTATGTAATCCAAAATTTTCACTGAATTATAAAAAACTTTAATAAAAACTTTAAATAAAGTATTTTGTTCCCAAATGAAATTTAGGTTGGAAGAAGAGGAAATTGGTAGACAGTTATTGGGGTAATGCGTAGACAATTATTATTGGGGTAATGCGTAGACAATTATTATTGGGGTAATGCGTAGACAATTATTATTGGGGTAAAGTGTAGACAAGTTTTATGGGCTAATTTTTAGGTAATAGTTTATGAGGTTATTGTGGAGGCGCTCACTAGCGAAATTCAATGAACAAATATGTATTATTTTAGAATATAATTAGTAGTAAAGAAATGTAAAAAGTTTTACCTGAATAAAAATGCAACTGGCATTACAAAAAATTGGATTTATTTATGAAAATTGCAGATTTTTTTTTATTTTTTATCCTACGCCAGACCTAGGCTGTTCCGCCATTAGTCTATTACGGGTAGCCCAATACAGTTCGGAGACACACACAAAGTTACTAAATTTTTCAGCAGCAAACACAGCGGCTACGTCTAGAAGTCCAGAACACAAGTGCAAGTGGTCCCCACTCATGTCAGCAGTCATACAAAGTGGGCAAGTTGGAGAGTCCGCCAGACCAAATCTGTGGAGGTGCTTTCTAAGATAGTCAGGGCCAGTCTTAATTCTGAAGTTGGCAACACCGACTGGCCTGGGTATGTCGCGAGGGATTGGATTTCCCAGTAAGGTGCCCCAAATCTTCCCCCTTGTAGCATTTCTAATGGTTTCATGATGGTGAGTCCTAAACCTCGCACTGATGATTCTTTTGGCACTGTGGTAGCAGACAGGCACGTCCGGTTGAGGAAGGCCTGACCCAGCTTTGAATTGCATAATATGGCTAATCTTATTTAATTTCTAGTTATACCCAAGAAATTTTCCTTTTAAGGTAATAATTTAAATGATTATTTTATTTCTGAAATGTTATAGGAAAACTGAAACCGATCTTCACATTAAAGATGTTAATTAAAACACTATTTTGAAACTTCAGTTACTATGTTGTTTCATTATTCCGAGTTAAATACGGTTTGCATATGGTTTGTAAAAAAATACTCTTTTGTTAATAAAACAGCTTTGAATCTATTTTATGCATTGCTACGTATTTTAGATATAGGTGATCAATTCGAGAAAATATATAGAAATGTGGATACGGAGTGAAATAGATCGTTTTTTCATTGTTGTTGATTATTTGTGAATTGTTTAGATTTTACAGACGGACAATATTCTAAAATGTTATCTGTTATATATTTCTGAGGCTTAAACGCAATGTTTTTCTCAGCATGACTTAAAACAAATATATAGATGACCATGAATGAGACAATTTAAAAAAAAAAATCATGATATTTATTTGAAGTGAAAAAAAAAAGGATACTTAGTTTTAGCAATAGTGAGTTTTCCTGTAAAAAAAAATCAATAAATTCCAACCATTCATTGATTAGATACGAGTCCAATATAAAGAAAAATTCAAGATGTTTTGTTAGAGCGAACACATACATGTATGTTATGTCTCGTCAGGGTCAGTAGAAATCTCACACGAGCTGCTTTCTTTGAAACTACTGATGGACTTTACCTCATACTATAAGCTTCAGTAAATTTCAAGGCATCGTAGGCATGTTCGGTAAACTGAGGATGCTTGTTTTTTACTTTTTCGACAATGAGGTCACCTTAAAAAAAATCAAATTCCTTTATAATTTTGATCTCCTAAATACACTCTTAAAACAAACGATCGGTTTTAACTCAGTCTGAGTTAATTTCCACTCCTTTCCGTGCCGAAAATGCACTTCCCCTATAGGAGTGAATTTCACTCTTTTGTTTTAAGAGTGTATATCAGTAGTAGAGTAAGTTTGGTATTGTTTAATACTTTGAAATTGAATTGCTTTTTAATGAAGTTTTCGAAGTATTTTTGATCATGCAAATAATTGTTGGGAATAAAGGCGTTACTTTAATGGAAATTATAGTTTAAGGTACTTACATTTTGTAATAATTGTATTACAAAGAAATTGAATAAAAACTGTTTTTAATTATGGTCTCTTCTCTTTATATAGAGCGTCTACAAAGGATATTTACTTCGTTTTAAAATAAATTAATGAAATCAATTTAAATTTAAATTAATGAAATCAATTTAAATTTAAATTAATGAAATCAATTTAAATTTAAATTAATGAAATCAATTTAAATTTAAATTAATGAAATCAATTTAAATTTAAATTAATGAAATCAATTTAAATTTAAATTAATGAAATCAATTTAAATTTAAATTAATGAAATCAATTTAAATTTAAATTAATGAAATCAATTAAATTAATGAAATCAATTAAATTAATGAAATCAATTAAATTAATGAAATCAATTAAATTAATGAAATCAATTAAATTAATGAAATCAATTAAATTAATGAAATCAATTAAATTAATGAAATCAATTAAATTAATGAAATCAATTTAAATTTAAATTAATGAAATCAATTAAATTAATGAAATCAATATAAATTAATGAATTTAATTTAATGAAATCAATTTAAATTAATGCATTCAATTTGAATTGATGTAATCAATTCGAACTAATTTGATTAATTTATACTAATACTATCAATTATTAATAGAATCAATATTCTAAATTTCAATGTATTATGACACTTAAAACTAAATTTTTTAAAATACAAAATGTTTATATAGAATATTGTTGTATAGAATTGGTCTTTTTAATTCTTTAAAACTTTTATTCAGTTTTTAAAATAGAAAAAACTTAAATTACTTTTTTAAAATAAAAATTGAAAAAAATATATCTTTTAATATTTTTTTAATTCAGTTTTTAATATTCTTTTAATTCAGTTGTAGGTTTAGATTCTATTCAGATAATTGATGTTTGTGTGGCTAGTAATTTTAAACTGTTTCAGTTTCAAAGTGATAAAAAAACTGATACCTAATGAGGTTTTGAGTCTGAGCATTTTTTTTAAAGATACATTTAGAAATAATCATAGTCAGATCTCTAATATATCCTTTACGGAAAAAAGACAAACTTCAAAATAGACACTATAACAATCAATTAACGATTAGATCAACCTACATCAAAGCTCATAAAAGGAGAGTAATTTAACTGTGAAAGTCATTTAACGGCAAGGGCTCATTACAGCTACCTCAAATCAAACAACCCGAAGTACAAAACCACCCAACGGAAAAGACAGTACATTGAAAAAAAGATATGTCCTCTAATGGGATTGTTGATTCCTGAATGGGATATAAAAAAAACCCTAATGTCTTTTCTGATGGAACACAACATTAGAAGGTTCAGTTACACTTCATTCCACGCCGATTCGAATAGCAATAGAGCACTGTTAGATTCCTTTTCATTAGCACTTCCCAGTTCAAGATGTCGCGTCCTTCCGTGTCTCAAGTTTTGGCTTTCCGTGTCTCAAAGTTTTGTTGAAGTTTGCGGACGCATGGAAGTTCGGTTTCGTTGGGGATGACCCGCGCACGCAGGTCTGGATTCTTTCACGAACACTTTGAAGGTTAGATCTGAAGGCGCTGTGGGATACAGGGTTAATCACGTAAATGCAAATGAGATAGATATTTCAGAAACAGTAAGTCACCTAAAGTTCATTCGAATTACGGTTCCGTAGAGGGATTTGCTTTAAAAGGTTTTTCCGATGATTGGTATAGATAATAGTTACTGATGACACATGAAATCTATTCATAGTGTAAGTGCAATATAACGCAATGCAGGGTGTCCGTAAAAGAATGTCCGAGTTTCAAATTGTGACCTAACATCACGCCTTGTGATTTGTTCCTTTGGGGGTTCGTAAAAGATCGGGTCTACGTTCCACCCCCATCCCACGATTTACCGACCTTGAAAGGTAGAATTGCACAAGCTGTTGCTTCCATTACTCCGGACTTGCTGCAGACAGTATGGGAAGAATTGCATTTTCGTTTGGATGTGTGCCGTATCACTAAAGGCGCACACATTAAGCACTTATAGGAAAAACTAGGTTATTTTTCCTTCAATTTCATGTATGATTTGTTATATTTAGTATAAAATAAATTCCTGTAATATACCATTAAAACTCGGACATTCTTTTACGGACACCCTGTATAACGTAGCATATATTTATATAATAGATGTATACATACTTCGTCACTGACTTATAAGAAGTTTACGAAACAAGTTAATTATGAAAACTTAATTTCTAATAATTTTTTTTAAAGTTATCTACTATAAACATTAAAAACATCTTAATATCACACAATACTAAATTAGAGAAAAACCTAGTTACTTTTGATGTTTTATGAAGTATTTTTAGAAATAGTATTTATAGTATTACTTTATTTTGTAAACTAATATTAATTTATTATTCATATTTACTCCTTAGGAATTAATGGAGTTTGAAACACTTAGTTCCTTACACGAAAAGAAATATATTTTTTTAATATATGCCGAAAGCTTTGATCACTTGATTGACCGAAAATGTAAAATGTTGAATTTTGAAATTCTCTCACATTATTTTGAACTAGAAGCAAAATTATGCAATCAGATGTTAAAAAACATACTGTTTTAAACTAAAAAAAGCGTAGTTGTTGGGCTTTATAATTTAAGATAAAAAAAATGCGTGAATTTTCTATTTTACTTTAGTGTATCTCTTATCAAAAATGTTTCGCCATTCTAATCTTCTTTTAAGTACAACCTATGCATTCCTCCGAAATGTCTTCATCCCAAACACTTCAATTTTTGATACAAAGTGCGAAATAAAAGTGATCGATTGAAACATCATTTCCATACATTGAGGAGGAAAACATTTCTCCTGCTTATCTCCCGCATCACTTTTTACCCATTTCCATTCAAGATCCAACAAATTTCCGAGTCACGATGCAATCTAAGATCAATTTTCACGATTCCACATTAGCTTCTACTTCCTCATTTCACAGGGGTTGGAAGGGGTAACGCATTACTTCGGGCACTTCAAAATGCCATCGAGATTAATTCATTTTTAATTAGCGAAATTTCGACTGACTGTCATTTTAATAAAAATTTCGCCCTGTTCACTTAAAAAGTGACGCTACTGACGAACATTGGAGAAAACTCATTAAAGACGATTAAAAAGAAAACTTTCCATGTGAAAATAAGCTTTCTGATTTAGTTTATTTAAATAAACGAAACAAGTAGGTTTGTAACAGAATCTGTCACTTAACCAGCTTCCACACAACAGTTGTGTTTTAACCGGTAAAACGGCGAACAAAACACAGCAGTAATATTCTATATTTAAACATTTTACATGCTAAATTTGGCTATTTTTTCAATTCTTAATTTTAATTTCGAAAATTCAATAATTTATTACTTATCGTTTGCCAAAATTAATTTATGAAAGTGGTGACGGGACAGACGGACTGAACGATTATAATACCTTCCACTTTTTATTTTATAAACGTAGTGTGGAAGCTAATATAAGAAAACAATAATAAATGAAAACCATTCCAGGTAGCACACTAATGTGAGAGTGGAATTGTGTGGTTTAAAGTATCTAACATATACAAAACTTAGATTTTTTAGCTGGTTCAGTTCTTAACTCGTCAAAATAAGTGGCAATTTTTTTTATCTACAACTCGAAAAATAATAAGTTTTTCCGTCAATAAGTTTAGAGAATTGAACCTTGAGTTGGACCAATCTGCAGCATTTAATAATCGCATCATTAAAAGCAATGGAGATACTTATTGTTTTAAAGCTCTAAAATTTAAGAAAATTTCCCTTCGTTCATTTTATTGAAAAAAAAGAAAAATGAGATCAAAACTGAAACATAAATAAAACAAAGCTATGTATTTGCATAAAGCGATACAAATTTCATATAAGATATATTCACAGTTAGTCCAAACGTACGACGAACTCACGATTTCACTTTTTTTTTTACCAGCAATCCTTTTTAGAAACATTTTAGAAAGCATTTGGTCCAGTTGGTAATGGTAGGGCTCTAATGCAACGCCTCTGCATCAGCACGAGCTACCGGTAACCTTTACCCCACAGAGGAAAGTTTCTGTTTCCACCTTTTTTTGATAAATGGTATACCGATTAAGTTTGAGGAAACTGTATCTGAGATACTGGAGATAGTGAGAAAGTTGAAAATGGGAATAAGGCGTTGAAGAAAGTACGTTTTTCAAAAGCAATATTTAAAGTAGATAGACGCTGGTTTTGTTTAAAATAGCAATAAATATCAATGAGTTATTTTTTTAGCTTCCACACTACGTTTATAACGTAAAAGTGGAAGGTATTATAATCGTTCAGTCCGTCTGTCTGTCCGTCACCTAAATTTGGCTAGTTTCATTTATTTTATTTCGAAAATTCAATAATTATTACTTATAGTTTGCAAAAATTAATAGGCCAAACTACAAATGCTACGGACAAATGCGATACGTCAAAAAATTCAGCGTATCGAAATTAAGAATACATTGAAAATTTCAGAAAAGAATTCGAATATTCGAAGTACTTCAATTATTTAAAAAACTGCAAAATTTAATGCTTATTTAAAAAGCATAGGAAGCCATTTTTATTAGAATCAAATCACCATTGCCATTCGCAACAATCTCTCGAGAAACTTTAATTCTTTTAGACAATAAATTTAAATAAATTTATTTTTGCGACATCGATCAGTTTGAAATGACGTCAAATATATTTCACTAGGAGATTGAAAATATTTCATATCAACATATGAACATTCTATTTAAAAGCGAGGAATATTACATATTTATTCTTTAAAATATAGATTAATTTTGCAAACGATAAGTAATAATTATTGAATTTTCGAAATAAAATTTAAATTAAACTAGCCAAATTTAGCATAAAAATGTTTAATATAGAATTAATGCTGTGTTTGGCGCCTTTTTACCTGTTAAACACAACTTTTGTGTGGAAGCGGGTTAAGTGACAGATTCTGGTACAAACCTACTTGTTTGATGAAGATGGTATCATTTTACAAGTAATTGTTTGTATTATAAAGTGTCAGATTTAATTTAGAGATAAAATGTGTAGATTAATCCATTAACGGCGACTTTGTGAATACTATTCACCTTTATTTCCGAATAAAAACATTAAATCGAAGTTTTAAAAAATCATTTTTGTGTAACTTAATTCGTCTTATGAAAATAATTCTTCTAGGCAATTTATATTTTTCTTATATTTTATTTATTTAAATAAACTTAAGCATGAAGCTCATTTTCGCATTGGCAAATTTTTCTTGCTAACTGTCGTAAATGAGTTAACGCATAATGTAAACTTGAATTTTTTATTTTTTAAACTTCTTTTTTAGTAATATCATAAAATGTACTCTTAAATAAACAAGTAGGTTTGTAACAGAATCTGTCACTTAACCCGCTTCCACACAACAGTTGTGTTTAACATGTAAAAAGGCGACAAACACAGCATTGATATTCTATATTAAACATTTACATGCTAAATTTGGCTAGTTTCATTTATTTTATTTCGAAAATTCAATAATTAATACTTATCGTTTGCAAAAATTAATTTATATTTCAAAGAATCTGTAATATGCTTGCTTTTAAATAGAATTAAAATATTTCCTATCAACGTACAAAGAATCTCGTAGTGAAATATATTTGACGTCATTTCAAACTGATCGATGTCGCAGAAACAAATTATTTTAATTTATTGTCTAAAAGAATTAAAGTTTCTCGAATCGTTGCGAATGGCAATGGTGATTAAATTCTAATAAAAATGGCTTCCTATGCTTTTTAAATGAGCATTAAATTTGCAGTTTTTTAAATAATTAAAGTACTTCGAATTCGAATTCTTCTCTGAAAATTTCAATGTATTCTAATTTCGATGCGCTGAATTTTTTGACGTATCACACTTGTCCGTAGCATTTGCAGTTTGGGCTATGAAAGTGGGTGACGGACGGACAGACGGACAGAGATAGACGGACTAAACGATTATTATACCTTCCACTTTTTACGTTATATAAACATAGTGTGGAAGCTAAAATTAGCATGACTTAATACAATGCAAATATATAAAAAAGATTTGATTATACTTTATTGAAAGTTTAAACGAGAATATTATTGCTCCAATGTTGTGCATACTTAAACTGTTATGAAAGAGTTATTGAAAATTTAGCCTTTAAAAATAGTTATATATTTATAAAAGATATTTGAAATTGTACATTAAAACAGAATTTGTTCAAAAGTTAAACACACCTAACTATTTTTAATTTACCTCAGCAATCAAATATAGTTGTTCTAATTTTTAGAGTTAATGTAGTTTCCTTATTTATTTTTACAAGTAAATCAAAATTCGCCATTAACATAACCAATTCACCCCGAATCAGACAGTTACTTATATTTTGTTTGTTCAGTGCTAGATGTGGAATAGATTAAAGTATTCGTGACACTTTTGTAAAGACAAGGAAATTGCTTCTGAACTTTGATTAACTTTTGGAGAAGATTGATTCAATCAAAACTGCTGAAGGATGGATGAAAGAAATTAAAAGATTTTTCTGATGGATCAGAACTCGTTTTGGTAGCCATTAAGTTACAGAACATTTTTACCTTCCAGAAAAATGGTTACTTATATGCGCATAAAGTGGGTTAATGGTTTATTCTTTTGGCATAAACTATAAACAATCTTATTTATTTATATACATCTTGAATGGATTTTTAGCAACAATAACATCTATTTAAAAATATTAAATGATCTATTTATCAAGACTTCGTTCGTTTTAAATGTGTCTTTATCAACTCAGTGTTAAAAAAAATTGGGAAAGTTACGACAAACCAAGAGTTTGTTAAAAAGTTAAAACAAAAATATATATTCTTATTTTGTTAAATAGTGATATAACCAAACTCTTTAAAACAAGTAACATTGTATGAATATTGAACCTAATCTCTGCAAAAATATTTTAAGTTATGTATTTAAGTTACGATTTTTGATAAAATGTTCAGACATAAACGCAACAAGTATATTTTATTTAATTTAAAAAATGACTATACATAATTCACAAATCCTTTTTTCTTTGAAATTCCAAAGAATTAAAATAATTTAACAAGAAAATATTTTAGTAATAATATAGCAATTTTGCACATTTAATAACACATTTGGTATAAATTACCACTAAAAAATATCTAAATATTTGTTTTTCAAATACCGTTAAAGTAAAAGACATTTTTTTTATGTTACGATCTTTTACTCAAGAAATGAAATTACGGAACATTATTCATATAGATTCTCTTTTGTACCAGAAAGGGTTTTTATTCAAAAGAACTTGAATGTCTTTCGGACATTCACCTACATTTTTTTTTACCAACAATGTTTTTTACCTACGCATTAATGTAATTGCTGTGTTACGATAAAAAGCAATCGATAAAAAAAATTGAGCACTATGCTTGCATTGATTTATTTGATCACCTATAAATTATGTATCCTTGTAGTTAAACTTTGAATTAACCCTTTCAATCGCAAACTTTTTATTCTAAAAATCTAAAATGTGAAATAGACTTATGCATCCAGAATTAAATGGTAAACAGCAGGAAAAAAAATCCAATTTTTTAAAACTACAATTCAAGGATAAAAATTTTGGAATTATAACTTTTGAATAAATTATAACGATAATTTTTTGAAACTGTATGTCAAAAAAAGTTAAAATTAAAATTTTAAAATGCGAGCATGAAGAATTTAGGGCCAATTTAATTAATAAAATTATTCCAGAGTGAAATTTATTTTTACAATTTTTTTCGTATTTTCGGTTAACTACAACAAACAATATTTAATTCTTCCATCTAACTATACAAAAAGAAAATATATTTTTATAGGAAAATGTATGCAGAATTTAGTAAAATTTATTTGAAATTTTTTTTTAACTTAGTGTGAAAGAAAATGGCAAGTTTGATGATTCTTAATGGAATCATTGGGAATGGAAAAGTTAAAAGAAAATCAAATAAGTACTTTGGAATAATTTAAATATCTTACTATTGGTGTGATGCAATAAACATTGCATAACTTAAACAACAGATACATTATTTGCCCATTTGTGATTACTGATTTTAATGGTAAAAATTTTTGGAAGTTTTAAAAATGTATTTGCATTTTTTGTAAAAGTACCCATGCTAATAATAGTTAAATATTAAATTTATAATTTTGTACGAACGATATTTTTTAATTCAAACAATTATACACATTAAAAAATATGAAATCTTCGTATAAATTGAAGATTTTTTATATTCAATACTAGCAAAAACAATTTTTACCGCAAATGAATATTTAATGAAAAATTTTCGAAACATTTTGTACATGAAACTTATTAAAGCCGAAGTATAAAGAAGTATATTACACAAGCTATAATATTTATATTAAAAAACTAGTATAAAAACTGCGATTGTTAATTTTTTCCCTCATACTTTTAAAACAAAATATTACTTCTCATTAAAAACAGCGAAAAATTATATTATGAATAGATTAGTTTTAAAATTAAAAAGCATTGCAAACAATTTTCCAACTTAATTCAAATATATATAGCTAAAAAATTTAGTAAAAATATATGCAAACGTTAAAATTTTGCAAATAAAAGCAGAATAATGTAACACATAAACTTATTTTATAAGCTTTGGTTGACTTATATGCTTAAAAATTAATCACATATGTAACTTGTTAATGTCTTGTTCATGTAAAAAATGTCTGGAGATCGATAAAAGTAACTAATTCAATCCGGGTTTCATTTGAAGATTGATATTTCGAGTAGTCTATGAAATGTGAATATGAATAAAAATAGATAGTTCATTGACCGATGCACCTATTACTTTAGGTAGTTCACGATACATTACTGTGTTAGTACGATTTTTACAAGAACCTTAAATTACGATAAAATATTAAGCTGTTTAACGAAAAACTCATTTTCCTTCTCATGAATGTGTTATGAGAATTTAGATAAGTATCGTACATTAAATATTTCAGTTTGATTAAGTATGTATTCTAAATTAGTACAGTTTAAACGGTATTTTATTAAATATTGTATGTTATTCTGACAAAGAAATATGTTACTTTATAAATTATTATATCTCAGAGTGGAAACAAGCTATTTAAACATGAAAACCACTATCATCTGTTATTAATTAGTATATTCAAAAAAACACATAGATCATTTGATAATTAAATTATTTAACTTAAATTATAATAATTTTTTTCATTTACATGACAGGACAGGACACATTTTTACACAGATAACAAAACCCCCACATTAATAGACCATTTCAAAATATTTACAATAAAATTGATATTAAATTTTTTTTTTCAGTTTGCGAAATTTATAAAAATATCACTTTTAGGTGGACGATTATTGACAAAATGGATTAATTGGTTGATTCGTTATTTAGACAATTTGTTAGAAAAGGTTTTCTTAATCCAATTTTATTTTGCATTGAACAAGGAACATACACAAAGTTCTTGCTAAATATCAGCGTAATCTAAATTATTTATAATATTTAAAAATAATCTAAATATATTTGTCTTTTTTGACATTTCAAAGTAAAATAAGTTTAAATAACTTTTATTTTACTTTTTCGATCACCAATTTAAAAAATGCATTAGAGGGACTCCAAATAACAGTTATATTCTAAAATAGAAACAAGAGTATGGAAAAGACTATTAAGAACAGAAATGTCACAAAAGTTCAGAATAGTTTGTTTGAGCATTTCATTTTTTTTAGAAATACTAATTGTGATGCCTTTATATGCAATTTAAAACTTAAAATAGAATCCTAAGTTACTCCAAGGCTATGCGAAAATAAAAAATTATAAATAAAAAATTGGGGTTATTACCAACATATAACAAATCATTAAATATAAGTAACGCTCACATGCACTAAAATTTTGTAAAATTTTCTTTTAGAAATAATTTTAATTAAAAAATAATAAAATTGGTTGCAATTAAAGACTGCAATTAACTCCAAGGCTATGCGTAATTGAAAAATTATAAATAAAAAATTGGGGTTATTACCTACATATAACAAATCATTAAATATATGTAACGCTCACATGCACTAAAAATTTGTAAAATTTTCTTTTAGAAATAATTTTAATTAAAAATTATAAAATTGGTTGCAATTAAAGAGAGAATTGCGAGCACGAAAAATAAATGGAATTGTGAGCATACATTCTGGATCACACCAACTGCTGGACGAAAACAATGCCTACACCCGATTTCGTCATGGGAAACAATTTGTAATAAAAACTTAAAACTTTACTATTGTGCGCATTTTAATATAGTTTCCTGCATCAAATGACATCATTTATACATGAATTTAAATGCGTCGGAAATACTGATATTGTCCCTCACGTGATTACGTATGCTGTTTCTAAAAGTTCGGCATGATTTTATTTGTCTATTGTTCTCTCTTGCCATTAGATATGAAGTCTTCTTAAAGAACAAAGCTAACGAACCCTGGACAATTCAGAAGTTGGCGACTTCGATAAGTATCACTAAAAGAGATTGGAAGTAAAATAATGAAAATATCACAAAAATCTTCTTCAAGAGAGGAAAATGAATCGGAATCGGTGATGTTTTACTGAGTGTTTAATTTCTGATGATTTCCGAGTTTGTGCTGGAAATAAATAATATTGTATTGATTGTTTATTTTTGGATTGGCTGAAATAAATAGCATAGTTTTGAATTGATATTTTGTTTCTACATTTGAATAATTGTCAGGAAAGATTTACTCTTATGGTTTAAGAGATCTAGGCTGTTTTAAAAGTAGAGTTTGCATTCTTGCTTATTTATTATTCAATTCATTTAAATATAATTTATTTCCAGAATTTAAAGCCTAATTTATATACAAAATGTAAAAAGATATAATGAAATACTCTGAAATGTATTTATGAGGTTCTTAAATTTTTAAAGTTAAATAAGTTAATCAAATGAAGTAAATTTAATGTTTCATTCAGCCTTAAGATAGAGTACAATACTTTTTCAATGCATATTATTATGTCCTTAATATAAATAAGTCGTGTTTTCTATGAAAGTGCTAATTTGCTTTGCTAAGTTAACGAACTTAATTTACCATTAAAAGTAATCCACAAACGAGTGTTAACAAATAATCAAGTTTTATTTCCATAAATATTAAATCATTTGAGATAGATTACACGCGATATGATGCAGAAACGAAACTTGACCGAAATGAAAATTTTGGAAGTAAAGATAAGTCATAAATATTACCATTAAGGGGGAATGGGCGCGCTGGACCGGGGGTCTCCAAAGTAAAGTGCATCAGTGTTAATCCTATGAAGAAAGCAAATATTTTCTCTGCCACATTTCTACGGCTGTATTGAATATTTTTACAAGCGGATTTTTTTTATGTGATAAATGTAGCTGACTTACAGGTCCCGACTTTTCCACTTTTTGAAATTGGTTCGAATATTTTTTTTTAATTTTCAATAAATAATTTTACACAAAATATTCCAGGCGATTTCAAATAGTGGGAAGATAGAGACCTGTAAGTTATCTACATTTAGTATTTAAAAAAAAACCCGTTTGTAAAAATATTCAATACAGCCGGAGAAATGTGGCAGAGAAAATAGTTTTTTTCCCAAAGGATTAACACTGAGGCACTTGAGTTTGGAGACCCGCGGTCCAGCACGCCCATTTCCCCCTTAAACAAGCATTGTCCCTGTATGCTCACAAATGGAGTCGTGTGATGTACAAAATATGAATATTTATTACTGTCATTTACAAGGACAATGTCATGATATGCGTAAATATTAAATAGAGTGGCTGTTGGTGGTTAGTATATTTCACGCAAAGGACGTTTTCAGTCTGTTTGCTTTATTTTAGTTGGGTGAACGAACTTTTTCTATTTTTTTGTTGTTGTACTATAAATGCAATTGAGAAAATTGTAATGAGTCGCAATGTTTTCAGGACTTATCCTTTCGAACTTTTTGTCCTAAAATTACCATGTGGAACGATAAATATAATTAGTTTACACCAAACGTAAATGGCAATGAAAGTAGTTTTTGACTATTTATATGAAGTTGAAAATTTATTCTATGAATTTTCAATTGTCTTTATTTTAATTAAGTACTTTACTTCATTACTTTGTCTTTAGTTTTTATTTTAAGAAATATTAGTTGAAAACAACATTCAACCCAACTATGTTTAATGTTATTTATTTGACAATTTAAATAATTAAAAATTGAAAACTTAAACACATTAATTAGACATTTTTTATTCAAACTATTGAGAAAAGAAAATTTTCTATTGAGGCCTTTAAGAAACTCTGAATAAAAGCTGAAAGGGGAGATAACAAATAATCATTAGTTATACAACTGTATATACTACATAACTTTAACATAAATAACCATTATTATTATTATGATTGTTGTAATTTCTATTTCATGACCCAAGTTTTAGAAACGATTACGGAATGTGATAAATAAATGAAAATATTTTTCTTATCTGGATGGCCTTAAATGTCGATTCCATAATTTTCAGTATGTGCTAGATTTTCATATAATTCATACAACAGAAGTCTTTATTATTCTTTCGTGCTCCAAACGTTAGAACAATCCTACATGAAAGTGATATCATAAATGTTTCGTCAACCTTCCCACTCCATGTTATGAAAACCATAAATATTAATCCCCAATTTTCAGTGGCAAATTCAGCAACTTGACCTGTATCATTACAACAACACAAAACCCTTCCTCTAACCGTAGAAAAAATATTAAACTAAATCAAATCCGTAATTGCTGATTCCCGTAATCGTGACCAACTGTTAATGGAAACATGAAAATCAAAGCTTTTTATGCGGATGTATCGGAATGTTCGTGGCAACAATGGAAGGCGTTCCAGAGTCTTTGTGAATCCACGCTCCAGTGCTCGATTCTGGAGAATCATCTGCGACTACTTAGCGGAAGTGAACGGAGGTCGCTTCTTTCGCAGTGCTTCTTCGTCTTGATGGCGTTGATATCGGCTGGATATCCTTCGTTATCTCCGCCATTCTTCGCAGTCTATGACATATGATTAGAAGCCGCGGCCATTTAAGATGTTTTAAACGGGAACTATGACCAAGCACTTGTACGAATTTTATGAATTTTAGTCGCATAATTGGTTTACGGAGAAAGTAAGCAGAGCTTTGAATATTCCAAGAAATGACAAAATGGATAGCGTTTTCGTCGGGGAATAGTCTTTGTCATATCTAGATATGACCATTCTGTGCAGTTTATGACGTATTATTTAGAAGCGACCACCAACATCGAAAATGTTTTAGTTGGGAACTATGGGTAAGGGCTTGTTCAATGGGGGGGGGGGGGGTAAAGGATTTTCAGACGCATAATTGGTTCATATTGGTTTATGGAAAGAATAAACTTCGCTATGCATATTCTAGGAAGACACAAAATGGATGCTGATGATATCAATAAATATTCTTTGTTCAGCCCCAAATGTACTCATTCATTGCACATGATTAGAAGTAGCTCTCTTTTAAGATATTTTGAACGGGAACTATGGAAATACGCCAGTACAATTTGAAAGGTTCAGGCATTTCAGCCACATAATAATTGGTTTACGAAGAAAGTAAGCAACGCTTCGAGTATTCCAAGAAATGACAAAATTCTTGCTGTTTTCATATTGGAGTAGTTTTGTCATATCTGGATATTACCATTCTTTGCAGTTTACGACGCATTATGGAAAAGCGACCACCGTCATTGAAAATGTTTTAAACGGGAACTATGGCTGGTTCAACGTGGGTGGTATACGATTTGCAGACACATAATTGGTTTATGGAGAGAGGAAACTTAGCTTTGAATATTCCAGGAAGAGACAAAATGGATGTTGAGGACATCTAGAAATATTCTTTGTTCATTCCCAAATGTGCTCATTAACTATGACATATGATCTACAAATTTTCTTAAAGTGGAGTTATGGACGATCGCTTGTATATTTCATGAATTTCAGACGAATATGTACGTGTAAAAACGAACTTTTTTCTTGATGATTAAAGAAATTTTTAAACCCTATGTGACCTTAGATGGATGTTTTGTTCCTGAATGCCATGTATTTGGAACTACTTGACCCCTAATCTTACGTCTTTAGCTAACGTAGGGGGTTAGAACATTCTATTCACAGACTTTGGAATATTTGGTCATCAAGTCCCCGCGTTCTTCTAATGCCATATGTACAGTCCCTGGACAAATTATTAGACGCACTGTATTTTTTTAAAAGTAATTTTATGTTTCTTAAGAGTTTTTATGCAATAATGGTATATTTAAACTACAATATTGATTTTTATTTAAAATTGTTGTAGACTACATTATTTGTATTTATTTTAAGATAATTATGATTAAGATTAATTTATATTAATTAGTTATTATAAGTTTATTTATGTGTGGAATCCTCATCCTCAAATGCAGGAGACATGCAGTCTTGCATTGATAGCATGCCGCGCAGAATGAAAGCTTTGATAGCGGCTAAAGGTGGCTCAACTAAATATTGACTTTTACTAACATTAATTTCACTTTTCTTTAAAACTTAATAAACTTATGCTTTTCTAAATTAATGCTGTTTTATTTATGTCAAATAAATCGGTAATTGATTGGATAATATAAAAATAAAAAACAATTCAATTTAAAATAATAAAATGGTACAATATCACCCGGTAATTAATATTTTTCATGAAATCTTGCAGTGCGTCTAATAATTTGTCCAGGGACTGTAAGTCACTCTTTCTTTATTTCTATTTATGCCCATGGGAGACCCTGTAATTGTTAGAATTTCAAGTAAACATAATAAATCAATATTCTAATCTATGTGATCAGTTTTTACTGTATTTTTACTTCATGTATTTTAATTCCTTTATAACTATTACACAACGAAATTGAAGTTCCTGGGGATCACGGACTATACCGTGACAGAAATGAAAAAGTAGATACTGTTTACATAAAACAATAGTCGTTGTCATTTTTAGATATTCCCATGTTTTGGGGACATGATTATTAGCAGCAACAATTCAAAATACATATATTTAAATGTGAAGTAATTTTAAGTGGATTTATATTGTGGGGTTTTATGAATTTAAATTCACATGATTAGATTATTTAAAAAAAAACTGCACTTAGAAAATTCGAAAAAATTAAAGTTTGATTCTGTTTCGCACGAGAAATTCTAATTGTTATTTGTAAGTAGAACACGTGCGATTTTACGTTATTAGTTCAGCTAAACTTTATATGTTCACTTTAACTCCATTAGAATTAACATTAATTACTTTCACTGCAAAGTTCACTGTAATAAATAAAATTAAAGTCATTTGTGTCTGCAATAATAAAAATGCTCTTTTGTCTCTCTTTTCTCTTACATTTTATTGAAAAAGCTTGTTAATTTCCCAGGCTGGTAGTGCTAATGGCGTCTATGTTTTCAACAAAAAAAAAGTTTATTCTTGTAAGAGCAGTCTCTTCAGTATCGCACTGCTAATAGAGCGGAAGGGAATAAATATAATTTTTTTTACGAATTTTAAGCGGATTCCAAGGTCACACAGAGGGCTGGGTTGAATTAACTTCGCAATACAGCTACACGAGGACTATTAGCGAAGAGCCCCGTAATTTCGAATCAAGGTAAAGTAACGAGGACGGCTCCTAAACTGGTACCCAACCTTACAGTCCCTGGACAAATTATACGCACTGCAAGATTTCATGTAAAATATAAATTACCGGGTGATATTGTACCGTTTTATTATTTTAAATTGAGTCAATATTTAGTTGAGCCACAGCTGCAATCAAAGCTTTAATTCTGCGCGGCATGCTATCAATGCAAGACTGTACTGTCTCCTGCATTTGAGGATGATGATTCCACACATAAATAATCGTATAATAATTAATATAAATTAATCTTAATCATAATTAATCATAATTATCTTAAAATTAATACAAATATGTAGTCTACAACAATTCTTTTAAATAGAAATCAATAATATTGTAGTTTAAATATACCATTATTGCATAAAAACTCTTAAGAAACATAAAATTACTAAAAAAAATTCAGTGCGTCTAATAATTTGTCCAGGGATTGTATAGTGACATCGTACGCGGTATCAGGTTTTAGTTTAGTTTTAGTTTGAATTATCGTCGCACTAGAGCTACACGAGTACGCAGTATCAGGACTTAGAACTCCGCAGAGTTGGCGCACACGTGTATACCAGTAAACTCTTGAGGTTGTTTATTTAAGTTTCATGTTCCGATTATAGGGAATCAGTGTAGGCAATCGGTTGGTTGCACAGAGGGAAAGGTAAATATAAGGGTTGATACTCCTCCCTGCCAAAATCTTAAATGTTGAAGAAGTTAATGAATTATAGATATTAAAAAACTCAATATTTAATAAACCAGTTAACAAGCAACATAATTTTTTTTAAAAGTAATGAATAGCAGTTGAAAATCAATTGCAGATATTATCAATAACTGCTTTTATTTTATAAGCAGAGAAGTTCGTTAAAAATTTCACAATTTATATTTTCGTGCACGAAACTAACTAGTAAAAGAATTTTATGAAACTTAAATCACTAAGAATCATCAATTCAATAATAATCATAAATGAATCTTCAATTAATTACTTATCAACCAGTTATAGAATTTTTTGCAATATTTTCTTAACAGAGAACTTCTCTAATTATTAACTGATAATAATGATTTAACTCTAATTAATAACATTAATTAACCGATTGTTAGCAATACATTTCTTTTTTAATTCAATTAACTTGAATGAAACTTCCCAAGTGACCCCCATGACGAAACCAAACTAGATCATCAGTCCAGATCTGCTCTATGACGCGGAAAGTCTTCAATGAGTGACTTTGATAAAAGTTTCTGTTAATTATGTTCGTAAATATCCTCTCGGACAGGAAACCCCCGTATTAAGTAAAAAGCGTATCTCCACTTTCAGGAGATAGTATCTTCGGACGAACGCTACGGAATTACGGATCCTAAATTTGCTGTGCACCACTTACGACATGTCGCGTAGGAATATAAAAATTTCTGTATAACCACTATGCGTTATATTTTAAGGACTCATATGTTGTAAATTAAAAAAATAATAACGCACACATTGTTATAATCCGTTATCAGAAATTAGATCATGGATTAAAAGGCATACATCAATTTAATCGATCTGTTAAAACGTTGTACATTTTGGTAAGTGTATTTTTTTAAAAATACGTTAAAGATATTAAGGCATATTAACCCTTATTCTCATAAAGTAGCATATATGCTACCTGGGGTTTTCCCCCTACTTTCCGTTTGTTAAGTGACGTCAGCGAGTATGTTGCATTGTTATTTGTTAGAAGAACAGTATAATAGAAGCTTCGTTCAGAGTGAAAAAATGTACAAAGTTAAAATTATTTTTGTTTTAGAGGAAGGTAACTTGTTGGGTTGTTGTGTTTGTGCATCATGTTTCGTCGTCTGTACAAGGAAAGTTCATTGAATTATTTTTCATATGAATTTTTGTTTACTTTGAAAGATATTTTTCACATTTCTTATGTTCTGTAGTTTTAAAAAATTGCTTAAGTTGTTGGATTACCACTGTTTTTGGAAAAAATACAAGCTAAAAACTGAAGGTTGCATATATGCTACCTTTTATAAAACTCTAATTACTGCACTAATTATTTTAGAAAGGTTACGACACTAAATAATCTTTATTTTAGCTGTAAAAAAACAGAAAAAATTGAAAATTAGAAAAATTAAAAAATCGATGATCATGAGAATAAGGGTTAAAATGGTTGAAACATTATCTTAACACCATTAAAAAAGTCCATTAATATCGTAAATACTCAATCAGTAGCCCAAAATTAGTACCCTCTTTAAACAAGCTACCGGGCGTGTGGGACGAACTAATAAAAGCAACTAATCTCTAATTCAGACCTACTTAGTTCGCGTCTTTTCAAAACAATAACCTACTATCCATATTATTTCAGATTTTTCTCTATTCTCTTTCAAAATCTTTCGATCAAAATGGGAAAAGATAATGCGGTGGTTAGGCCCTTTTCAACTTTAGCCTACTTTTTTCCATTATCGTCTATTGGTCAGAAATTGGTTGCTGAACGGTAAAGGGAAGCGGCCTTTTGTATGTTTTTCTTAACGATTTTCTTAATGGGAGGGTTGTCTTTTCATCTGCCTCTGCTCACTGTTACAGTAACTGGTTCTATTGTATCGACACTACCGTTTATTTTCCAGTTAATTTGAGACTTTAGAGGAGGGAAATGGGGATAATCGCATCGATATTGCCGATGTTTTTTTCTAATATGCGTGACTTTACGTAAAATTATGATTTTATATTCAAGATAAATTGGTATTTTATTGTTGAAACGTGACATAATTAAAAGCAAAGTTTTTTTTTTTAAATTTCTGCTGAGTTAGTTCATTATATAAAAAATATTTTAGCTAATAATTTAATTAAAAAATGCAATTGCTCAAAATTGCATGCTTTTATTTTCCCTATAAAATCTTGTAGTTTCATAATTCCCTCAAATGTGCTCTTTTATAATAAACATTTGTAGAGAATTATTTAATTAGGTTGGTTTTGGAAATATTTAAATGGAAAATTTTAATTTTATGGAACTATTTTTTAATAACGTGCATCTCAAAATTAATGAATGTTGTAACTGTATCATCTCGGGAAAGTGTTACCAAATTATGACATTTCATTATGATTAGAATTTTAAAATGTTGAATATTTTTAATTAAATTATTTTTTAGTTTTAGTTTGAATTATCGTCGCACTAGAGCTACACGAGGGCTATTGGCGACGAGCGTCGTATTTTAGAACCACAGTCAAGTGACGAGCCGACACCTGAGTTGGCACCTAAGGACGACATCGTACGCAGCGTTGGGACTTTGGAGCGTATTTTAACGTGCACTCCCTCCACACGGGGTATTATTCGTCGGACATTTTTGGCTGCACGGGCCTTTTATAGGTCGGCAGTTATTTTGGCGATGCCCGGACCCGAACCTGGGACCTTTCGCATGCTAGGCGAGCGCCTAACCGACTGGGTCCCCAGCCCTAAATTATTTTTTAAAAACTTGATTCGCACAATGGTAAAAAAAATTTATATACCATGTAGTCCAAAGAAAAGTTTCCCTAGACACTTATCCATAAGATGAAAAGGAAAACAGGTAAAAATGCATGAGAATTCTCCTGTATCATCTTTAATGAAAAACGGTTGATATATGCAGGTCAAACAGTGTTAATGAAACATTTTAGTAGTAACTTCAAGATTACAATAATATGAGAGATTATACATTTATTTGGATAAAAGTGAACTAGAAAACAAAGTATTTGCTATTAAGTTTTTATTTTAGTTTAAAAGTACTTGTGATTTCTATTTATGGGCATTTTGTTATTTTACCGCATTCAAGGAACTAAAAGTTTTTCACTATTCTATTTAAGGTCTTCCAAAAATAAAACCTTAATCATCGCATACAGACTGACAGATGAAATTAGAAATGCTTTTTCTTCAACCACATCAACAAAGACAACATATGAAATAAGGATCTAGGAAAATAAGACTGAAAAGAGTGTTTCACAATAGGAACACCTGCAGAGGATTAACGCTTACAGTTCGTTCTATATATTATAATTTTCAAATAAATGACTTTCTTTCAGATACAGAGAATATAAAACTGAGTACTTCTGCTGTTTAGTTGAAGTGTTCTCCTTTTTATAGTGTTCTTATGAAATTTTATAAATTTAAGAGTACAGATATTACTTTAACGTTTTATACATATAGCAATCATTTAGTTTTTATTTTTAGTTTTAATGTAGTTTAAAAAAATATATATGTATCTATTTTTGCAGTTGTAGTGAAAGTACAACACTTTCCTAGCAAAAAAAAAAACTGAGCACCGAACTAAAACTTTTAAAAGTATTAAAAAAAGTTTTTAAAGTATATTCAAGGAGTAATGAATTATGGCTCCACAAATGCAGCGCTACAAATGAACAACAGTAATTAGTTTTATGTATTTAAGTACTTTTTAGTTGAAAACGTAATGTCAAAGCTAGATATTTAAAAGAACATATAATAATATTTAAAATAACAATAAATAAAATAGTTAGCTTAAAACCTTTTACGTACCACATATTTACATCTGATGTGGGGCCCGGATGGCCGAGTGGTTTGGACCATCACGCTAGCAGTCTGCGCGCTGTAACGGGTGCGGGTTCGATTCCCGCCTTTGCCCTGGGTGTACTTCCTTTCTCTGTGACAATAAAAATTCTTTCTGTGTCTGTCTTACTTGACGAAGGCTTATAAGCGGGTCTCTGATCAAGCACACAAGCCGGAATATATATGTACCTACCCTACCCTACCCTACATCTGATGTGTTTCTGTAATTTTTGAAATATTATATGCATTTCATAAAACTACCAATTAGTGGTTTTACATTTATTTGTTCACAGTTAGATACTTCTTACTAAAAAAAGTAAACTATTGCGTTTGATAAGAGTGGCTGATGTGTCTGAAATTCAAGAAATAGTATATTTCTTCCATTCATAAGAAAAAACCGTGAGCTGCGCACGGTTTTCCCACATAGGTGTTACTATGGATGGGTGGATGTTTGGGGTTAATGTCGTAAAGGCATCGAATTAAATACTGAGACAAAAACTTTTTTAAAAACAGTTTTTTTAAAAAATTAAATGTGAAGTGTTTTTATGCATATACATGAAGAGAATTGAAGCAAACTAAGTTTGATTTCGACCAAACTCAGACTTTCAGAATACTTTCAAGCATAATTTCTGAGCTTACGAGTTCAGAATTAAAAAAAAAAAACTTAGTTTTAAAAGTTTATAATTTTAAAACTTTTCAAATCTTGAAAGAACGTAATTTAATGATACATATAAATAAGTTAATTATTTAATTAACTAATTTAATTAAGCAATTAATTAATCAGATTAAAATATCAAATTAAATAATTAATCAAATTAAAAATAACAAATTAAATAATTAATCAAATAAAAAATAAAAAATTAAATAATTAATCAAATTAAAAATAACAAATTAAATAATTAATCAAATTAAAAATAACAAATTAAATAATTAATCAAATTAAAAATAACAAATTAAATAATTAATCAAATTAAAAATAACAAATCGGAAAATATCTGATTTAATTGTCAATTAACAAATTATTTAAAAAGATTTTGGTGTGGTATATTTAATGATCCGTTCATTTTAATTTTAAGTAACCCGTAGTTCTAAAAAATCGTTTTTCACATAATTAAAAAAGTTACTAGCAAATATCTTAAATAATTTCTATGAAGTTATCAGAGTGCAATAGGTATTTAATAAAAAAAAATGAATTCAATTTGATATGTAACATTAATATCTCAAAAATAGTTAAAACAATATTTAAAAATTCTGAGTACCCTTAAAATATTTTGTCGAATTGAAGATTGTAGGATTTCCATTAGAATAAAGATAGCATTATTATATTGTTATAGAACCGACTTTGTGATATTTTAAGAAATAAGATGTTGAATTAATATATTTAAACAATTAAATTCAATTAATAAGAAATCAGGCATTGACTTTTTTATGAATTGATTAACTTAAGGGGGTCCGGTACCGAGTTTTCTTAAAAAATACATTTTTTCTTTTAATATTTTATTAAATAGTTCGATTTATTCTGAAAACAATGGTACCTTTGTTTTTTTTCTACGATGAATAGAACCATATTAAATATACTGGCACTACTAAATATAGTTACATCAACACAATATGCAGTTTCAAAACTTGAAACGCCTTTTTGAAGCTGTTCTTATTTTCAAGGATATCCTAACTTCAAATTGATATATCTTATGAACCATTCATTGTAGACCTTATAGGAATTTATACATTATGTACTACATATTATTATAAACATTTTTTCTTCACATAATTTCAAAAAGAGTATTTGTTTGGAAAATATTTTTTATCCTAACAACTACGTAAAAAAATACAAAAAATTGAAAATTTTAACTGATATTTTTTTTAAATTTTTGTATTTGATTTATCAAAATTCTGTGAAGACAATCTCTTATATATACTATTGTGTATCACATAAAGTGTTTACCTTGATAATAATGACATTTTTTAGTGACTTATATCAAAAATTGTAAACATCAATTTCTTCAAATTTTTGTTGGTTTTTAATTTTTTAATTTTTTTTTAATTTTAAAAATAAAAACATTGGTGAAGCATGTTAAATATGCATTCAATCATTAAAAAAAATTGGAATAAATCCATGCATAAATAAAAAAAAAAAAAATTCTGTACTAATTCATAAAAAGTTTCACAATTAAATATTTTTGTACTTAAGTAGAGGAACGCTGAATATTAATTTCAAATTGTAATTCAATAGAAAAATTTAAATGGGGGCACTTTTAAAGGGGAAACCGATAATAGAAAATGTAAAATAAATTGTGTAAACTCTTAATATTTTGTTAAACGTCAGGTATATACAGCCCCTGGACAAATTATTAGACGCACTGCAAGATTTCATGTAAAATAGTGTTGCCAAATGTTAAAAATAAATTAAAATATGTAGTCTACAACAATTCTTTTAAATAAAAATCAATAATATTGTAGTTTAAATATACCATTATTGCATAAAAACTCTTAAGAAACATGAAATTACTAAAAAAAATACAGTGCGTCTAATAATTTGTCCAGGGAACTGTAGATATAACCTAACGTCAACCTGTAGATGCACCTTAAGAAAATAACTCTAAGCCCAAACAGCGGGATGAAATCCTTTGTATGAACATCTGTACTCTTCCCCATAAAGCCAACGCACCTTAGCATAACACTCCCCTGCACTTTGAGGGAATTCACTCTCTCCTAAGTACTTAAAAAAAAGTACCTAAAGAAGTTAGGGGGATCGGAGGGTAGTATCGAATCTGTGACCTACAACAACCGGCAGATGGAGCTACGCGTGACGTCACAGTGCCGCCAGGTGCAAACTCTGCCGTGAAGCCTCACTTCCGCTTTAACCGAACTCGCGCGAAGAAGAGCTCAGGTTGTGTAAAAAAGTTCGAACTTTGGAATAGAATAGAACACGGCTGGTGTTTTCGTTCTTCGTATACATTTTGCTTTGTTGTGTCGGTGAAGGTGTATTTCTTGACATTGATTTTTTTTTAGTGTGTGTTTATTTTGTGTGTTAAATTAATTTTGTGAATTAGTATGGGACGTTGGCAATAGACATGAATTTTTGAAAATTTTGACAGTTCTCCCAGGATATAAACGTCTTTTGTGCTTTTTCGAAGTGTTGATCAGATGCGGTTTGAGATGATCGGTGATTAATTGGTAAGTTTATATTATTTTTAATACAAGATAAAAAAAATTAAAAATTATTTTGACATTAGTTTGAAGTAAAATACTTATTCGTCATGTTCCTCTTAAGGACTAAGAAATTCAGCGTTTATGTAGAATTATTTAACTTTAAATAAGAGAAAATGTCCTAACACTTAAAAGTAACTTATTTAATTTTCGCTTTTATTATATATCTTCACTATGTATGGACTATTATTAAAAGTAGATGCATACACATAAATTATATATTGCATAAAATATAGCTAATTAACACAATTGTTACATTATAAAAGGTATTTTTAACTTATATGGTCATATAAAATATAAAAAGCTTTGCAAAATAATTTTGTAAACGCTTCTGTTAAAGAGTTTTACTTACAAACAACAGGTAATCTAGTTTCAGCAGACGGGTCCGTATGCAGAAAATATCTATTCGATTTTAAAATGTTGCAATTTAGAGAAATTCAGTAAGAGGTAAATACTAGATTATATTTAATTGCTTAAAACTTCATTTTTTACTCATATTTTATTAAAGTACTTGTCAAATTGTAAAGAATATGCAAACAGTAGAACATTTGGTTTAAAAATATCGTACCAACGAAAATAAAGTACCTTTAAAAATATAATGCAAGTACAATGGGGTTGTTTCACGGAGGATCTGGCAATAGCTCTGCGGTTTTGTTTTCATGTCTCTCGAATTACTGTTGTTTTGGTATTCGGGAGTAAGTTTTCGAAGAGAATATTTTAGTTGTTAATTTTTTAAAATTCCAACTTCTTTCAATGCAAGTTTTCCTTGATAAATGATTAACACAACCAACAGCACAGCAAGAAGTTGTAATTTAAAAAAATAACAACTAAAATAACTTATTCTTAGAAAACTCAATTTCGAATATCAACAAAAGTAATTTGAGAGACATGAAAACAAAACCGCAGAGCTATTGCCAGATCCTCCGTGAAACAACCCCATTGAAGTTCATGTTTGATGGACATGTTTCCCGTCTTGAGTAGCAACAGTACCACAGGAATGAAAATAATGTATCGATTTGTTAATTAATGTAGTGGGCGAAGATTACCGTGCCATACCACCAATCATAGAAACCACTGAATTAAAATAGGAATGATTCAACGTCACGTGAAACAAACCAAAAGCTGCTTGTTCTCCGAAAATGAATTTCAACTTTAGAGAATTAACAAGTTAAAATTTAGGTGTTAATGAAGTCAAAATATTTAAGCTCCATTTTGTTTTCAAATACAAGTTATACCTTTCGGAGAAAGTGAGGCTTTTAACATGTTAAATTGATGCCAATTTTTTTTCCGTGCCAGAGCGATATTAAATACAGAACAAATATTTACGATCGCTGTAAACAATGCTTTCGTCTGCGACTTCCGGCCGGAATACTATGCTCTACTTTTCAAATACACCATGCTTGCTTTTTCTGAAATAATAATTTGAAAATTATTTTTTAAAAATAACAGAATCTGTCACTTAACCCGCTTCCACACAACAGTTGTATTTAACAGGTAAAAAGGCGCCAAACACAGCATTAATTCTATATTAAACATTTACATGCTAAATTTGGCAAGTTTCATTTATTTTATTTCGAAAATTCAATAATTATTACTTATCGTTTGCAAAAATTAATTTAGATTTCAAAGAATAAATATGTAATATTCTTCGCTTATAAATAGAATGAAAACATTTCATATCAGCATACAAAGAATCTCGTAGTGAAATATATTTAATGTCATTTCAAACTGATCGATGTCACAAAAATAAATTTATTTTAATTTATTGTCTAAAAGAATTAAAGTTTCTCGAGTGATTGTTGCGAATTGCGATGGTGATTTAATTCTAATGAAAATGGCTTCCTATGCTTTTTAAATGAGCATTCAATTTTGCAGTTTTTTAAATAATTGAAGTACTTCGAATTTGAATTCTTTTCTGAAATTTGCAATGTATTCAAATTTCGATGCGCTGAATATTTTGACGTATCACACTTGTCCGTAGGATTTGTAGTTTGGGCTATGAAAGTGGGTGACGGACAGACAGACTGAACGATTATAATACCTTCCACTTTTTACTTTATAAACGTAGTGTGGAAGCTAAAACTTTTGTTTAATAAGTCAACATACCTGTGGTACATAACCCTTCACCGTGTCATATGTGTATTTAACCTTTCATCGCACCGGGTGCCATGTGTGGCACAGACGTATATTTAGACATATAAAGCAATTAGTTTATCTTTCATGCAACATTCCACACCATTTACAAAAGCCAATCAGTGCTGCAAGTAACAAATTAAAATTTAAATTAAGGAAACATAAACAAAAAAGGCTAATTAACTTTAATTGTTGATTGACCAGGTTTGTTAGTTTTAATTAGCCTATTTCACATGTATTGAATGCTTATTTTGGAAAAAAAAATATTTTGGATGGTATGTCTGTAATTTTTTTAAAACAGTGTATGTCTTCAAAAGTAAGTACATAGTTATTTTTTTAAACATTTTTCGCTTAATACTTTACAGATAAATCAGCGATTTGGACGGCAAAGAATAAACCGAGAATTATTAAAAATAATTTTCCAAATAATCTGACCAACTAAAGATATTAATTGCAAGTTTCTATGCAGAAAAGTTCTTCAATGAAGGGTTAAAACCCAATGCATATATTTAGATATCGGAAAATTTTAAAAATAAATTAGTTTAGGTATGGGTTGAAAGCGATTTCAAAGTATGTGTCGTAAGAATTTGTAGTACGTAAATAAGTTAAGTACAAAAAAAGGCAAATAACCCAAACATTAAAGTAAATCTAACAATAACTAACGAAAAGATATTTCTAAGCGAATTAAATGTGCATGCCAACTCCCTTGGCAACCAAAGATGTCCAAGAGCAAAACAAAACGGTTGAACTAAAGCTATGAAGTGTTCTAATAAAGACCATTGACTGAGTCTTAAACACTTAATAGCTTTTAATTTACCGCGATATAACCATGTAACCTTCTTTCTACGAATCGGAGTCCATCTATTTTATACCTGGTAGTTTAGAATTTTGTGTTTGCCTTCCATTGCAAACACGCGCTGTATCAATTTTGTTTGAGTCACGCCTGTTGTCAAGGTAACCAAAAGCGTCCTGTTTGCATATAGCATTGCCAGGAAGCGAACGCCCAGGGGTAAAGTTAAAAAATAAAATATTTGGATTGGAGGAACATGCGTTTTCGGTTATTTTATAATGCATATTTTTTGTGGTAGTTTTTAAAGGATATGAAGTAATTTTGAACTTTGTTTGTATTTTGTTTTGATTTGATTTTATAAATTCTTTGCTGGGAGTGGGGGGGGGGGGGGTTGTGTTGATGATTTACTTAGAAGCAACAGGCTTAATTTTTATGAAGATGAATGATGACTCAATTCTCGTTGAATTTTAAAATAACTAATTTTTAATGTTTGAATAATTGTGTTTCTGCATTGATATATTAAATGAATTTAATGCTTGGAAAAAAATAAGGATTTAAACCATAAAATAATATACTGTACTTAGGTTAACGGAAACTCCTGAATAAAATTTTTTAAAACTGTTTCATAGTATTAAAATAAATAGAGATCGGCAGCACTAATTAGCATTGCAATACAGGGCATAGCAGGGTAAAAAAAGAGTTAAAAATTTAAATTAAAAATTGGTCGTGAAATAAAGTAACGCTTATCATAATGATGTAGATACATGACAACAGTACTTGCAAAGAAATGGGAATTTTTTTTAGTGAATATCAATAGAGCAATTAGGTAACTTAAAAAAAAGGCAATAGGGTAAAATTCAAAATTTTAATAACACATTCTGCCTGCCGTGTAGTATCTATAACAATAAATTTGACCATTTTTGCCCTAAATAATCAATTGTTTAGTATACTTTCTTATACTGTCGTGATTGGGTAAACTGAAATAACCACAACAATGAATTGGACCATATTTGCCATGAAAACGCTAAACATTCGCTAAACTTTCTTATCGTACAGAAATAATAAATGCTTACAACTACGATTCAAGTCATTTGTCTAGATACTGCTGTTTACCTGCCAACGGTAGAATCGCTCCTTAAGGGGGAATGGGCGCGCTGGACCGCGGGTCTCCAAACTTGTGCCTCAGTGTTAATCCAATGGCGAAAAAACTATTTTCTCTGCCACATTTCTCCGGCTGTATTGAATATTTTTACAAACGGTTTTTTAATGATAAATGTAGATAACTTACAGGTCTCTGTCTTCCCACTTTTTTTAAATTGCTTCGAATATTTTGTGTAAAATTATTTATTGAAAATAAAAAATATATTCGAACCCATTTCAAAAAGTGGGAAGGTCAGGACCTGTAAGTCAGCTACATTTATCACATAAAAAAATCCGCTTGTAAAATATTCAATACATCCGGAGAAATGTGGCAGAGAAAATAGTTTTTTCGCCATTGAATTAACACTGAAGCACGAGTTTGGAGACCCGCGGTCCAGCGCGCCCATTCCTCCTTAAATTAACCGGGGCTGTCTCACATGATCCATACAGAAAATTACTTCACTACTTAACCACTACAATGCTATCTATTAGTACTTTTATTTAGTGTCTTTATATTACTCTATTACACTATCTTAACATTTTCTTTATTTTTATTCATTGAAGAGTGATCTCATCAATTAAACATAATTATGACCACTAGTTGACATTTTAGAACAAGCTTTAAGCATCAATTTTTTTGACCCCCTTGGGTAGGGCATTTGTCAAAAAACAACTAAGAATATAGTTCAAAGTGATTTTATATGATAATGAAGACAGAATGCAAGCGGTATAGATTTGATCAAAAGGAAACAGTCTTAAAAAAATGAAATAAATATATATTTGTCGGTCAACGTTACAAGTACAAATTATAACCTTTTAAATTTTGTTTTGGCAGATTCTTAAAATGTGATTGATCGCATTTTTTTTAAAAAAAAAGTTCATAGCAATCAGGTTGCTTTTGAACGGTTGTAGTTTAATATAACCAAAAATTATACAATTTGATTGCTTATTACTAATAATCAATTAAATTGTTATTTAATAAAAAGTAATATCTAGGTTATCTAAAATTTAGATTATAATGGCAGTGTGTTTGAAGTTTAATTTATATAAACAATAATTATATCTTAAGATTTTCGAAAATGTTGTTAAAATAAAAGATGCATTTTGCTTCATTATATTTATCGGCATTGAAATAAATTGAATCGTATGACGTTTTTTAATTTGATATGACAAGATTGGTGCAATTTATTTTTATAAATGGAATAACTCAAACTGTACATAGGTTAATTAGAATGTATTTCAACTAAAAAAAGATTTGAATAAATAAAATATTTCCCTTGAATAAAAAATGTTTGAAGTAATTTAATGATTACGAATAAAGGATGTAAGGAACGTCAGAGCCCTTTTTGTAGAAAATTAGTTTACATAAACAAATGGAAACGTATAAAACATATATAATTTACTCGTTTTTGAGGTTTAAACCATAACGGCACTAAACAAAATGTATCATTTAAATTGATTTGTTTGGTAGTAATAATTGAACAATATTGATTAATATTCTAACTGCTTAGAGTTTGAGTAGTAATAATTATTAAAATTTAATATTCGAAACTTTTCTTAATTAAATTTAAGTTTTTATCGGGATGCATTTTAAGAATTTTAATAGATAATTTTGAATAAAAAAGTTTTAATTACCGTGTTTAAAAATTGTAATACTAATTATTTATACTCTTATTTGAACTCTATATTTCTTATCATCCTAATATTATATTAAAAATAAATATTTAAATGTACTACTTAACATCTAAACTACAAAATTTATCTGAATTTTAGATGTTTTGGAAAACCACGTTTATATTCTCAAAGTAAAACTATAAATATCTGTACAATTGTCCCCAACATAAACAATATAAGTAAGCAATCAATCGAACGCCACTCAAACAAGTTCGATTCGTATTTATTTTTGGACGCCTCTTGCCACGGCTTTAAGTATTGAAAACAATGCTCGTTCAACCAGAGTAGTGTTAAATCTCCGGATACTCGATCCAAATCTTAAAAAAAAATAATGGTATATATATAAACCTCTATTGTTTTTAAATCCACCTTAACATGGCTGTCAACGACTTTAAATGTATTCAGAATTAGCTTATGATCTGGGCAGTTGAACTATAAGGTTTTGAGGTTTAGATAAAAAATAATCCGCTATACACATCATACATGCTGTCTAACGGCTTGTCTTTTAGCGTATCGTGAATTGGAACATAGCTTTTGTGATAGCTGACAAGATTCGTGTCTAAGATATTAGTAATATATTTAAAAATCAATCATTTTTTGAAGTTGTTTATGATTATATTGTATCGCACTGTATGTGCCTTCTGCCATGTGAACTCAATTAGCTTATTAACAACGATTGGCAAGAAATTTGACATGTAAAAATAAAGCTTTTTGCTTAAGTTTATAAAAATAAACCAAAAATAAGACAAATGAAAACTATATTACTAAACAATTTATGTAGGATAAAACAAGTTAAAAAAAAATTAAAAACTTAAGTTAACATTTATAATCGGTAAGAAAGGTATTAATGGTATTCATAAATGGGTCGTTAATGAGTTAAAAGAAAATAATAATCAGTCATTTTCTGCGTACTGTGTGACATGCCAAGTAAAGGAGATAAATATAACTGTAGATGAATAATATCCAGTAATGCTTCCAATGGCCTATTCTGTAGATTTAAAGAAAAAAAAAACATCTTGTAATTTTGAAACTGGATTTCTTTATAATTTATAAGTTTGTCTCTGACAAACCTTTTAAAATAAAGATAAAAAAATGACAAATTGAAAATTAAAATGTGTATTCCGTTAAAGATGTCTTTTTAATAGATAATTTTGAATGAGGAAGTTTCAATTAACGTGTTGAAAAATTGGAATACTAATTTGTATACTCTTATTTTAATAGTTTACACTATATATTTCTTATCATCAAGAGTACTCTACATAATTAAGTTTTAAAACAATATACAGTTAAATTTAATTTGTCTTGTAATTTCTAAGTATAAACACACTAAATTGAAACATTGATATTTAGTAAGGTACGTAAAAATCTTAAAAAAAAACTCAATAACGTGCATTAGGTTACTAATTTTGTTATATTTCTATGTCATTCTACATTTATTCTTATTAATTCGATATAACTTTTCAATAGTTTAACAGCCAACTCAATAATTTTAATCAATGCCTATATTTAGAAAATAAATTTAATTTATGATTAAAAAAAACCATGAAAATGGGACGATTTGGTAGGATTATTATTACTGATAGTTATTACTTTTAATTAGGCAATAATTATATATGTGTACTACATATAATATTAGTTTCGTATTATTATTCAAAGTTCAAAAAGTATTAAAATCTTTTTACTCTAAAATCAGTTAAGGAACAATCAAAGGAGGAAGACCATTGGTAATTTAAAAATTATGAAAATTACTTGGTTTGATGAGTCTCATCTCTCCGTTGCTTACCATTATCCAAGAATAACATCATTATTATACAATCAACTTTAGTAAAAGACTACAAGGCAAATTGTTAAAACAATTTGCTTCTTGATATAATGCAACCCAGGGGTATAGGTTGTATTTTAATAACATTTATCCTTTGTTCGAAAATGATCCTGTTGTCTTCTTATTTTATGAAAAAATATATATCGTTGGCACTACAAAACCCAAAGTGCTATTATATACAAAAGTAATTTTCTTTGTCTTGGACAACTGTCAGTCGCTTACTATAGATTTAACCCATTCTACAGTTAGATAGATTTTTATCTGAAGACGTGATCAGGATTCAAATGGTATCAAATGGCTATCAAAGGTCTCGCGGAGAATGGTATGGGAAGTAAGTAGTAATTAGAATTTGTCATGGTTCACTTGACTGTTATTTCTACTTCATCTGTAAAACTGTTATGGATGAAGAAGAGTAACTGTTGCAAACAGGTAAGACCGTTTTTTTTTTAAAATAAAATTTGATTATTGGTTTCTATCAATTACAGAATAAAATATGCTGTGTACATGAAAGAAACTAACCTATATTAATCTGTTTAGTGAGAATTTGTATCCTTTTCAAGGAACAATAAGGAAATTGTACGTGGCTTAAAAATATTTTGTAAAAAAATATCGTTAAACAAAAAGGATCTCTTAACTATCTACTAAGCTTTTTTTTATAACTATCTCATTCGTGTTGGATCGAGAATGAATTGTACTGAATAATTATTTATTGATGTCTATTCAAATTACTTTTTAGTTTTTAATTAAACCTATCTTACAATTTGAGTTTTGAACTAAATTATACATTTCTTAATTGCCACATTAAGACATAGCACCTCAGTTTCTTTCGGATCAGTTTTTATTTCGTTGTAAAAAGTAACAACTCAGACTGAGTTAAAACCGCTCGTTTGTTTTAAGAGTGTATGAAGAGTATAAAAAGGTATACAGTATGCCAAAAGCATTAACGTCTATATTCGTTAATAAATTAGTTAGCTGCCTCTAATATTGAAAATATTATAAGCAAAAGTTATATACAAATTATAATTACATAAAGTTTAAATTTTTAGTAAAATCCTATAACATGCATTGAGCTTTTAATAACACGGTTCAGTAAGCCACGTAATTTTTGGCGGAAATATACTTTAAGCGAAATGAGATTGTGTCATTTACAATTCAAAGAAATGACGTTAAGATATAAATCTGTACAACAATGATATAAAAAAATCCATCTAATCTGATAATGGATAAAAAAAAATTTAAAATGAAAAAATCATGACACTTTAATTTACACGATTTTCAAAGCTAAATGATGCATATCTTCACTTACACATGCTATTAGATTATCAACTAATTTTAAAAATATTTCACAGCATTATACTGCATGGATGTGGAATACGTTTTTGATATAAGTATGGTTGTAAAACAGTTTCCCTTATGATTAAAATGTTATCAAGTAACGGGTCATTCGATGAAAAAACGCACAGTGTTTATTAAGGAAACCTTTGAAGTGTGTAAAAATATTCGTTTCATACTTTAGTGGCTGTGTCGAGTAATAAATAATCTATTTATATGGTTTATTGTTGTTAGTAGACTGTATTTTTTTTTAATAATGTGGTATATATTTTATACTCTAGTAAATACCGAATTTAATGTTGGTATAAGGAATATGTTGTTGTAATTGTGTAACAGAAAAAAAAATAATAGAATGTAATTGAAACAAATACTTTTATGTGTTTCAATAAAGTTAATAAATAAATGGATTTCCGTGTCGATATTTTTTATGACTTTATAAGATGGTATTACAACGGATAATGAAATAAGTTATCCATACATAGATATCGTATAAATGGCTTTTAATAAAGGTAAGTATTAATTTAAATATTTGTTAATGTTTTCGGCATTATTGTATTTTTTGTAGTTGCGTAAACAACATTTTTTTTAAACAATGCATATTTAAAGTAGTTTTTAACACTTATGTTTTTGATTTAGGGTTACATTAAAAAATATAGTCAGTTCTAAATATTTTGTTGCGATGTCGTGTTAACATTCAGAGTATGTAAAAAAGATTTCAGGTATTGCTATGAAAGACGTTTAGAAACTTACTTGGTTTCCTTCAAGGTCGGTAACAGGGTAATCTAAGAGTTTTGGATGCATTAATGAGGTAAGTTCAATTTTCATTTGTTTTTTTTAAAGAATTTATTTTTATGTATTTAAGGGGACGCATTACCCAAAATTTAGGGCTACTCAGAAAATAATTAAACATGCTCGAATGCTGTGATGTAAGGATATTGCAAAAAAGAAGGAATACTTAATAATGGTCAAGGTTTATTGAATATGATATAGTGGTTTGGTAAAATGGTTTTTGAAATTTTATGTTGATTTTTCAATTTTTAATTTTTTCAGCTTGTGAATGGTTAAAACCCTAAGACTTTTAGGTAAATTAATGTAGGGCTCCAAATTTTTTTCCTGCGTTGAGACATGTACGATTAACAAAAGTTGGTATGGGATAAGGTCTAGTGTGAATAGATTTATTTTAAAAAAATGATGAAATTGAAACTTTATAAAAAATCTTATTTTTGGCCATTTTTATACATAAAGCTACATAACTGTTCTCTTTTAACTGATAGCTCAATATACATACCAACTTTTATTAACAGATGTTGTGGGAACATTTTACATAAAACTTCATTACAAAATTCTTAAAATTGTAAGAGGAGTAGCATTTTGAAAAAACGTTAAATTTTTCGATTTATTTTAATTTTTAAAAAAACTTGTTTTTCAATTTTTATTATTTTTTCGTATATGCTTATTGAATGTTAGTTCTTTGTAAAAGTAGTTTAATTTGAATGCTAACGATAAAAATACAGGATTTAATTTTTTGGGTACCGCGTCCCCTTAAACACTATTTAATATTATGTAAAATTTAGTCTTATAAAAATTCTTTTCAAATTTTCTAAATAAGTATGAATGTAAGGAAACAAAATTAAACTTACTATTTAATAGTATACATTTTAAGGATATTATATGTAAAAATTTAAAATGTTATTTAAATAATATTTTTAAAAATGCTGTTTAAATCTCAAATATTTAACTGAATAATTAAACTTAATTACAAAATAATAAGGCATTCAACTATTTTTTTTAAGTAAGTTATTTCAATATTTTATTTTCATAATTAGATATAAAATGTTAGAATAACTTTTAAATTACAGAAACATTGCTAAGACAAAGAATTTTACATACAAAATTTTTTTGTCTTAGAATTTATTTTTTATTATTAGTTAAACAAAAAAAAATTAATAATTTTTTTATGTGGAATAATATTATTTGTTTAGTTTTATGAATTTTGCTTTTATACTATCAGTAAATATTTGTATTTTCTATTTTTAGGTCTGAATTTGAAATTAACATACGCTTGAAGAAATAGGGAAATATTGAAGGAATTTCAAAGAGTTCGTCATGTAAAATTGCATAAAAATTTATCATCTTTATGTCAAACACATGAGACAGTCGTATAAAAGAAAAAATATTAACTTGAAAATATTGATAATTGAAACTGGCAAGAAGAGCTTATCACAAAATATGGATAAACATCTATTTAGGCAAATCAAAAATGGATAATATTTTACTCTTCAGTCCTACGCTGCTCTGACATATGTGACAAGAGAATAATTTGAAGATTTTGTGTTAGTTTGAGTTTAATTGATGAAAACTTGTGATTGTTTAAGTGCTTGAACGTGAAATTATGAAGAATAAGAGGTTCCTGCCATGAACTTTGAGACCACTCAATAGGACGCGCAATAATAACTAAATTATTAGTTATTCCTCCCTGTGTGAATATTGTTGCCATACTTAGTACTTTTTTTGGATTAAATATTTTCATTTTTTTCTTCTTTCTGGTAAGTGACTCATTTTGTTTAGTACATTGTAATTTTTAGCTTAAACACTACGTTTATAACGTAAAAAGCGGAAGATATTATAATCGTTCAGTCCGTCTGCCTGTCTACCCGTCTGTCCGTCACCCATTTTCATAGCGAACTATAAATGCTACGCATAAGTGTGATACGTCAAAAAATTCAGCGCATCAAAATTAGAATACATTGAAAATTTCAGAGAAGAATTCGAATTCGAAATACTTCAATTATTTAAAAAAACTGCAAAATTTAATGCTCATTTAAAAAGCATAGGAAGCCATTTTTATTAGAATTAAATAACCATTGCAATTCGCAACAATCGCTCGAGAATTTAATTCTTTTAGACAATAAATTAAAGTAAATTTATTTTTGCGACATCGATCAGTTTGAAATGACGTCAAATATATTTCACTACGAGATTCTTTGTATGTTGAGAGGAAATGTTTTCATTCTATTTAAAAGCGAGGAATATGACATATTTATTCTTTGAAATATAAATTAATTTTTGCAAACGATAAGTAATAATTATTGAATTTTCGAAATAAAATAAAAGAAACTAGCCAAATTTAGCATGTAAATGTTTAATATAGAATTAATGCTATGTTTGGCGCCTTTTTACCTGTTAAATACAACTGCTGTGTGGAAGCGGGTAAAGTGACAGATTCTGTTACAAACCTACTTTTTTTTGTGTGGAAAGAATATTTATCCCAACATTGGTTTCCAATGTAGTGATTAAGCATAAACCGATATACCCATGTCAAAATAGAATACTTTTCATTTCATACTTTTCGTTACTGACTGTACAGTTTTGATAAATATTAAAGGGTCTTTAAATGTGTTAGCAGTAATCAAGAACTCATAGATAAGGATTACTGAATTGATGACTCGATGTAGTTATTATACACCAATTCATTGCAGTATTGTAAAACTATGAAATTCTCAAGTTTCCATCAAGAGCAAGACAAAATTGAAATTTATTTTGGATGAGCTTTTAATACGGGATTGTCTAATGAATAGACAAATTAGTTTTGAAATCACAATCTGTCCAAGTATTGCTTTAAAATTTAAGCATTTTTTCCATCCCAGGTATAAAAATAGTAATGCTACAATAGAACAATTTTTGAAGAGAAAATGTCAGCCCGTTGTTAAAAATTAAATAACCAGGTGATATTTTACCTTCAAATTTGTTTTATTGTTTTTACTACTATCATTCCGGGTGAAAATGGCATGAAATGTGAAGCAATACTTTGGCATACGTTGTTATTTCAAAACGTATCCAACTGCCTTTGATCTATAGGAATGGCCATTCCTCTTGATTTCACGTTCTATATAGTCCAAGGATAACCATGATCTAAGTTATGGTTTATCAAATAAAAAATTTCTAAAAATTACGAATAATAAGTAGACTTAAAGTAAATCGATGTTCATACTATCATTTTATATAAAATTGGTAATCAAAAGTTTAGAAATATCATACAAAAGATATATTTTTCATTTGCACAATTGAAGCATCCTCTATATCCTCAGTGGTTTCTTCGATTGTAATATTTCTTGCAATGAACATCCACCCACAAATAATAACAAATTCGCAACTTTAACAGCAGTCGTTATATTGTCATTCCAGCACCGTACGATATTCCCCTACGACCATTAGTGAACTTTTCAAAAGAAAAAAAAAGATCCACCTGTGGAGTAAATCACCAGCAAGTGGCCTGAAACGAAAGTATTCCCCCTTCGACTTCGCTTAACGGTACTTTTCAATGACAGCAAAAACAACGAGATCATCCGAATCGAAACCGGTTCCCACAAAATTGCTTCTAAAAGACTGTTCCGGATATAACAGAAGCAAAAGGTGATGGAAGTCGGGCGTGTTCCACACACTTTTGAGGGATAATAATTTTAGAAAAGATAGCCACTGGCACTTTGAATCCTTAATGTGGGTTACTAAGTCTCAGAGCGGCTTTCTTATAATAAAAAAGGATGGGTAGAGTTAATGGGTAATGGACATGTGAGGAATAATCATAGCTTTTAGTGGGGATGGGCACAATGACTTGCTTTGGGTAGAACGGACGAACTTTGAGGCCTTTTATTAGAATAATGTTTGAGATGCGTTTTATTATGTAGATTTTTATTGTGCATAAATGAAGGATATAAATGTAGTATTTAAAAGTATTTTTTTGTATTATTAATCCTTTATACAGTTTTGAACACTTACAAAAGTAGTCTGTAATAGATGGTTGCTTTCATGCCTCTCAGAGTTCCACGAATGCATACAAAGAATGAATAATACTGTTGCTAATTTTGTACCTGGAGAAAATTGCAAGTTCAAAAATCTTTCTATGATTTATTTCTTTATCATTTTAAGAGTATTTGTTATGGCATTCACAATAGACAATTTATTTTCAGTAATGTTATTTCTTATTTTCATCAACATTCTGCTTCCATTTCTTAAAAACACTTATATTTTAAATTGTTTGGTTTTTATTCTTGCATTCTTAGGCCAACGTGACCACTTCGACAAATTTTCTTGGGTATACCATGACATAAGCAGGGCTACAGAGTTTTAGAACATTTATCCAATATATGAACGGGTTTCAAATATTTACCATACATTTTGAAGTTATCTTGTATCAAGGACAAAGACAATATCGTTAGTACTAGCAAGCGATTCGCACTCATAATGTTAGAGAATAAAAATGACATGACGGTTCCTTAGGAACGAAAGTTTAAAAAAAAATGCTTTTGTTAGGTACTGTTAACTGTTTAATGTCTAAAATTGTTCACCTCCCTAACTTTTAACGGTCACTTGTTGCTTTTGTCTGAAGTCATAGTTGGAATGGCGTTACATGGAACTTAGCTCGAAGAATCTCGGATCAAAGAGCACAAAAAAGCAGCTTCGGTTAACCAATCTCTGCACGCAATCCTAACAACAGAAAGCGGTCTATTATCCCCAATGATCGCTCAACTAGGATTTCGAGCACGCTCTTCCATTGTAATATTCCACAGGGGTCCTTTCCTATCTCGACGCCATCTTGTTTTGTGACGTCACAACAGGAGGAGTCCACTGTCACGAGGTTTAGGGGAAGACAGATGCACGCACGCTGAGAATTGCCGATTATGACTTTAAGCCGATCAAAAACGATAAATTGCCGATTGGTTAGAATTCCTATACAAATGAGGCAAAAAGAGGACGAGTTTCTTCTAAATAAGATATCCTGATTGAGAGATGTATTAGAATCTGGTCTTTAAATTGATCCGATTTTTTTTCATTGTTCCTTACCGTAATCATTGACCTAAGAACTTTTACACGATGTTTGGCATAACCCATATAGATAATGTAGAGCAAGTGTTTTAAATGACTCTTTACGCTCCCGCATCTAGTATCAAGGTATATTAACACAGAAATAAGGCACACTTAGAGAGTCAGAGTTCGCAAATTACAGAGGATTATTGGCCCATTTATAGACGCGCCATAATTTAACACATTTTAGCATAGCCAAAGTGTATATATAGACATAGGGGCATCAAATATATAAACTACTATAGGAAGTAAAAAGTATTATAGTATGACTGGTTTGGGCACACTGTTAATGTGATTCCATTTGTTTTACTTTAATTCGAGCTATTACTTATTAAATGTCATTGGGCATAATTTCATATTGAACATAAAGTTTGATTCCATCTGTTTTCTGAACATATTTCTATATTCATAACGTATAAAGATTACATTGGTACAATTATTATTTGATAGGAGAACCCTATATACCTTACACTTATTTCATTAATTTACAAAACAACGGATGTAGTTTGATTTATAAGTTAATATTCATAACAGTCATTCTGTGTTAATAAAACGTTTTTAAGAACCACAACACAAGTTATTAAACATAATTGTTTTTCAATTTCTTCAATAATTAATATATGTTGTTATAATTTTTATAAAATTAAATATTAGTAATACTTTATTTACATAATACAAATTCTTAAATGAATAAGTTTCAAATTATATCAAATAAACAGTTATAGCCTACACTGTTAAAATTTTTGTGCTTGGTTTCACCGTGATATTGGTTCCTAGTAGCTGCAACGGCTGACTGGTGAAACGTTCCACCATATTTTTGGTATTCGGTTGAACCATTTCTCAGGTTTTTGTTTCCAAATCCAGAAAAATGGTTCAACCAAACACCGAAAAAAAGGTGAAACATTTCACCATTCAGCCGTTGCAGCTACTAGGAACCAATATCATGGTGAAACCAACCAATATCATGGTGAAACCTAGCACCAAATTTTTAACAGTGTAGCTCAAAAAGTTCTGTCTGAATCGAAGACGCGGACTGACCGTCGATTTCTACCGAAACCCATGCATCAAGTATTGCGAAAATTGATAAATTTCTCAAAAGCGAATCGATTTATTAGCGATGTCGCCGATAGATGTAAAAAAATAATTATATACACAATACAAAGTTTCCATCACAATGTAATTAATTCCAGACTGTTCTTTTGGTTACGGAAAGCGCAGATAGCATCATATATGCAAGAGTAAACAAAGATCTAATCTAAGGCGTTAATCGAATCCCACTGACATTGAAGTTCCAAATGGGGCAGAGGTTTCTTGGAAATTAAGTTTCATATAAGAAAAATCGAAAATGCTTCGGAATGAAATAGGTCATAAGAGGTGATAATTGCTTCAAGTTAAACCACACTGTTATAGTCATAACGCTTCAGTTTTATTTATTTCATAAATGTAATGAAAGTAACCGCACCTTGCTCCAAAAATGATTTATTGTGTAATTTTTTATTTCTTCCACGGTAAGTTTAGAAGAATGTGTTTTCTTGCCAATCCTTCTACCTACCACGCCGGTACTTTTTTCAAAGTCATGATTTTGACCCATTTCGTGTGGTTTTTAGCAAGAAATCTATTACTTTGGTTGCTGATTCTGGGCTCCGTATCACACTGATGTGTCTGGAAAATAATAAAAAGTAATGGCATTGTTGTGTAAAATTGGTATTGTGAGTGGCTAATCAGAATTAGGGTTATGTAAAATAGCTGAAAAAGCCGCGCCTCTCTCAAATAAAATGTTGAGTTTGTTTAAAGTTTGAATTTTTACCCTCTAACCATTTAGAAATACTCATAGTAAAATATAATTCTTTTTCAAGAAATAATGATTGTGATTATTTAAAATTATCCTTAAATTTATTTTTTCAAATACTTATTTTACTTGTGTGTGGATACGGTTAGTAAAATACTTAAAGAAATCATTATTAGATTGAAATATTTATTTCCACAATTTTTTTTTAAAAAAATATATACTGCTGAGACGACTACAGTTAAAAGCATACAATGTTTACGTTCGTTATATTTAACGCTTAGTAGAAGTTTAAATGTTTTTAAAAAACATTATGTCCACACATTTGTCTTGTACAGAACTGTGTCATTAAAATGTTTTGAATTAGAACTTAAATTGCATAATGCAATAACATAAAATATTTTAATTTTAAACGTTTTCCTTTTTATTTTATCTACCAACTACTTAAAATAATTATTACTAACTTAATTAAATTAAAAGATATTTTCATATAAAAAGCGCTTGCAATGAAACTGTATAGTAGTATTAATCTTTGTGGATATTTCATTCAACTTAAGAAAACCGACTTCGTTAAACGATAGCTTTTTGACGAAAATATAAAGTAATCTTTTTTACTTTTCTAAATGAATTATATTTTTTTTAAGCTACAAAAATCTACCTTACAGAAAGCCTACCTACCTTATGAACAAAAAAACATTTAACACTATATTTAAAGTTCAAGTGGTTTTTTCAAAAGGTATAAATTTTTTTACTTTTATTGTATAAAATTAAATCAGTCTTAAAAAGTCTGTATTTGTAAAAGCTTTTTTTTAATTAGCTGCATACTTTTAAATGTAAGCAATTGTTATTCCACTTCGAATGTTTAAGTCACACAATGATGAATGAACCAGTATTTAGAAATGTAAAATTTTTATAAAACCACATTTTTACTATACTCGCCGCCAACCAAATTAGAACACGTTAGGGATGGCAGTTTTTCAGAAAAAACGGTTTTTCTAATACCGGTTCCATCCCTAAAGTGTAACAAATAAGGGTGGCGGGAACTATAATTTACAGATTTTGTCAATATTTTATAACTATAAATAATATAGAATTAATAATATGCTATAAATATAAAAAACAAGCTAATACAAATTTAATAAAATATAAATACAATATAATAAAAAAAAAATTTTCTTTATAAACGAAAACAAATATTAGTTCTTTGTTACTTTCAAAAATTAGATAATTTAAATAAATACAAAATTCGTATGTCGCCTTATTAGCATTACATAAAAGCATCCGTAACATTTAAGTAACAAAATTAAAAAGTTACCGTTATTTACCATTGATCATTATAACCAAAATTAGCTCAAATAATTTCTTTCAACAAAAACAGCTCAACTCTACCTTGCCATCAATTCTTGTTTTTTTTTCCCCTAACGTTTTTCGATTTACGTGACTGAGCGATAAACCCCGGAAGCACGAAATACTGTTACGGAATGCATTAAGTTCGTGAAGCAAAAACAAACCCTAGACGATGTGTGAAGCTAGTTAAAAAAAAGGCAGTTTTGTTATTTTGAAATTGATCTTCCATTACTGTTGCGGCTTCTTCCCAGCACGCTGTCAATTACAGTTATTAGATCAGTTAGTTGAGGATCTGGTCTTGTTGAGGAGGATATTTTGTTGTTGTTGTTGTTGTACCTCTGACCGATTTCCGTGAAGGTGTATGTTGTTATTTAAGAACACTACCATGTTACACCGGGGTTAGTTACAAAGGAATAGTTCAGTTTGTTTTGTTTCGGGGCTCAAATGGCTACTTCACGATTTTTCGAAATTATCCATAATGTTTGTCTTGGATTTTTTTAAAATTTGAAACTAAGAGGCATCAGACTAATATATTTTTATGTAGTCTTATAATTGGCTCTTTTTTTCGCTTATCGAATTTAGCTATCATTGTTTCTCTTGCATTGATATTTGTTCCATTAGAAAATATATTAAGCTTAACTAAAACTTTAAACTATAACATTCTAACGAATTTTTATTGAAATCGAAAGTACTTACCTTTAACTAGTATTTTTTTAGCGAATTGGCGTACTAATGGCGTACCAAAATCAATAACGAAAAAAATTTCGGTTAATCCAAATGTATTCTTAAAAAAATAAGAAAAATATGTTAAAGTAGTTACTTTTTTTTAACCAAATAAGTAATAGGCTTTCTACTATTGATTCACCAGTGTAAAGACAGTTAAAAAAAGTATATTTTTTTTGTATTTTGTGTTTACTTAAATCTAACATCAAAAGTAGATTTTTAAGTATAAAGAAATTATATATGTTTTTGCTAAATTATTTACTATATTGCGCTGAATAGTTATATAAACAAGAACAGTAAGGGAGTGTATATGGGGTTTCATGACAAACTCAAAGTTAACGTATAACCAGTTTTTAAGTAAACAAACCACAGTATTTACTAAAACAATTTTTAAGAGCATCCGATTCTTTGAATCTAAACAGGATAAAGCGCCCAAATAAATAATAATAACTATACTCAAAGTTAAACATGATAACTAAAAGTATTCAATTATATACAAATAAACAGATACTAACAAATGAAACTTTATATGGTATTTTTTTGTGAACAATCGTTATTTTAGTCAACGTAACAGCAACCAAGTACATTATAGGATATTATTAAAATACGCTATTTTTTTTAGACGAATCATAAATTACATCTAAGTTTTAACAAGAAAAGTTCATTTAACATAATAAAATATACCAGCAACTAATTCTTCAAACACAAATAGCAGAAAATATACATAGTAATTTACTAGAGAAGAATTCAAAAAATTTCATTTGATTCATACAGGATCATTTAATTTTTAAATTTAGTTAATTGGATACAAATAAAATAAATAATCAAAATGGTATTTCTTTAAACGCAAAGTCTAACTAAAATAATACAATAAAGAACCTCCTACTAGGAAGTAAAAATCAATCCTCTTAAAATAGCCGCGGCAAATCTTAAAATAGGTCAGAAACATAATTTCGCTGACAACCAAAACAATATTAATAAAAACAAGCCCCTTTAATTTGCTACCGAACAAGCTGTAACGTGTGATTGACAACACTCAATAGTCAAAAACTGCACGCGCAGTTTGTGTCAAAAACCGAACTTTCGTGCGAGCCAGCCCCTTTTTGGTTTCGCTAGTCTTCTCAAATTGGGTGGGGCGGAAACAAGACTCATTAAGGGTATTGTCAAGTACTTAATGTTTAAGAAATATGTCGATGGGTACACTAATTATTCAAAATGAGGATATTTAGAATTGTAGATGATCTTTTATAACAAAATAACTGGATTTTTAATAATATTTTGAATTATTAATTTTGGAATTACGCAACTTTGAAAGTTAGGTAGAATAAAAAATAAATTTAAGTTCGGTCGGTATGTGCATGAGAGAGAGAGAGAGGGGTGGGGGATATAGGGATAAGGGACACAATAAAACTATATTTCGTATATTATACTATTTCCTTTATTCTTATAACTTTTGGTTCTAATAAAATAACTTAAATATTTATACTATTACGTGAAACTGGGTAGCTACTGAAAGAAATTGCATTCTTCATTTAATGCAATTTTATATAAATTTTAATAAACATTAAAACATAGTATACAATTAACTATGTATATAATAAACATAGTAACTATGTATATAATTAACATAGTAACTATGTATATAATTAACATAGTACCTATGTATATAATTAACATAGTATATAATTAACTATTATTGTAAACACATTAACATAGTAAAATATAATTCTTTTTCGAGAAATAATGATTGCGATTTAAAATTATCCTTAAGTTTATTTTATCAAATACTTATTTTATTTGTGTGTGGATAAGGTATGTTTATATATAAACATACATTTCAGTAAATTATGTTTTCATTTTCAATACTTCAAATGGATAATAAGTTAGAAAAAAATGTTGAAATTGTTTTTGGGGTTGATAGTGAAATACACTGTTAAAAATTTGGTGCTAGGTTTCACCATGATATTGGTTGGTTTCACCATGATATTGGTTCCTAGTAGCTGCAACGGCTGAATGGTGAAATATTTCACCTTTTTTTCGGTGTTTGGTTGAAACATTTTTCTGGATTTGGAAAAAAAACCCTGAGAAATGGTTCAACCGAATACCAAAAATATGGTGGAACGTTTCACCATTCAGCCGTTGCAGTCACTAGGAACCAATATCATGGTGAAACCAAGCACAAAATTTTTAACAGTGTAGTTGTGTCTGTTCGATTATACGTTCGGGTATGGTACTCCGAATCTACTAAGACCTTGATACACCTCAGCTTAATAGCTCCAAAGATATATACTATATCATTTCTATTGCACTGAATAGCCAAAGTTACCTTGGTGAAGGGATTTGAATGGCCACATTATTTTCAACGGAGTTCAACTTCAATTAGAGTTATTGGCGAGAATAATAAACAATTTGATTCATCGCATACCAACTTCAAAAACAATACCGTGCAAGTAAATGGGGAATATGCCTTTAATATACACCGCATACTGTTGAAATAAATCAAGTAACTCGAAATTTATAGCTCTTGCTTTTGATTAAACTGGGCGTGTTGATGTGTAGTCAAAGCTTAACTTAAACTAGGCTAAGAACGAACGTGGGACTTGTTTAAAACTAGTTTAAGTCCCTGATGTTCAATCAGAAGGGAGTTGGCCCGGTCCGTGATTCCTTTGTGTAAATGCGTCTTTTTTTCTTCTTAAAGACTTCTTTAGTTTAATAGTGTGGGAAAGGAAAAGTATGAGAATTATTGAATAAGATTGGTCTGTGTGAGAAACTTGTGGAATATTAAATGCCGTTTTTGCAATTGAATACTTAGAAGATTAGTTATGTATGAATTCAAATTAAATAGATAAATCTTTTGCTTTGTTTTTTTTTTTCAAGAAAGTTAGACGTAATATTTTTGTAAATAAAATAGGTTTTATGTTTTGTTAATTGCAGGGTTTTTTACTCATTATGTTTTTGTATATTTAAAACTTATGAAACATCGGTACAGATTAACATTGTAAACAAAAAATTGGTAACCCAGTAGTTTAAATATTGCAATCCTACCTATTTAGTCTAAATATTAATTTTATAAATGAAACTTTATTCGTTGGAGAAAAATTAAAACTGAAAATTTTTTTTAGACATGTATCAAATTTTTCTAGTTCTACAAAATTTATCGTAGATATCGTTCCAATTACTTTAACTTTTAACCAATATTTATTTGATTAACTTACTTAGCATAATGTTACATATTGGAATTAAATGTGGTTGTAACGTTAGTACTTATTGTAATGATGAATATAGAGATTATAAATACAATAACATAGATTGATTAAAATGCATTCATGTCATAGAAATTATATATTTATAGTTTCAGTATTTGATCAAGATAATCCAAAAATACTTTTAACATTTGATCCTTTTAATTACCTGTCATTAAATCTAAAGCAACAAAAACACTCGTAACATAAAATACCAATTGATATACTCTATTAACACTCTATATGTTATCTATTGAAAAGCTCCACCGTCCCGTTAACATGTCAGAACATTAATGTATCTATTCACTTTAATAATAAAGCAGGATGTACTTGCTGTCCGCTATGGCTCGCATATTGTTCAAAAGCGACCAATCGAAACAAAATGTGTCATAAAATCCGTCTAAAAAGATACATTCCCTCGCGAGGGAATATAAGTTTTGGAAAAAAAATATGACGGGAAAGGAAATACGACTAAATCTTTTAATATTTAATATTTTATGATGTAGAATTTCAACTAATTAATAGTAAAAGAGAATTGTAATTGGAAGAAATGTTTTGATGTTATGTGTAATGGATTTGACATCTTTACTTGGGAGGTTTAGAAGACATTGTAGCAGTTGATGCAATATTTCTTTTTTTATCACGGATTAACAAAAAATCGAAACATTTGTTGTTCTTATCTATTTTAAAAACTAATTTTTAAAATTTCGTTTGTTCTACATAATTAATGAAGTTTTAAGATATATTAATTTATGATAGTCGTGTATTATTATATTAGAAAAATACTAACCTTTTTTTTATTCTTAAAGCATGTTTACAATAGTAAAAAAAATAATAAAAGTAATATAACAAAACAATATTCTAAGCTTAACTATGCAGTTAATGTGAGACATAAACTATCAGATTTAAACACGTAGATATATGGACTTGACTCATACACTTTTGGACGGCAAATATTTTTTCGAAAACTATGCATATAAAAATTATTGTTAAATACAATGAAAAATAATATTTGCTACATTAGTAATATATTTGTTGTTGTTGTTGTTACTAATTCCAATCTGGTCTGAAGGAGTCAGACCAGATCATTGAAACAGTTGACATTAAGAAAGTCCGAAACTAAAAGGAGAGAGGAATGAATGTCCTCCCAGTCCAGTCCTAAACAGTTCAGGATATGATCAGGTACTGGTACAAACAGGTACAGGTTTACTCACTACTGGTACAAACCAAAAAGACCAGGACTCTCCCTTCTCTATATCTTCCTGGTAACAGGCAGACCAACACTTGCTTGTCCCGACTTGCCAGTGGACACCTGAAAAGTCTCACGTTTTCAGCTAATCAAAAGATCTTCCCCCTATGCCCTAAATGTCAGCAAAACCAGTAATATATTTAGTTCTCCTTTGTGAAATTTATAAACAACAAACTCAATATTAATTGAAATTCGTTCATGAAGATTACATTAAAAACGTTTTTTTTTCAATATAATGGTAACGTGCAGACAATTTTAAACTATGTACTCTGTACACTTTATAATGTGCGGCTTACTAATCCATTTCTTTTATTTCAGGTCACCATTTCCTCTAACAAATATTCAAAATCCTGGCCATAGAGGGAATACAAACAGATTTTAACTATGCACAAAAGGAATAGAAGGTGCGGCCTTAAACTATGTTTATCAAGCTTACTATCGTTTTTTCTGCTTCATGCATTTGCAACAGCTGATGATTTCAGTCAAGGTAAGTGTAGATCTCTTCAGTTTATCATTAAATCTCAAAAACTATTGTTGTTAGCTCTTATTATGAATAGGCGTGAGCATACGACCTTGCGCATATGCTCGCTTTCCGTAGCCGTGTATTGTCATTAAATGGGTGCATTCCTTAGTATGATTAGTATTTGCTGATAAAAGGAAATTGGTAGTTTGGGATAATTTAGAAATTATATACTTAGTTCGCATGTATTTATTTTATAATTAAATTTTAAGCAAAAATAAAAGCTTAGTACTAATTATTTATGATTTGGCAAACATAACTTAGCGGAAACTCCCATTTTACATTTCCAAAGTTTTGTTTAGTTTAATTTGAATTATCGTTGTACTAGAGCTACACGAGGGCTATTGGCGTCGTATTTTAGAACCACAGTCAAGTGACAAGCTGACACCTGAGTAGGCGCCCAACGCAACCGTTAAGGGCGACATCGTACGCAGCGTTAGGACTTTGAAGGATATTTAACGTGCAATCCCTCTACGCGGGGTATTATTCGTCGGACATTTTTGGCTGCACTGGCCGTTTATAGGTCGGCAGTTATTTTGGCGATGCCCGGACCCGAACCTGGGACCTTTCGCATGCTAGGCGAATGCCTAACCGACTGGGCTCACTAGCTCCCTTTACATTTCCAAAGAGAAAACTGCTTTGACTTTTGATTAGTTTTGTATTTTTTGTAATTAAAATACATTGAAACATTTTGCAACATTATATTCCAAAACAGTCTTTAATCTAACCGTCTCTTAACTTACCTATCTTACTTAATGGACTTATTCATTTCCCACGTATTGAAAAGAGCTATTTTCTTATACCTTGACCAAGCGCCTAAGAAGGCTTTATCGGAAACTATTCTGGACAGGTTCCCAGTAGTAAAACACACTCAAATGCAGTGGAATCCACAGCTAAGCTTCAACTACAAGCCATTATTGTCTTTGAAGGTCATCCCTTAACAAGCTTCCAGACTCAAAATAAAATCTGTAAAAGGGTTGGTGTCCAAGTGTATAGCTCAGAACATCGGCCTTTATACTATAGCTCACACAGAGTTGTGAGAATGTATGCACTTCATGTTGTTGCTTTCTGAAAAAGATTGGCATTGACAATGGCTTGAAAAACAAGGCACATTCATGTAAATCCTGTATTTTCTTTCATACTTTTTCTTTTATTATATATATATTTTCGAAATATGGGTTACCAGCCTCGCCATACTTTAAAGGCGTAAGGAAAGATAATCTACCTAACTCAATTTTAAGATTATGAATTTACACCATTGTTATACAGTCATAAGTTAGAAATCAGTGGGTTACTAGTTAAAAAATCTAGTAAGACGGAGGTTGATTTAAGAATTATTGCAATTGTTGCCATTAAACTAATATTTTTACCAACATTTCATCTTTTTTTACAACATTTCATCTTTTTAGTATTTTAATGTGAAATGAGTCTCATTCTGTTAGCATTACATTTTTAGATGCGTTATATCGCTCTCTAAACTTGTCAACAATAATTATTACATATTAAAAAAGGAAATAGAGTGCAGGATAAGGCTATATTCATTATGCAGTGTGCAATGTGCATCTATTGGTTTTTCTGACATATTTCTAACTTAACATGCTTTCAAAATATCAAATTTTGTACCGTAACCGAAACATCTTTTTAGAAATATAGCATCAAATTTAACCAAACAAACATTTTAGTTCATATTTCAATTCTCAAGATCTTACCTCAATCGGATCATTCCAATTAGATTAGTACATACATTGAGATCGATATTTTTTTTCAATACTTGAGCTAATTTTAGCGATATTCTAAGTGTAAATTAGTATTTTTTTGAAGAAGTGTTGCATGCATGATTGCTCGAGCGTTTGTATTCTTCAAATGAGACCTCACGTCAATCGCATGCAATAAAAAGAATGCATCCACTCTTGTCTTGGAAGAAAGAGGAAATAAAAACATGTGTTAAATTCGGTGAAATTCAGTTTTTTCCCCCATACGAGTTAAGGTTGAACTCTAGCTGTTGAAAATTGGGAAGTTGCATCCTACTCGAAATGACTTACTTATTCCTTTTTGTGGTAAATAAGCTGTGGATTCCGAATATCTACTTAAAAACCTCCAAATATGATTAATTCTACCTGAAATATGCACATTAAAATTCCACAACACTCACTACGTGACAAAAAACAGCTTCTGTCTTAAGGATTCACGTTGTGGCTGATTTTTCTATAAATGGCGCTACAATTTGCTTACATTTCTTTAAAATAAACATACGACCTTTCCATTATGCTCAGTCGAGAAGAACAAACTGCTAATATGAACCAGTTTTTGTAAATAATTTGGAACAGCCTGTTCTTGGTTACGTTGTTTAGTTTAAAATCGTACTAGAGAGCACCGTAGATATTTCAGACCTAGTCAACTGTTGGATCAATCGAAATCGACGTAAGAAATCTACAAAGTTTGATGAAACTAGAACTTAGAAAACCCGCTTTTGGTAAAGATTAAATTTTTTAAGATTTGAGATAAGTCAAAACACATTTCGCAGTTTATCGGCATATCGTATTGAAGTTAAGGAATAGTACGCTTATGTGACAAGAAAGCCAAGCTTAACGTTATAATCCACTGGATTTGTGTTTTACTTGAAGTAACGTATCGCTTCCTTTAAAGTCAATCACCGACTGATTAAATTAAACTTTTAATATCCCTCGAATAAATCTCGCTATTTATACGAGTTAAATCCGTCGCGGCTCTATATCCTGACTCCTTGTGCGATGTTCGGCGTTTGCATATTCGATTATTTTAATAATGTATAGACAGTAAGCAATTTACTTATTTATCAATTTAAACATTTTATTGTATACGGTCTACTTTGACAGACGCATAAGTTAAAACATGCGTAATTAAGCAAGTCACAAAAAGATTTTTACGTGTGCCACCTTCTTGTTTACGTAGCTTTTCATTAATCAATCATATCGGAATCTGAAAGAAACCTTAGACCAGTTGAATTAGCTAAGGAAACAAAGGTTGATATCCTTTTTATTTTCAGCAATACCTGGACCCTAGATTTTTATTTAAAAAAAAATAAAGAGTTCATATCTTATTTTAAGGAAATAACTGTGGTTTAAAGAACAGGATTTTCACATAAGCCTCTATTGTTGACAATTTTCTATCGATAAACTGGCTGTCAAGGCGTTAATGTATAAAATCTTATCTACTTTTAAATACTATAAATATTTTTTAATTCATCCATTAAAAATTATTTTCCGATTTAAATTCTATGAATTGTAATACAATTTTTTTTGCTACAAAATTGATAAGTTTAATAAAATATTTTTAATCATATTGTATAAAAAATATTTTGGACACTAGGAATTTTAAGTTTATCTTTTGTTTTGCATTTAAATAAGTACAATTTATGTTAATGAACAATTGAGTTCTACAATATTTTAGCAACAATGTTAATTGCTTGCATTCGATTATTGATAGTTCTGTTAGAATAGTAAATGGGGGAATTCGTATAAAAGAGAAAATATTTTCTTGGTAAAACATAAATAAAATGGTGGAACATTTACAATAAATTCCGAGTTAATATTATATCATGGCGAAAAAAATCAATAGAGCTTCCGTCATCTACAGTAATACATCAATTTTTCTGGTGACTGGTAGTTTTATGCTTTGCCTTTATTCGGTAATGTTTAATAATTGTATCAATATCGCTTTTTGTAAAATAGTTGAGTTGAATAAAGGTCGCACTAGAACTACACAAAGGCTATTGGTGATGGGCGTCATAATTTAGAACCACAATCAAGTTTCTAAAATAAATTTTTAAACACCGTATTGAAATTTACAAATGATATTGAAATGATGAATGAAATGAGATTTAAAATAAATTAAGAAAAAGCGTATTACATCAATATCAACATTATAATAATATCAACATTAGCACGTGAAGAATATACAAAGTAAACAATAATATTCAGAGGATTATCATATTGTGATAATTGCAAAGTAAATATAAGTAAATGCGGCACTATAAGTGCTATAATTTTTTTAAAATTCAAATTAAGTTTAGCAATTGTATTATAAACATATATAAATACTTAATGGTTTAAAAATTACTTAACTATTCACCAGATAAAAATTATATTGTTTTGAATTTATTAGCAAATGCCACATCTATGATTTACTATCTATGATTTAAATTTGGCATCATATGCACTTTAAAAGTTATAATTTAATTAACTTTTAGAATTCGACTTGTATATAAAATTATAGAAATGTGTATTCACAACCGATGCCGCCAATCACCAATGCCATATCACAAAACAAATCTAGATTGGACCAGGAACGCAATATAGTTCGAATTTGCAGTAATTTGGATTATCAGTGTTCCGATTGTGGATCGTCGGACAAATATCTATCAGTTCGGAAGTCACAATAACTTTCTCTTCAAATGATTCCTACATCACGTTCGACAATTTCTTGACACACATTCTTAGCATTCTTTCTTAAGAGAGCCATCCCCTTTCAAAATTTATTCATTATTGTAAAACGTCCCCCCATGGAAAAGAATATAGTGGCCTGTTGTAAAAAAACCATGGAATTCACTTTCGAATCGAGGACGACGCGACGTTCTCACGATTAGAAATCGAGCGCTGTGCGTGCTCACGAAACTACCTTCGTAGAGTGACGTCACCTTCACACGAAACTGTCAAATTGTGTGCACTTAGGACCAAAGTTATAGCGGTTGTATAATGAGTAGATGAAGTAGTTTTTTGGTCAAGGGAGCAAGTTTATTTTGGGAGGGTTTTTTGGTTAACTGACAATAATTTCATATAAATTAAACAATTTTATTAAATTAGTCATTTGTAAAATTTATTTGAGTAGATTTTATTATTAAATAAATGATCTTCTGCTTTAAAAGATGTCTGAGGGTAACAGCGGGTGCATTTTTTCTCAAAGCACAACAAGATCCAATTTCTCTTAGTTCAAACTGTTAACCGGTTAGATGCCAGACAATAAACGCTGTTATAGTGGAATCACGATAAAAAAGTCATATAACCTTGTTTTGGTAAAAGTAGAAATAAAATCAAGGGTTTCTATAGCAAGTTCAAATTGAAAACAATTATGGTTGACTTTCAACTTAAATGGACATAAAAATAGCATAATAAAAATCTAACTTCAAAATTTACTAACCTGCCAAAATGAGTAGATGATGATGAACCAAATATTGCTCAAAAGACTTTTAAAAACCCAACTTAAAATTCTACAAGAAAACACACAAGTAAAAATACGCCGTCGAAACACGGCATTATGGCTTCTTGACGCATATAATACACGTAGGTAGGTACATATATATTCCAGCTTGTGTGCTTGATCAGAATACGCGTAGAGTGACTAGATAAATAGGTTATGGCTGTCTATTTCTAACCTGCCTCGAGAAGCTTAAACACAGCCAATTACGCCTGGTAATTTAGAGCCCTGGTCAAGTAAAGAAGTACAAACCTGAGCGATTACCAAATGGAACTTCGAGCTACATCGTACCCTGGCGCCGCCTGGACTTTCGACTCCACCAAAGATTTTTTTTCTCCAGAACGAATATCTCTATAGTATGGCTAGGACAGAGCCAGGAACCTTCTCGGCGAGAAGCTCAAATTATCAATCATCGTCAAATTATCGACATCAGCTTCTGATATCTATTGGGGGACGATAGATAGGTTGAACTTTTTCTACTGCTATTTCTCATCTAGAGTTACAACCTCCCTCAGTGGCCGAGGTCGAGAAGGTTTTTGGTTCTGTCCTAGCCTAGACGTATTCGTACTGAAGAAAAAAAATCCATTAATAATCACTAGGGTCCTTGAGTACACTTCGATATACGTGCTTGTTAAATTTATGGAGTCCAAAGTCCCCCAACGGCGTCGTTAGCGTGCGATGTCGCTCGAACTTCCTTTGGGTGTTAACCTCGTCACTTGACCGGGGGTTCTTGATTACGAGGTGGGTGTTGGCTGTGTACAGTCAATTTAAGTTAGATGCATACTCAAAAGTAATCCGGATGATGTCTGGAAAAGCAGGCCTCGAGCGAAGCAATAAATCAGCTATACAAACCCAACCAATAATTGGGATGCCCTTAGTTGGCCTCTGTCTCTAAAAATTAGATGGATCCACTTATGTGTGTGTTGTCTGTTGTCTGTCTTACTTGACGAAGGTTTATAAGCGGGTCTCTGACCAAGCACACAAACCTGAATATATATGTCTACCAACCAACCAACCAACCAACCAATTGGGATGCCCGAATTAAACCTAACCAATCACCTAGAATGACTTCACAACTGTCTCTTGCCCATGTTTTATATTGAACGCTTCCGGATGTCTATTTCTGGCCTACAAGATAAGCTTAGACACAGCCACGTACACTTCGTAATTTTGCACACAGTGAAAAGGTCCACACCTAAGCGGGTTTCGAACCCCTCCGTACGTCTTTTTTTTACACGTATGCAATTTCGTCGTCACTTGACATTAGTAATTACAAAATCTGAGGGGGCAAGCTTTCTTTTAAAAACCAAACATGAGATAAACCAACCAGGTTATCTACAAAAAGTTTAGAAGGCTTCAAATATTAAAAGTATTAAAATTGTAACAAAATACGTATAGTGGGACATGCAAACTATTTTTTAAATTAAATTAGACCATCACCAGAACAAGTGATTAAATAAAATTGTTTTCTTCTTATACGATTTACAACAAATATACTTACGGTTCTTTCATAACAACCGTTATTACTTTCATTTCTTACATAAAATCTAAATATACCCCATTAACATGAATCCAATTAAGTATGTCAAGCGTTCACTTACAATTTCCCATAACTCATTTGTCGCCATACAACTGTCATTTCCTTTAATCCCACGCCTAAAAATAATCAAAACTCAAACCACAAACATCAAATCTTCGTGACAAACCTATCTTCTTTCCTTTAGTAGCGGTGCAAAGTAATCGATTCATCAATCGAATTCATTCGTTTTTGTTTTGTCTTTTTATTGTTTTAAACCTGAACAGTTATCTTCCTCCATATATAGGGAGTAGACTTCCGAATTATTGCTTTTTTGTTGTATAAAGATGCGCTTGCTTCCCTGTTGGAAATCATTGTTGTATGAAAAGAGTAATTTCCAGAAGCTTTTTTTTTGTGAGTGGAAGATGATCAGTATCTTTTTTCCGCACTCATTTTTACCAAGTCCGCCTTCTGATTCTTCTGACTTGTTGAAGCATGTGCGGAATACCAATAGGATTCTCCCTTGCCTCGAAACTCAGGAGGATTCTTCCGATTTGTGTCCTCAGATTTAGTTGGTTAATGGTGTTTTCTTTAGGTGAAACGAACACCCGGAAGGTAATCGACGTTTACAGGAATGTGGCGAAACAAATTAGTAGTTGCTATGTCTTCCAAAAGCGTTTTATTTATTCAAAACAATTTAAACTTTATTTAACTTAGTAGAAATACTAATGCGTAATTATTTTAACCGAATTAGGAAGTCATTGAAATTTTGTGCAAAACTAGTTCTCACGTAAAGTATAAAAATATGAATGTGGACCATATCTTGTGGCTTAAAATTTTACGATTTTATTTCTGCCAAGCACCCAGCATAAACTAAAACTGTTTCAATATTGGTGTTTTCTTGAGGTGAAACGAACATCCGGAACGTAATCGACGTTTACAGGAATGTGGCGAAACAAATTAGCAGTGGCTATGTCTTCCAAAAGCGTTTTGTTTATTCAAAACAATTTAAACTTTATTTAACTTAGTAGAAGTACTAATGCGTAATTATTTTAACCGAATTAGGTAGTCATTGGAATTTTGTGCAAAACTAAAGTTCTCACGTAAAGTATAAAAATATAAATGTGGACCATATCTTGTGGCTTAAAATTTTACGATTTGATTTCTGCCAAGCACCCAGCATAAACAAAAACTGTTTCAAACTTACAATTACTGTTTAAATTTATCCAAAAATATCTTTAATATACAATGAGACGTAAATTTTCAGTACTATTTCTAATATTTTGATTCGTCTAAATTATAATTTTTAACGTTGTGAAAGAAGCATATCAGATTCAACTTTAAAATTTATGGAGAGCTTAAAAACAATTGTTGTTAACAATAGCGAACGTTATTACATAGTTAACAAATACATAATTATATTGTCATGCGTCTCTCATAATTTGCAGCTCTAGAACAACTCCTATATGTTTTTTGATAAAATTTTAAATTATAGCAATAATTCCAAAACCAAACATGGGGCATTCATTTTCTATTTTATCACCTTTCTATGGGACAATTAGAAAATGAGAGGATATTGTCAAAACAAAGGAAACTGCTTTTTTATTCACTTTTACTTCTCTGAAAATGATATTCTCAGAAGAACAATGGAAAATAGCCAAAGGTCATGGCCGACAGAAACTCCGGGAGTATCTTTTACGTTCAAGTATGACAGCAAAATTGTCCGGCTGTAACATATGAATTGGGCGCACTTGCTGTTTCATTTGGGAACACTTTGTACGTACCGAAACCTCGGGGACAGTTGATAATAAACATAGATTTTCAACGAAAGGGAACCAGGTTATATTAATATGGTTTCATTAAGCGTAAAACGACAAATTTTTCAAAGTTAAAAACTTCAACTGTTCTTTATTGTTCTTTTGTCCGTTCAAAACTGGAATATTGTAGTATTATCTGGAATCCTTATCGTAATAACAAAAATCTCTTAATTGAAAGAGTTCAAAATAATTTTCTTCGTTTTCTACATTTCAAAAAATTTAAATATTATCCTCATTATACCCTCTCATCAAATCTTCGGAGTCTGTTTCATATGCCCACATTAAAATCAAGAAGGCATCTTTCTTCTTTGTTGTTCTTTTATAAAATTATAAATTATATGGATGATTGTCCTGAAATATTTTGTGTTTGATTAATTTTTCTGTAAAAAGTCATGCCTTGCGTTAATAATGATTCATTTGTTGTACCACTCTATAAAAATAATTATTTAAGTAATTATCCACTGTATAGATTTTATCGTAATTTTAATCTTTTTAGTAATGAACTTGACTTATTTTCAACTTTAATGATTTTAAAAAAGATTGTCTACGAATTTTATGCAACTGAATGTCTGCCTTTCCCCTTTCGCTGACGTATGCAGAATATTCAGAAATCCGTTATAATTATTTTGATGTTTTACGTTATTTTGTTGTCAAAAGTTTAAATGAAAGATGAATATTATTGATAAACATTTTTGTTGTAAATAAAATTCGCATTTAGAGAAACGATTTTCATGTAAAGAGCCTGCAGCCAAAATGTTTATAATCAATTTCATATGTTATTAAGTATTCAGACTAAGTAAAGACAATATTAATATCTTTTAAAAGTACTAATCAATATAATATATTGTACAAGAAAAATAAGTTGTTTAACCTATTATTTTTTTTTACATTTTCTTTTTGTTTGTATAATTTTTAATAAAAAACTTTAGGTAATGAAAGACCCATATGAATTCATGTAGATAGTAGCAATCCATCAGAAGTGGAATAAAATTATTTGATCTAAAATTATGTAAAAAAGTTTAGAAATTTTTGAAACAAGGAAAAAAATAAGCTATTACACAATGCAAATGCTTACATTTCCCTGTTGAACCAATATTCTTGCGTTAAAATGTACAGGAAATATTGCTAATATCTTATGCCAAAATGCATAAAAGTTTCGTTATTTACATAGAAAAATTAATTTTTATAAACAATATAAAATCTTAAAAATTATAACAATTAAAAATTACTCTTCCTAGATTGTCTGAAACAAAAGCAAAGATTGCTATCCTTTTTAACAAAAAATGTTATGATTCATTTTTGAAACGTGTTCGGATATAACTCGAAAATATATAATATTTTCCTTATATTTTAATATTTGACCTTGAATTATTTTAGTTGTCGTTACGATTCTTACTGTTATTTGTTTACTCACAAACCACATTCAAATTATACAATCAACTTGAGTTTGACCTGTATTTGTGCGAGCAATAAAAATAAATATTTCCATAGTCTACTTTTATTTTATATTTTTGAATATTTGTCACTGTCACTTTTTAATCTTTTACATCTTGTTTCGAGAATATTTGATCTTTCCATTGTTTGCATATAATTCTCCGAAAGAAAATTAGTTGTATTTTAAATAAAATTTTGGGGACACTCTGTACAAAGGGTGTGGTTTCAAATGATTAAACGATTGTATTGTTAGGTAAATATGGCCCTTGTATCTCTGCAAACTCATATGTCTCTGCCCAAAAAGCACTTTTTTTCAAAGAAAAATGTATTTGATCTAGTTTGAGTTTTGGATTTGATTGTTTCTAGAAATCTTACTTTTGATGTTTTGATAGTACATATTTTAAAATAATGCTTGAGCAAAAGACGTTTAAAAATTTCCTTATTTTTGACTTACATCTAGCATAAATATAATGGGTTATTGTAAATTATCTTCCCGTAGTGAGTACTTTTCATGTAACAATGATTGGCTTGGGATTGCATTTAAAAGAGCATGAATTGTTTTTGAATAATTGACACAACATAATATAATCTATTTTTTTGTATTTTGGGTTTCTATATGGTGTTAAGCAAAATATGATTAGCCATTTATACGAAAACATTTTTCTAACTGTGCAGAGGATCAATACTAGTACAAAATATATTTAAACAATTTTAAAACATTAAAGCGACACTGACATTTTAAATGAATAAATTAAAAAATGGTTACATATTTTAGATATGATGAAATTTTTTTATGGTTGTTGTTGACATTTAGAGAGTGAAAATATTTCTTAATGTTCTTAGTTAGTCAGTTTTATTTCCAGATTTTAAATTCTTTCATACCTGAATACAAAATGCGTAGTAATAAAAATTCGTAAAAGGTGTTGGAAACTTTGAAAATTTTAATCTTTTTACCAATTATGTGCCACGCTCTAACCCAATTTTCAGGTTATTTTCACACTCTACAATACCTTAAGCAGATAAAATTAATTTCATGACAATTTCATCTAAATTATGTATTGATAAGCAGTCTAATATTAACACACAACAATAAACATCTAAATTATTCCCAAATTAGGTATTTAACCCTTCTTGAACTCCTGCCATTGACAGTACCGTAAAAAGAAATCTCGTGATTCACAAAAAGGAAATATTTTAATCCCCAGAAAAAAAAAGAGAAACGCGTCAATGAATACGGTATTTTTTTGTTAGCGTCCTAAACAATGGGAAGGTGAATCGTCTCAGCCATTGTCCTGTTTGTTGGGGACTTTAATGTCCTTGACCTAACAGAACGACAATGTGGAAACCGTTTCTATTTATTACCATTTACAGAAGACGAGTCAAAATGGAGTTTTATTTCGAAATCTCTCAATTTAGGGTTTAGTTAAAAACAAGGACCTCGCGGTGTTAAGGTTCTTTATTTTGTGTGCTTTAAGTAAATTGCTGAAGGTTTTAGGCATTATTTAGCGTGTTCATTGACAGTTTTAGGATTAGGGTTTTTGTCCTTAACGTAAAGATGTTGAGGATAGTAAATAAAGCTGTAACTAGTAGTTTATGTTTGCGTGATATATATTTATCGCATTTTTTATTGGTGGGAAAGTAAAATAATTCAAAAATATTTTAGGAAAATGATAAACTCAAAAGTATATTAACAAATGAAATGATTGAAAATACTTTCAATACGCTTTATTTTAGTTTTTTTTTAATCTTCGAGTTTCAGCTTCCTCATAATATAAAAATTCGGAGCTTTTATAAAAGTTATAGCTATCCGTCTGTCTGTCAGCCCCTTTCACAGCCCAAACTACAAATCCTACAAACAAGAGTGATACGTCGACAAATCCAGCGCATCAAAACTAGAAGTCATTGGAAATCTCAGAAAAAATTTCGAATTCGAAGTACTACATTTTTTTAAAAAATTACAATGCATTAAAATGGATTTACATTCGTATTGCTCAATTTTTTTATGCATAATATATTTGTAAAAGCACATTTATTTTGAGGAATTCTTTACCTTTCCGTTATTTGATATTACTTTTTATAATTTTTATTTATTGATTACTTTTGTAAAATCATTTTAATACCTACAAAAGAAGCTAATTAATAATAATAAAATTACTTAAATGGTTCAATATTCATATGCCTTTTTAAAAATAAAAACAATATTCAAAAATAAAAACTCCTTTATTGTATTATATCTCTTATTTCATAACATCATTCATCCTCATTCTGTTTTCCTTGTATGTACTTACAGTGCATACTAGTTTAATTTGTATTGTTAAAACATATTTACAGTTATTTTGTCACATATTTATGACCTTGATACTCTTAGGATTTATAAGTTTGGGATTTCTTTTATGAAAATCGTTACTTAAAGTTTATAAATTAATACCTTTTAAAATTTCATTTAATTCGAAATAGCTTTTTCAAATAACAGTCCCTGGACAAATTGTTAGACGCACTGCAAGATTTCATGTAAAATATTAATTACCGGGTGATATTGTACCTACATATTTGTATAAATACAAATATGTAGTCTACAAAAATTCTTTTAAATAAAAATCAATAATATTGTAGTTTAAATATACCATTATTGCATAAAAACTCTTAAGAAACATAAAATTACTAAAAAAAAATACAGTGCGTCTAATAATTTATCCAGGGACTGTAAGTTAAATGAAATTGAAATTTACTGTATTACCATTTAAAGATTAAAGTTTAAGACCTATATAAATGTTTCATTTCTTTTTTTTTAGATGGCCGGTGTTACCTGTCCAATGGTGGATCATCGGAAACTTTTACTGTTAGAGAAGATTTACCTGTTGGTAAGTGTTATATAAACTAAATAAATATCAGTTTTGTATAAATCCTAAATGAAAATACTTACACCTATGTTTTTATGTTATTAAACAATTGTAAATAGATAACCAATATAAATGGATTCCAAAATAAAACCTGCAAAAAATCTCTAGAAGTTCAAATTTTTACTCATTTAGTGTAATTATTTCTAACATCTTAAATTAAACAATATACCATTCCATTTTTATAATTAACTGGTTAATGCAACTATAGAAATTGATTCAAATTCCAAAATATAATAAAAAAGCGTCTTTTTGAAAAAGTGTTGGTAGATCCGTATTGAAATATCTTATATTATAGAAATTATCTTATAACTTTATTACATTAAAATTACAGGTAGTTTAATTGGTACACTACCAATTCCTGGTGATCCATCCAAAAATGGTGATATCGAACTGACTATGACTTCCGAACATTCTCCAGTTGGTATTGAAGAGTCAACCAAAAATTTAATTCTGAAGCAACCTCTGGACAAAGAAGGCGTGTCTGGTCTGGCGTCAGTTCTTTTAGATGTCGCATGTAGCAGGAAAGAGACTGATGATCCGGTAAGTAAACTTTAATTAAAAATATATATATATATATATATATATATAATATAAATATAATATAATAATATATATATATATAATATAATATATTATAATATATATATATATTTATTATATATAATATATATATATATATATATATATATAATATATTATATTTTAAAATGTAACAATTTGTGCTTGTATTGTGAATAATTGTACAGCTGGGAAAAAAACGATCCACCCGCCCCGTTACTCGGCTGCTATTGATCAGGAAATTTTGAGGAAGGTGTAAATTTTCAGGAAATAGCGTAAGAAATTGAGAACTGGCAACAAAAATGGTATAAGGGGTCGTCTACATATTAAAATGAGTATCAACTTGGAAAACTCCAATAGCAACACCCAATTTTTTTACATAAAAATGTTCAGCACCTTCAAAATACCAAGAATTATTTATTTTGCATTATTTGCTGAGATATTAAAGAATTAATGAACTCGTTTAGGGGGAAATCTCCAAAACGAAAAAAGTAATATTTAGGTTGTGTCTTTTCAAAACGACAAGCTAACGAAAGGGTTAACATAATCTCGCCAACGGATGCTAGAATTTAACCGTCTTCACTAATATTGTGATATTTTTGATGTTTTTTCTGAATTTTGGATTTTAAAATTCAGAAATAAAATAAAGGCCACAAGAGGAAATGTTTTAATTTTAAATTAAGTCACATATACGGTTATTTATAACGAACATATTTTCAAATGCGATTAGTTACAATCAGATTGACAAACATGATTATTACATATATGCTTTACATTTTTTATGAAAATTTTTGTTTCATTCATATTGCTACAAAAAGTTTGTTTAAAATTCGGCGCACTTTATCGGTAATATAAAGCACGTATTACAAAACGAGGGTTACGACCTTAACACGATATTTAAGGAAAGCAAAATCAAATTACGCAGAATGATTTGGCAATGATTTTTAACCAAGGCAATAAGCACTAATCATTTTAAATAATGAATGTGGTAACAATGAAATATACTAAAAACCGAATTCCAATGATATTTTAGGGTATTTAATTTTAATATTAAACACACTTTTTGAAATTGTATTGGAAATAACATACATTTAAAAACATAGTAATCGATATAATTTAATGTGAATTATACAAACAAAATACATTGTATGCACTTGAAATAAGAAAAGATTTTTAGACATTTGACAGACATCAATAATTTGAATAAACATTTACCAATAAACGCTTTTCAACCACCAAACAATAATGCAAGTTAGGATCAAATTTGCCAAGTTTTTTTTACACGGTCCCTAAAATTCTTTTTTTAAAAGTTTTTTTACAATAACTCGACAAATAACTGTGTTGAATTTAAAAAAAATCGGAATTTTGGTTCTACTTGATCTACTTTATCGATTTATGCAAAAAAATTGGGTTTGCTATTCATGATTTATTTTTTCTTATTTAAATTTAAATTAAAAAAATATTAAAAATGAAAACTTTATGAAAAAACTTGTGTGATTTGTTTTTGGAAGATTAAGAAGTATATAATGAAAAAAAATTCTTTGTTTAATTAATTTTATTTGTGGAGGTATGCATAAAAGTTTGTGAAACTTTTTTAACATTATGGGAGTTCAACTTTGAATGCTTATATATCAACAAATAATGCAAATTAATTAATTTTCTTTTGGATATGGGATATTTTGAAGACGATTAACATTTTTATATAAAAGAAAATTGGGTGTTGCTATTAGAATTTTTAAAGTCGGTACTCATTTTAATATGTAGACGACCCCGATATTATGACGTTATTCCAAACTAATTTATGTCACAAAAATAAATATTCCGTCTAGTTTTATTTTCATTTTAAATAAATAAAGCGTCTCGTGCGCAATTGTGATTTATTATTTGAAATATATACATCAATCAAAAGAATTTTGATCTCAGTCCATTAAAACAAGAGTTTTTTTGCTATATATGGCTCAACATTAAAATATTATTCATGCATAGATAAATTTGTTATTTAAGGGGACACGGTACCAGTTTCAAAAAATCTTTAATTTTGACATATTTACTATAAAACTGATGTTTTATTAGTTCAATCTGTATTTAAAAACAATATATGACAAAACAAATAAAAAATTAATTATATTTTTTTAAAGTTATTTAAAAAAATATTTTTTTTGAACTTTTTTTAAATGCTTAGGCTTTTTTAAATACAAATGTTTTAACCCAATTTTTTTCTCATGTAATTTAAACTGTTTTACATAAGAATTGGCATTCAAATTTGATTTATCTTCAGTAGTTGTTTCATAAAAGTTATTTATCTAGAAAATCCCAAATTATTTTAGCATATTTGAAAAATTTCGACTTTAGTATATTTTTATGAAAAAAGTATTACTTTTTTAAAAATTTTAATGCCAATTCTTAATGTTAACATATTTGACAGACTGCAAACAAAATTTCTTAGACTTTTATAAATAATTAAAAAAAGCCTTAGCGTTTTGAAAAACTTGTCATCAAGGAAAAATGAACACCATGAAAAACACATTGAAAGTTTTCATTCGTTTGCATTTTTATCCTACCTTTCCGCATAAAAAGTGGAATAACATTTTTAAAAATATAGCTACACTTTTAAAACTTGGTAGACTTATTTAGAAGAGTCCAAACTTTAATTTTAGCAAATAAAAAAAAATCGCAATTTTTGCCATTTTTGAGGTACTGTGTCCCCTTAAACCTAGATTCATTACAAAAATCAAAATAAGCGTTCTAATACAACGTGAAATACATCAAATTAAATTTTCAAAAGACTCTCGTTTTTGGCTGCCTATGGCTCAACACTAAAAATTATCCCTGCATGAATAATTTGTTGTTTATACCTTGGATCCATTACCAAAAGCATAAATAAGCGTTCTAATACAACGTAAAATGCAACAAATTAAATTTTCGAACGAAAGACTATATATTGTTGCCCCTTAATTAAGCACTAGCACGAGACCACAGATGAGCAACGTCAAGCATCGATAGTTCTTTATTACAATGGGTATGTGGGCTGCCTAATGATTTCCCGCATTGCTCAATGGAACGCAGTTTTTTGGTTAGGCAACAAAAAAAATAGGATCATTAAAAACATCTGCCTGTATAGAGGGAATTTCATACTCCAGCTGTCTTTTCAAGAACATGTACTGATGCATATTTGAAGAGAAAATTAATGTATTTCTTATAGTTCCTAAAAACTTCTAAAAATTCAGTGCTATTCTTTCTATTTTTCTAATATTGAAAATGGTTTGTATAGGAACCTTTTAATTTTGTCAAAAAGAGTGTTTGTAAGTAGGATAACAAGCTAGTTTAAAATAAGATTTTAGACTTGAAAAGGTGTCGTGCACTTATAACTTACTTAAAGATCTCGTATACACAATAATAAATGTTAAATGAAATATTTAAACATTATTTCTTGTGAGAAAATAACATCAAAAGCGAATTTTCACCAAAGGAAATCAATAAAACCTAAAGCACTTATGAAGTAGATAATAGTCGATAGAACATCAGCGTTTTAAATATTTGATTTAACATCGAATTCAAAATATTGAAAGTTGAGGTCTTCTGGGGTCGAGAGTTATAAGAAAGATTTATTCAAAAAGGTAGTTGGAAATTACAGAAACATCACTTTTTATTTTTAATTATTTAATAGTCAAGAAACAAATGTGATGTAGCCTAACCAGATTTGTTCAGTGATTAACTTTTCGAATATGAAATCATCATTAAGTTTTCATATATCATAATTTATTTACGTTCTTTTTGTTTGAAAGATCTGTAAAAAAATAAAGCCGAGACTATTTGCACAATTCTTATAGTTGAATAAGAAACTTACGTATTACATAAGTTTGAAATAATTAAAAATACATCGAGTACAATCAACTTTTCTTATTTTAGTCAAAACTTGGCTATGCAAACGAATACAATTTTTCTGTAACAATCAGAAGAATGACTAATAAGGATCTGTAATTAACCTCAATTATTTACATGAACAATGCCTTTTTTTCAACTCTGGCCTGCAATACTGTAATCGATTACATGATGAAATGGATTGCTCATAAAGATGCAGAACAGCAGATCTAATTTTAGTCTTCAAGTAGGATGCACGACTCGTTGAGTATATCCGAAGTATAGCGTAGCATCCGGTGGGTTGTATGCTACCCGCTCCAAACGGATATCGGTTATCATCTTTTTTGACTTACTAACTCACTTGAGGGCTTTAAGGTCTTGAATAACACAAGTTATTCTTCCATTGAGGTATTTCCATGGTTGGTTACAGTCCAGGAAAGTAATTGAACTGCAGAGAAAGTCGTAGATTGTCGATGGATAAGGGAAGTCTGCTTATTGAAATAATATTCAGTGTGAATGTAGATGTACCCCAGAAAACTTTATAATTAAGCTATACAAGTAATAGAAAAGTAAGCAATATTTTGTTGTTCAAAAGAGGAAAGTTTGGGCTCACTTTTTAACTAAATATTGTCTTGAATGATCACTAAAGCGGCAACGGTTGTGTTTGCTTCACTAATGTTTTTCAACATTGTGGTGAAACTAATTTACTTGCCAAAAATACTTATTGACTCCTTTCATAGTAAACCTACTTGTTTATACATTACAACGAGGTTAAACATTTCCTTGTCCTATATGTTTTTGGGCAGAGAACCGTATATCCAATAACTTCTAAAAGTGTGTAAGGTTTTCAATGTTATGTCGTTTATTCTCAAGCAACATGACATACCCTTAAGTTTTGGTTACACATGTAAACTGGTTTGAAATTTACCAGAACAGCATTGCAATTTATGTCGTACAATTAAAGAATAATGCGACATAACTTTTAAACTAGCTAATTTATTATCTATAAAGACATCGATACAGAACTAGCAAGCCAACACTTCAAACAAAGTCTACCGCTGTCTCTCTTCTTTGTCTAACCCAAGCAGTTAGATTTAAATATAACCGATCTCGCCTAAAGGCAAACTCCATTATTTTCTCGAAACTTTAGGTCAAATCATTTGTTTATACGCATCAATGGACCGAATGGTAAGGGTATCGTCTAAAAACAGGCATTGTATCACAGGATGTAGACAGTGGTATCCTTGATCTATCTTTCATTATGTGATGCATTGAGCTGTTAAACTTGGTGTGTCATACCCGTTCGTAATTGATCGAGAAATCTTAGTCAAATCAGAAGTTCAGAATAGTGGAAGTCTTTGAATAGGATGTTTATCGTAATAAGATAGGTGTTTAGATTTAGAATGATAGTCTTAGTAAATTGTTTTAATGTTTATGTAGTTAAATAAACTAAAATAATTGTTTGGTAAAACAGTAGCAGTTAACTTTGATATAAATGTAAGTTATTTTATTTATCGTTTTAAATTTACCATCAAACTCACAAGCATCAGATTCAATGCTATATAACTCTAAACGAACTTAATATTTACAAAATATCATTTTCTATATTTTAATATAACATAAATTTCGAATTGCTTCAAAATCGGATTTCCATATGACGCCGAAAATATGTTTGCAGTCGAAAATATTTTTTGCTAAAAATGACAAAGAAAAGGTTATATGAATGCATTTTTTTCTAAATTAAAATCAACATTTTCAAACTGGAAGCACATCTTGTGTAGTCTGTACAAATTCAATACATTTGTACAATTAAAACATTATTTAATATTTTCAAAATTAAACAGTGGTGAGCTCATCACTATGTCCATGTATTAGCCATATTTTTTTTTTACAAATCGTAATAACTCACATCGTAAAAATTAAAGAAAAAGAACTACTAACAACCCCATATCTTTTTCTGTTCGCCGACTTAGAATTAAGATTAGTGAGACTTTATAAGTTTAGATTGCCTACAAATCTTTACAGAATGAAAATAAAGCCCAAAACTATCGGCCTACATCTCAATTAAAACCATAACTAGCCAATTCTGCTTTGCCTCCACCGTAGTCTGATCAAGACCATCTTTATGGCTTTTTTAGTTTGAAAAGAGTGCAACTGGCGCAACCAATTGTAGAGGAAATGAAGAAATGTTTGGGTTGAATATTAAAATCGCAGTAACATTTTGGTGCAACGCGATGTAAAGTTACTCCATAAAACTGGTAAAAACCTGTCGGCAGCATGTGCTGCCTTCAGATTTACGGAGTAAAAATCAAATTTATTGTATAATAAATTTGATCACCATAAAATAAGAGGAAGCTTGACCCTTCCGTCTATTTTGTGGTGTAACGTTACTCTATAAAGCTAGAGGAAGTGCATGCTGCTACGGAGTAACGTTCCACCAATTTTTACAGTGATATTAATATAGGTAAGGGCTAATAGAATTTTTTAAAAAATTTACCAGCTGTTCAATTTGCCGTCATCAAACAAAAGTGTATATTCTAGGTGTCTATTCCTATTGCTCCATGAACCTCCTCTTTAATTACACATGAATCATACTAGTATTTTTCATCTAACAGCTATTTCACATGATGGCACTATATGGCTATATATTTATTTTAATATATTGCAGCAAATATTAATCTTATTTTTTTACATAAACAAATATGTCATTTACAGTTTAGTCAAACGAACTGTTTTTCTTGTCACAGCCCGCGATCTTTTAGACATTCTTTCTGACTCAAGTGTTGTAGCTGCTCATCCGTATAAAATCGAGAGACCTACATTTTGGAAAGCCCATCAAAGATGCCCATTTTATTTACGGGCTCGCTAGCCAGTCGTAACCTGAATTTTTGAAGGTTAATTGGCATAATTTGAGAAGCGATATTTGTTTTATGGCGCTTTTAGAGACGAGATGTTTTTGTTGAATGGCGATTTGTACTGGAGCATGACTATGGTCATTTGAAATTTTCCTTGTCTAAAAGCACTTTTTCTTTTGAGGGTTCACACGGTTCGTGGCTTAGCTATTCGGGTGTGGTAAAATATTTCTGTGCAAAATGTTGGGTTTGTAAAATAATTTAAATATTTTCCTGACGAATATATATTTGAAACACATTTGACTTTTGAATAAATTGTCTAAATTAACACCGTTAACACTTAAAATATTCCGTTTGAGCCGCCTGGGTATTTCTTCCCCTTTTTACCCCCTGCATTAAACTTAAACACTTATAATGAGCTTTATTACAAGTCCATAATGATTGATTTATGAAATAGAATTTTGGTCAAACCTTTTACTTTCTGTACTTCTAGGATACAATGAAACGTGCATCTATAAATAACCGATGATGTATCATATTGCAATAAAATACACTGCTCAAAACAATTAGGGGAACGCATGGTTTAAACCCTTTCACTCCATTTGGTATCATCAGCTTCCAATTTTTTTTTTCTCACTAAGTTGAGCTCACACTTATTTATCGTTAGATGGAAGAATCATGTTCTTTGAAGAATAAAATAATGTTTGTTTTAATTAAATGAAAATATGAAAAACATGATAAAATAAAATTCACTCCCAAAATTTTTTATGAAACAAAATGACCCTCAATTCTTCACGCTTGCATTTTTAGATGTTAAAAATTGGTTTTATCTTTTTTTTACAAATAAAGTTTTGAAAAAATTATTGTTATAATTTACTCAAAAGTTATGATTCCAATATTTTCTTCCTTAAATTTTAGTTAAAAAATTACGATCCCCCCCCCCTGTTTTTTACCATTCAATTCTGGATGCATAATGAATCTATTTCACAAATTTTAGATTTTTATAATAAAAATAAGAAGTTGGAACTGAAATGGTAAACAAAAGTACGCAAAGTGCTCCCGTAATTGTTTTGAGCAATGTAAAAGGCAATTGAAGGGTCTCATTGCAAAAATCACTTTCTCCAAAGTATAACTAATATATAGGGTCCGGCCCGTTCATTGGCGACTTTTGATAATGGTAAATTCAATTTAGACGAAATCGCCAATGAAAGCGCTGGACCCTACATCTTTGTTATACTTTGGAGAATGTGAGTTTTGCAACTAGACCCTTCAGTTACTTTCTACATAATACTTCTTAGAAAAAAATGGAAAGATAGAAATAATGTTAAATAATTTTAAATTAAAATTAAGTGCATATTAACAATTTTTATTGTTATTATTATTTTTTTTATTTTACTTATTATATGTTGTCTTCTTGCAGAGCATTACCATACCTGTTCGTATCATAGTCACAGACGCCAATGACAACGCACCGGTATTCATTGGTGCACCTTATTCAGTAAATATTAGTGAGGTAAGGTCATTTTTATGGTAAAAGTAATTGCTTTTATTATAATAGCTAATTTATTTATAGTTCAGCATATGATTTCACATTAGGTTAGCAAAAGTAAAGAATTATAGTTATTACAAAAACTTTCAAAATTTAATTCCTTCTTTTGACTTTACAGTTTTATTATTGTTTTTTGTTTTGACAATCCTTTTGCAATTGATTATTTGACAAAACACAAACTCTTATATATTTACTCAAACCGTTTCATTTGCAACATCGCATTATAAGATTTATCTTTTTACTGCCGAATACTAAGTGTTAGGATAAAGTAGCTCACTAAACGATACTAACTGTTATGATAAAGTAGCTCACTAAACGATACTAACTGTTAGGATAAAGTAGCTCACTAACCGATACTAGCTGTTAGGATAAAGTAGCTCACTAACCGATACTAACTGTTATGATAAAGTAGTTCACTAACCGATATTGACGAGACAATTGTTAAGAACCTAATTTTCTGATTAGAGAATTCCCAGATCAAGTATCAGCCTTGTCACCATTACTTTCATAAATGAAGAAATTTTCGTGAAATTTTCCAATAAATTTCTGAGATTAAAATTGTATTGTATTTAATTACAGGTAACAGTTGTCGGATCAACAGTCATACAGGGAATTAAGGCTGTAGACAAAGATCAGTATGGGCCTTTTAGCACTGTGTCATATCATGTGGATGAAGGACCATATTCGGTAATATATTTTTTGTTAATATTTATTTTTTAACAATTATTGTACTTAACTAATTTCTAAAATAGAGTAAATTTATTCATTGACTCAGTACGATAGAAAAAATTCTTACAATAAAAAACTAGATAAAATCTAGATATTTTATAAAATATTTCTAGTGAAGTTTAACATTATTATTAATAGAAAGTCAAATAAAACAAGGACATATAATTTAAATATAACTTTCACTAAAACTTTTAAAAAGATATATTATGTTTAACAAATATTTAATTTTTACTTTTGACATAATTTTTTTTTAAACAAGTTCTTTTATTAACAAAAAGATCAAAAATACAATCTTGACTTTAAGATAAAATCTATACAATAAATATATACTGATACATATAATCTAAATTATATGGTAGAGCTGATACAGGTCCTCTTTATTTACCAGCCTTTTAGTTGCTTATTATGCAATTATGCATACCATGGTTGTTCCAATTAGACTTTGAATGGATTCCATCAATTGTTTGACATTCAGACATTTTGGGGAAAATGGCATACGTTGAACACACAAAAGTTTAATGCATGTTTCAACACCTGCTGATTCAAAATGTTTTCCTATTAACATATATTGAGATTTCCTCGTTTTGTAGTGCCAATTTTACGCTATAATTGTAAAATTGGCTTGTTTGACCTTCAGACAAGGTGACGTAGTTCTTTTCAGCTTTCATTTTTGCACTTAAAGGAGAATGGGCGCGCTGGACCGGGGGTCTCCAAAGCAAAGTGCATCAGTGTTAATTCTATGGCGAAAAAAATACTTTCTCTGCCTTATTTCTCCCGCTGTATTGAATATTTTTACAAACGGATTTTTTATGTGATAAATGTAGCTGACTTACAGGTCCCGACCTTCCCACTTTTTGAAATTGGTTCGAATATATTTTTTAATTTTCAATAAATAATTTTACACAAAATATTCGAAGCAATTTCAAAAAGTGGGAAGATAGAGACCTGTAAGTTATCTACATTTAATTATTTAAAAAAAACCGCTTGTAAAAATATTCAATACAGCCGGAGAAATGTGGCAGAGAAAATAGTTTTTTTTTCCATTGGATTGACACTGAGGCACTTGAGTTTGGAGACCCGCGGTCCAGCGCGCCCATTCCTCCTTACTTCGATGGGTGCACCGATTGATGGTCTGTACAAATGTGACATTGATTCACTATTCGAGGATCGAGAAAGAATTTATTTTCATTCAGAGTTTCTGTTGCGACTTAAGACCTGAATCAGTCAATAAGAATCGTTTTACAAACCACCTACAGATTATGATGATAATTATACTAAAGAGTATATTAATAGTTTGAAATACGGAAGGAATAGATGTTTAAGGAATAGATGTTTCTTCAAGATGATGTTTATACGAAAATTATTTTAAAAAACAATATTTAACATCGCAGAAAATAAAGGATTTCAAGACTCTTTGACAGGATTTTACTTCGTACACTGTTAAAAATTTTGTACTTGGTTTCACCATGATATTAGTTCCTTTCACCATGATATTGGTTCCTAGTAGCTGCAACGGCTGTGTGGTGAAATGCTTCACCTTTTTTTCGGTGTTTGGTTGAACCATTTTTCTGGATTTGGAAACAAAAAACAGAGAAATGGTTCAACCGAATACCAAAAATATGATTTAACGTTTCACCACACAGCCGCACAGTGGTCGGAAAAGGCTGAAAAACGGTCAAAATTCATTTATTTTTTTGTGGTTTGACAAAAATGCATAAAAATTCGGTTTTGTAGGTTTTTGACCCATCTAAGTCGATATAGGACACAATCAAGTTTGTAAAACCTATAGATTTTAAGTTACAGTTAATGCAAAAAAAATAGTATGTGAAGATGTAATGTGAAAATTGCGTATAAAGAATAACGCTTTAATCAACATGTATTGTGCAAATGCATATGCGTATGTTTAGGTCATGATAATACGTAATCGTACGTCAAGTAGTCACAAAAAGCCAAAACACTAACAAAATCTTTTAAAAATGAAACGTTGAGCTAAAAAAAATTACACTATTTTCAATATTTTCTGCTCTCAATTTAGCTTATAAAATTAATTGAAACCAAAGTTTTTTAATGTGAATATTTTTTTACTAATTTTTGAACACATGAATTATATAATCTTAAACATTTAAGTTTGTGAAATAATTATAAAATATTTAACATTAAAATTTGTGGAATAATTATATAATATTAAACATTTAAGTTTGTGGAATAATATCAAGTTTAATATCAAAATATCGTACAAAAATATGAATACACAGAACATATACTTTCAAATTAACCGTCAACAGTTTTTTAAGATCATATTAATTAACAGCATTTTATTATTGAAGATGTTAAGGCCAAATATGGTATTAATATTCATCTAAAGACTTTTTAATGAATTTTCGTTTAATTTTAATAAGATTATTAATTTTAATAATTAATTTAAGTAAGATTACAATATTAATATAATAGTTTTTTTGAGTCTTCGTGTAGCTCTAATTTGTTGTTTGTTTTAGGCTTTGCGCGAAAGGTATTTATGTAAGGGTCCGGTGAAATAGTAAGGAAGTTAAACACATCTTCATTTGTATTTTTCCTTGAACTTTTTCTCGAGTGTTCTCGTCTGTACCACCGAAAGTCTTTGTTTCTGGCTTCTTGGGCTTCTTCGGTCAAAGCTCCTATTGGTAACATATATGATGAAATCACTTCCCCTCCATGAAACAATACCTTATGAACAGTGTTTGGCATGTAGTACCAGGGGTATAAATCAACATATAAAATTGCGGTTTCTCTACAGTAGTTTTGAAATTTTAGAGGATCAATTTCAGCACTACTATTGATTGTATCCAAGATAATTTTAAATCTATGAATTAGATTTCTATCAACTTTGGTAATTTCCGAAGTAATAGTTGATGATTGTCTTAGAACGTTATAATCATGTTTAGATAAGGAGGCATCTATTAGTATAGCAAGAGCTTTTTCAGCACTGTAAAAGTCAGTATCATTTTGGTATTTCTTTAATGCAGCAGTTAATAGTTCTTTCGATACACTATCAAGAATTTGTTTAATTTTCCGACGCTTTGTTCGATCCGAACATTCGTCAAAAGGCTTTTCAGGTCGACCAGCTTGCGTGGAAGTAGATGGTTCTTGTTGATCTAGTGTGCTAGAGCTAGCCTGTGCGGAAAAAGATGGCTCTACTATTTCCATATAATGTGTGCTGTAAGCACCCGATGCAGAATTACTTGACTCTACGAGTTCTAAGGAATAAGTGTTAGCAAGTCACTTCTTATACTTATTATAAAACCCTTTTTTGTTCCGACTACAATCAAGCCACCTTTTACGAAAATGGGGTACAAATATTTTGGATAAATACCTTTTTATTCCTTCTCGTTGATCTGGGGTTATCAATGGGTAAGATACTTTCAAAGCGTCGATGCTTTTTTCGATATCAAATTGGCTCTTTAAAACAATTTCTACTAATTCACTATAACAACATTTAAAACTCGCCATTTCGTCCTTACCGATGAAACATTATCGAACGTCTGGTAAAAGAGGTTTGAAATTGTTTGGTCACCTTTGTCGAAAAATTTTGTATGGGAACTGTTTATAAGAATGAATTTTGGACTTCTCCCTCCCCCCCCCCTCCGCCCCTCCTTCCCAAAAGCCAATGAGCATCTCTTGAAAACATTATTATTGAAAACAAATCAGACCTTTTATCTCCTACAAAGATGACACCAGTATTTAAGTTCTTTTATTTGTTTATAATTAAACTCTTTGTAAGTGAAGTGGTCGAAACACCTGTCGTTTTTCATACTTTGTTTCTAGATTAACAGCTGCCGTGGAGCAACGCGCAGCAGCGTTGTGCTTTTCGACGATTTTTGAACAGCTAGATTTTGACACTTCTGTTTGTAATTATGGTGTCCGTACGTTTCCGCAGCTGAAATTTAGATTTATCTTTTATATACGATTTGGAAAACTAGTTAATTTTAATGAGACTTTGGAGCATAGTGGAGCAAGAAAGTTGCACTCTTTCAACTATTTAAAAACATAGTATTTTAGAAACTAAGATCAAAAACTAATTTAAAAATTATTTTGTATTTTTTAATCAGGTAAAATAAAAGAAAACCTTTTATAAAACTCAAAAACATGCAAAAAAATTGTGTAATAAAATTATAAATCGTGTATTTTGAATTCCATTGTATCGCCTCAAAACGGGCTATTTTTCATTTGTTGACTTTTCGTAACTATAAATACAACAAAAAATTATTTTTAATGATTTATATTTGGTAATCTTACTATTCAATTATCTATTAATTTAAAAATCTATTCATTTTGCATTTTTCTAACACTTCGAAATTTGGCATTTTGGCCGCTCCCAGACCACTGTGAGCCGTTGCAGCTACTAGGAACCATATTTTTGGTGAAACAAAGTGCCAAATTTTTAACAGTGTACCTTCAGATGAAAAGGAACTCTGAATTAAAAAAAATATCTATCAAAAATATTTTTTCAAATTAAAAAACATCAAACGGAGATGAGAAGGCTGTTTGATTGTTAGTTGATCATTCAAGCTTTTAAAAAATTTCTGTATTATGGCGAAATTTTAGAGTTATAAAAAATAACGATTAGAAATTTATGACTACTGTTTAAAAGTGCGCATTGTTCTAGAACAAGTAAGATTATTTTGTTAGGGAGCAAAGTTTATTAGCAAATAAGAAGGCTACAAAACATTACGTTTATGGGTACAATTCTCATTGTAGGTTACTTTTTTATGCATTCGTACTTATTTAATGCAACTCCTAATATTATGCATTCACAAAAACAAAAGTAATTAAAATCGATAATAAAATACCTTGCCTTATTTCCTATGCAGCACATTTTTTATTTAAGCCAATATTTGATCTACTAAACATTTATTGAAATGCTTTTTTACAGAAATATCTGACATTTGAAAACAGCCTTGAAGGCCATGTTGTTTTATCATCAGCTTTAGATTTCGAAACGTTGCCGAATTTTACCGTTACTATAAAAGCCCAGGTAAGCTAAATTCTATCTAAACTAAACCACATTTTTTAATTAACACTTAAAAAGCAACTTATATTGATATATAATTATTAATAATTTCGATATTTTTCTATTTTAAAGGACCAAGGCGAACCCCCTCAAGTGTCTGTAACTACATTGACAGTATGGGTGCAAGATGCCGACGATCAAAATCCTCGTTTTTTAGCTGAGAGATATAAAGCTATTTTACCGGAAAGGCATTTACCGGTAAGCCCTTTTATTCCTACAAATTAACAATACACTGTTAAAAATTTGGCACTTGGTTTCTCCAAAAATGAGGTTTGCATTGTTAAAAATTTTGTGCTTGGTTTCACCATGATATTGGTTCCTAGTAGCTGCAACGGCTGTGTGGTAAAATGTTTCACCTGTTTTTCGGTATTTGGTTGAACCATTTTCTGGATTTGGAAACAAAAACCTGAGAAATGGTTCAACCGAATACCAAAAATATGGTTTAACGTTTCACCACACAGCCGTTGCCGCTACTAGGAACCATATTTTTACTGAAACAAAGTGCCTAATTTTTAACAGTGTATATATAGTAGCTGCAACTGCTGAGTTTTGAAATGTTTCACTATATTTTTGATATTTTGTTGAACCATTTCTTAGGTTTTTGTCTTCAAAGCCTGAAAATGGTTCCACCGAATACCGAAAAATATGGTGAAACGTTTCACTACACAGCCGTTGTAAATACTAGGAACAAATATTTTGGTGAGACCAAGCACTGTAATTTTTTTTTTTTTCAATTTATCGATAAGGTTGCATCTAAAGGAATTGAATAAGAAACAAAATCTTGAAGTTTTATATTTGAAGTTATAAGTTCATTTTTTTATTAGCTAAAAATTATTTTTCAGAAAAGAAAACTGTCTTAAGGAAAAATACATTCTGACACACAATATCAAAGAATTTCAGATTATTATAATTAAGTTAATTAAAGGTTATTTCGAAATATAGTTTTTTAAATGAAAGTTTGCAGCATATTGGGTACAATAAGTAAAGTAAATAAAAGATATCGCTGTTAAGAGTTTTGATTCACGTATTCGTTAGCACTTTTTGAACTAAATTTAGTTTGTGACTGAATTATGTTGATTTTATGGGCGAAGCGGTGTTTTGAAACCCAATTTGAAGAAATCGGAATATAGTCGGGCTACGTATTCATGTCACTCTGGGTTGGGTCAAAAATATCGGAAAATAATCAAAAAGGGAATAATAATATATAAATCCTTTTAAAATAATTACTGATAATTACTGAAAATAATTAATAATAATCCTTTAAAATTTTTAATATCATCCATTTTCTGTTCGTTTTTCGATGATTTCAACACGACCCATTGTGCCACGAATGCGTGGTTGGACTATATACTTAGATACTTTAGAATGTGAACTTTTATGGTTGTGTTTACAATAAGTCAATGGTTAATATCAGTGGAACAAAATGTGTGCATTAACATCTAATAATACATACAGTCCCTGGACAAATTATTAGACGCACTGTATTTTTTTTTAGTATTGATGAAAACATACCAAAGAATGCCATATATCATTAAAAAAGATGTCGATATACGTATTAAGTATAGCATATAGTATTTTCTATGCAATAGCTTAAGTTTAGGAACACAAATGTCCTTCTAAAGGTGTTTTGTTCATTATTGAATGATACATGAAATCTTGCAGTGCGTCTAATTAAAAGGGACTGTAATCGGAAAAGATACAGAGTTATTGAAGCGTTTAACATTATACCAATTTGAGATTTAACCCTTTCCTTCTCGCTCCCATGAAAGTGACGGGGTGAGGTTGTTAGTTTTTTCTAAATGAATGTTTGCTTTTCCTAGAAAAATTATTTTAATAAAATTTCAAGTTAAAAGCGAATGAATTATTAAAAATAAATATATATTTTTATATACATATTTTTATATAATTTTCAGGGATAAAAATTAGGCAGTTTATGGACGTTTTCTTGAAAATTATCCTAAGGGGTTAAGAACAAATTATAACTACAATCCCTAATTGCTCATTTGAAACTGTACACATTAACATTCCCTTCACATCTGACGATCCTTGAGTTCAATGCCTTTCTTACGAAATTAATAACTTTTGTTTAAACCCTCGACACATCTGTTTACCTCTGCTGCCCTACACCAAAGAACTACTGGACCCTAAGTTCCCTTATTATATGAGGTCTTGGCCAAAGAACATGGACAAAAAGGTTGCCCATGCGTAGTAATCCTATTTTACTGTCATCGTGGTTTCCTCCCTCGACTCAAAAGATACACTAAAAAGGTTCATGAGTCTGATGAGAGCCGACGCGCTTCCTTAGTTGGGGACTTCAGAACAAAAGTGGTCCAAGTCCTTAACCCTTTAACGGATAGAGAATTCGACAAACTTTACCCGGAAAAGTTATCTATAATAATAATTTATTATAGATGCATAAAGCATCTAATATAAGCCCCGTATTTTTGCGGCTTGGTCGAGGTGGACACCTGAGAAGGCGTCATGACAGGCGGAGGAAGACAAATGTCACATTGATTTTTAATTTAGTGCAGTTTTTTCAATGCAGCTACACTGTTAAAAAGTTTGGTTCAAGATTGCAACGGAATCCTGGAACTTTCTAGCTGGCACCACAATTTTGAGCGGGATTTTGCCATTTTTGAAGTGAAATCATAACTTTAATACACCACAAAAGTGCACTCTTAAAGCAAAAGAGTGAAATCCACTCCTATAGGGGAAGTGCATTTTCGGCACCAGAAAGGTTTGGAAATTAACTCAGACTGAGTTAAAACCGCTCGTTTTAAGAGTGTAGGACGTAGATTGTTTTCTTTTATTTCTTTTACCCACTCCGCAAAAAGAGTGAAATCCACTCCTATAGGGGAAGTGCATTTTCGGCACGGAAAGGAGTGGAAATTAACTCAGACTCAGTTAAAACCGCTCGTTTGTTTTAAGAGTGTGGTAATCAATGCTCCAAATAATGGTGGCAGCTAGCAAGTTCCGGTATTCCGGTGAAACCTTGTGTCAAAATTTTAACCATGCAGTACAGTAAATGTTATTTTAAACCTTTTAAAGAGATATAGTGAAAGTTAACAGATTAGTGAAGGTCGAGACAGAAACGAATCCAGAAAAAATATGAACTTATGTAAAACCAGATGAGATTTCTGATGTAGATAAAAAATATCTTTGTAAGAACTTTAAACCGGGAGCGAAAGTGAAATCGTATCGAGACCAAAAATAACTATCTTACAAAGAAATCGTATCCCATTACTTGTCAGATAATATGTTTCCCAATACAGAAAACAGTAACGCTTATTTTTTGTATAATTGGTAATGGAGTTGTTTTTAACTTATTTAATCGCAAGTGCTACTACTTAAATTAACAATTCCGTATCTAATAGCATGCGTACTGCTAAACTAAAAAAATACTAATGGAGACTTTTACCTGTGAAAGTATTTGCATTACAATTGATATACGATAGAAAACGGTTAGTTAAGTGTTGAAACTTTAGCACCACGTCACAAACTGGAACTTAACAATAAAGTTTTGCAGAAGTAATAAGCGATATTAAATTTTTCATAAACAAAACGGTACCATCTGAAGCTTTTCTGTTCTTATGTTTAGTCGGAAAAATGGACTAAAGCCACCTTAGCTCTAAAATTCGATGTTCTTAGCTCCCTTTCCTGTTTCGTGCGATTTGAATATTTAGCGGTTCGGATTTTTTTGGAAGCGGATTCTGACTAAACCTATTCACTGCCCCCGGGTATCAAATTTTGTTCCTTGAGACATTTGAGAGATTTAAATGGGGTTACTCATTAATATATTAAGAACATAGATATAATTAAGAATATGAGTGGGAGTCTTTGCTCGAGTTCTAAATTTGTTAGTCTATTTCTTGTGGTTTCGCTGAAAATCGATAGTTTCGTAAATAGAAACTCAAATGGAATTATAATAAAGAATTATTTTTACCGATTTGGAAATGTTCGGTTTCTAATTTAAAGTATTAGGTTATGATTTTCTTGCATTGTTGCAATATAGTTTCAAACATTTCCTGGACATTAAATGTCTAAAATTTTTTTTTTATTATTTTATCATTTTATTTAAAAAAAAGTATTATTATACAGTTAAGAAAGATAATATAATTAATTTTATAAATTAATGCAATAAGTTTCATATTCAAGATCATAATTTTAATTTTGAAACAACTTTAAAAATATTTTTCGGCAAAAAAGTATCATATTTCTTATTTTTGACTTAGATGAAAATAGATTGATGTGTGACTGCTTATTTTTGTTAATTCCTTAAAATACTTACATTTTATGCAGGTTATGAACAAAAATAATGTGTCATATAGCTTTTCCTCCTTTTCTATATAATACAGAAAATGAAATTTATTTGCTAATAATAAAAAAAAACAGTTTTATTAGCATATTTTAAAAGTATAGTATGCATCTTCAGCACATGGTATTTAATTAATTTAAAGTGCCAGAAACCAATGTAATTGATCGAGCTATATTAGGATGATACTCCTATAGTATCACAATATCATGTTACCTCTTTCTGATATTAATCCATCCGACATTGATATAGGACGGTAAACGTGATTATGGCACGATAGTGTGTGCTACTGGGTATTTGGAATGCAAACATCACTTATTTTTTTAATAAACTTTTAGAAATAGTTTCACACTTTCCATTGTTTGACATTCCTCCCATCAACAAACATCCACTCTTATCCTTTCAAACATTTTTAACATCATCCTCTTTACTACTATTAGCACATTTAAGTCTCTAAGTGTGATATTTATTTATATACCAAAACTAAACCTTTCAACTTTATTTACAAACCATTACTTCAAAACCATCACCACAACTTCACCAAAACCGGCCTAAGTCTAACGTTAAAAACATAACACATCAGTCCCTTTTTTACTAAATTGATGGTATACCCAACAATTAATAGGGCCCAGCTTGAAGAAGAATGAAAACATACTTTTAGTGCAGGACCTAATAGGTCAGGACCGGATGCGAAGTCATGGTATATGACGCTGGTTTCCTTCTTTGGCACCTCTGTGTTGTCATTCTTGTAGAAGACGTCGAGCGGAACCAATCCTGAATCTTTAATTAGTATCTTCTGAGAAAACGTTTTAAATCTCTGAAGATCCTTGTGTCTTGTTGAGAGAGTTTCTTGTTTGAGGATGACTAAGTGGGGATTGGGTTGGTGTGGGGCAATATGACGCTGTAGGAGAAGCAAACCTTGGAGAGTGATTAAAAAAGTAAATCAAGGTTTGAGAAGTGTTTTTTTTTTGTGATTTTGTTTTATTAAGTAAGTGTCTTGGTTATAAACGAAAGTGCAAAAGATCAGACCACCAAATACATTTTTTTGTAAAAGTATGTCTGAGAAATTACAAGTTGCATGTTTTAGAACAAAAACGACTAAAATCATGGATTTTTTTAAATTTTAAATTTTTTTCAAAGTCGAACGATGAATTAACATTCTCCAAAAAAGTCAAAAATATGAAAACAACAAAAAAATAATTTTTACAGAGGTGAACAAAATACGAGGGATTTCAGAGTATCATTATTTTATTGCAATGCGGCTAGTGATATCTTACCCATTTCGAAATTACATCTTCAATAGCTTTAAATGTTATTCCGGAAACCATAAGTGCATTGAGAAATTTTACAAGAAGTAGCAATTTTTAGGCAAGATTTTACTTTTATTTCTTAAAAAATATAATTGCTCGTTATGTATTACAAGTCATTTTATATTGCAGTTGCTTCAAAATGCGAATGTGTAGCTAAATGGAATTTTTCAAAATTATGTGTTACAATAATAGATAGATTTTTGGGTTATTAATGTATTAGTTTATTTTAAATTACATAATTATATTTAAATATAGTGAAGAGAAATCCATTACTAGGGAAAGCGTTAAATTTAAAATTTGCATACTACGTCCCAAAGTTGATGCCGAAGAGCTCAACTTCGTTAGTGCTGCCATCTATAGGCTGCAAATTTAAATAGATATGAATAACTGTCAATTGATGTTTCGAGTCTTTTGATTTTTGATCATTTTAATATCAAATAATACATTTTCTTTAAAGATTAAAACTAATTTGTAATAACAGCACAAATAAATTTACTAAGCGAATTTCGAAATGTATTTTCTACATTTTTTTAAAAAATGAATTGTCTACTATAATATTTTTATTAACACCTAAATTCATCTTAAAAACATAAATTGAGAAAACAATTGATATAACTTATCAAATGCAGCTTTTCAAAAAAAGTATTGTACACATGCAATCAAAATTTATTCATCTTTAAATTGATTATTTTAATTATTGAGAATGATTTTTTATAGCATTTTGATACAGTGGAGAGAATAATATAAAATATAAACAAAATCATCATTTTACGGGAATTTGGGCAATGATTTTGAAAATTTGATACATTCAATATCATTTTGAAATTTGTTGCATATATTGCAAATTGCTTACTATTGTTATAATTAATTTACACAAACAAACCCACATTTCACTACTTAAAAAGTATTTATTTAGTGATATGATTTCTTACGTAGTAGTAGTCAATTTATTTCATTAAATTTCAAATGTAAAAAAATATATATATCATTTCTTTTTTTAGATATTATTGTTATATTGTCACGACTAACTTTAATTTTTTTTCGTCATTCGATTTTACCTGAACTAAATGCCTGGAATAAAAATATAATCATTTTTTTTTTGTATCTCCATAGGGAACTGTTCTGGTCACTTCTCCGTCTCCAATACAAGCTGAAGACCCTGACGAAGGCATTCAAGCTCCAATAATATATTCATTTAATTCAGGTACTTAAATTTGGTTATTTGAAAGTAAATACTATGTTTTACAAAATGACATACCTAAAGTTTGAAGTATGGTTGAAAGGATCAAAATAAGGCGTTTTGAAAGTAAATGGCTTTGTTATATTGTAGAGGAGATGTGTGTATCTGTGGTCGGATTTTTTATCTTCCACACTACATTTATAACGTAAAAAGTGGAAGGTATTATAATCGTTCAGTCCGTCTGTCTGTACGTCACCCACTTTCAAAGCCCAAACTACAAATGTTACGGACAAGTGTGATACGTCAATTCAGCGTATCGAAATTAGAATACATTGAAAATTTCTGAGAAGAATAAGAATTAGGAGTACTTCAATTATTTAAAAAACTGCAACGCTCATTTAAAAAGCATAGGAAGCTATTTTTATTAGAATTAAATCACCATTGCCATTCGCAACAATCGCTCGAGAAACTAATTCTTTTGGACAATAAATTAAAATAAATTTATTTTTGCGACATCGATCAGTTTAAAATGACGTCAAATATATTTCACTACGAGATTCTTTGTACGTTGATATGAAATGTTTTAATTCTATTTAAAAGCGAGGAATATTACATATTTATTCTTTGAAATATAAATTAATTTTTGCAAACGATAAGTAATAATTATTGAATTTTCGAAATAAAATAAATGAAACTAGCCAAATTTAGCAAGTAAATGTTTAATATAGAATATCAATGCCGTGTTTGTCGCCCTTTTACCTGTTAAACACAACTGTTGTGTGGAAGCGGGTTAAGTGACAGATTCTGTTACAAACCTACTTGTTTAAATCCCTATTAATCTACGGCCGAGCTGATTTAAAGTTTGTAAGTTTTAGGCGGGTATATCATTATAGATCAATCACTTCCTATTGAAACTATTTTATATACTTAAAATAATGTACATGGAGAGATATAAGACTTAACCTTCTGAGATATACGTAAGAAATAGTCACCATATCTCAGGTTTTCCAGCAACACACATAATTAAAAAAAATTATCAATTTTATTATTTTTCTAAATTGTAAAGAAATTAGCCAGTCATTTAAAATCAACTCCTATCAAAACATAATTTTTGAAAAATCAAAGAAATTAAATGTCAGTTAATCAGTGTAAACAAGTTTACACTTCGACCACTTTGCTCATCCTTCATAGGCTTAGAAAATATTCTAAAAGTAGCTCTAGGTACAAAATGGCATTTTACCTAGGTCCGTTAAAATGCCATATTTTTTAATGGCCATTCTCTAAAATGTACTGTTAATTCTGCAATAAGTAAAAATCAAACGTAGAAGTCTTCGACTGTTAGTTTTTTCAGTCAAATGTGTGTACTGTTCTGATGAAGCAGGGACTAAGTCCTTTGAAACATCTCAATTTTAGCTTTCACACTACGTTTATAACGTAAAAAGTGGAAGGTATTATAATCGTTCAATCCGTCTGTCTGTCCGTCACCCACTATTATAGCCCAAACTACAAATGCTACGGACAAGTGTGATACGTCAAAAAATTCAGCGCATCGAAATTAGAATACATTGAAAATTTCAGAAAAAAAATCGAATTCGAAGTACTTTAATTATTTAAAAAACTACAAAATTTAATGCTCATTTAAAATGCATAGGAAGCCATTTTTATTGGAATTAAATCACCATTGCCATTCGCAACAATCGCTCGAGAAACTTTAATTCTTTTAGACAATAAATTAAAATAAATTTATTTTTGCGGCATCGATCAGTTTGAAATGACGTCAAATATATTTCACTACGAGATTCTTTGTATGTTGAGATGAAATGTTTTCATTCTATTTAAAAGCGAGGAATATTACATATTTATTCTTTGAAATATAAATTAATTTTTGCAAACGATAAGTAATAATTATTGAATTTTCGAAAAAAAATTAATGAAACTAGCCAAATTTAGCATGTAAATGTTTAATATAGAATTAATGCTGTATTTGGCGCCTTTTTACCTATTAAACATAGCTGTTGTGTGGACGCGGGTTAAGTGACAAATCCTGTTACAAACCTATTTGTTTACACCATAAAACTATTTGCGCTAAGAATCAACGTTGTTTCCAGGAATTGGAGTAACTTGTTACTTGTAACAGTTACTTTTTTTAGGTAACGCCGAGTAACGCCATTAGATTTTTAAGAAAGTAACTGTAGCTGTAACTTATTTACTTTTAGCGGTAACGAAGTAACGAAACATTTCGTTACTTTTCCGTCTCTTCTCACACCGCTCTTCACGGATATTTTTGGCACAGTTCAGCGCTCGGCTTAGACTTAAGGGTATACGGTACCCAAAACATTATTTCTAGAAATAATAACATAAACTTGTAAATTATAGTGGTTTATATAATGTTCACTCTAAATTAACATTTTCTAGCAATAAAAACAAATATTTACAAGTAGTTTTTCATTAATTTTTAATAAAAAAAGTCAAAATTTTGAACTCTTGTAAAACGCTACTCCTTTTTCAATTTTTAGAATAACTCTACCAAACTTTTATAGTTTGTTCTTAAAACATTTTTTTCAAGAACTGTGCATGGATTTTAAAATGCGAGCTACAGTTAAAAAGTAACACGCATTTATACTGAAAATCACAAACAAAATACAATTTATTGAATTCAACATTTAAAAAAAAACTATACATAGTAGACCTTATTCCATGCAAAATTTTGTGCAACATTTATATAAGAATACAGGTTAAAAATGTCAAAATTCCAACTTAATTAGCAAAAAAGCCTTAGGGATTTATTAAACACAAGAATCGAAAAACGCGAAACAGAGAAAACAGGTTGAAAGCAGACGAAATACGTACTCAAACTTATAGGAATGACTCCAGAAAATATTTAATAACTTTTTTTCTACAGAAGATATAATTATGAAACTTTCAGTAAATGTTCAGAAAAATATTGTAAATAATATGAAGTAAAAACTGAAAAAATCGATATTTTGACCAATTTTTGGGCACCGTATCCCCTTAATTATTTAAAATGTAACTATTAACAACGTTGGATTTTTGTTCTTAACTTTTTCCGATTGTCCTACATTTTTTAGTCTTTGTTCTCTTTTAAAAAAAGTAAGATGGCTAAATTTAAATTGTTCTTATATCTTGAAATTACTAAAAGTAACTGTATTTCACTTTTCGTATTAAGTAGCTGCAACTAGTTACTTTTCGTGTTAAGTAATTGTAACTGTAACGTAGTTACTTTCCTTCACGTATCGTGCGCAAATTTGTGGATATTCTCTAAATGCAAATGTGGTTTTCACCAATCAGGGTTATTTTGTTAACTCATAAAGCAACGAAATATTAACGAATTGCAATAATTTTTTTATAAATAATTTTTAATCGTAATTTGAGAGATTTAGGAGCTGCATTTGTTGTCGCTTTAAATAAAAAAATTAGTTTAGACAATTTTAAAACATTTTTAACGATTATTTACTCAAACTATTACTTTTTTAGACATATTTTAGACATTTTTTTGGAATAATTTTTGTTAGTAAGAATATATTATGTAGTACTTCGATTACATATATTATTACCGATACATAAAGTAGAACTGTTTAAAAAATTATTTTTTTACATAAAATATAAACTTTTATATTTCTGAAGATTCGATTATGATATCCACTGCAAAATATGTACAACATACAAAGAGTTGGAAAAATCAATTTTGTTGCATACTTTTGCAAATGAAGCCCTCAAATTCATAGATTTTCTATTTTTGGCAAAGTTGATTATTGAACTTAACAGAATTTAGACATTAATAATTTAATTTTTTTTGACAGCCTATTATAGATGCAAGAGGCCATGTTTTGCTACAGAGCTATATAACTAGACACAAGACTTTAATTTTATACAAATGATGTTTTATTCAAAATCTTCCAAGGAAATACGTTTTAATAAGTACATGATTTGATAAAAGAGCTTATAAACTATGTCAATTTAGTAAAGTTTATTAAAAAGTATCAAATTAACTATTTAAAAATAAAATAAAAGATATTTTTTTTTTTTGCTTGCCAAAAACTTTTTTCACATTTTACTTTTCACAGGCTTCCTATCCAATACTTAAAAGTATTTAAATAAAATCAATTGAGTTCCATATAAATATTGCTTATAACCAAATTTTTTTTTATAATTTATTGGTGGAGAACCTTGGTACACCGTGCAACTAGGTACGCGCATGTCTCCTACACATTAAAAACAACTTTAAAAAACTTTATATATTTAAATTATATTTTAATTAAATTATATTTAATATATTTAAATAAATAAAGTTTCTCACGCCATATTGTTGATTTGGCAACAGTGATTTAAATGACTCAAAATTGAATTTCAATGCTAATTCAATGGGAAATTCGCCGACAGATATTAGATTTATGTAAAAGTATGAAAGGTGGATCTCTGAGGTCATAGCATTTTAATAAAGAAAGAATTTTTAAGATCGGATTGATAGAACCGATTTTGGAAGGGGTATACGGACGGACAGACAGACGGACATCGACCGCATGTCAATACCTACTTTTTCATTTTTTAAAAAATTCTTTCGAATTAAAAAAAAAGAAAATAAGGCTAAAAATACTTATACATCATACATACATTTATTTTACAGAATCAGCAGAATATGATTTATTCGAACTCAATAAACGAACTGGCCAAGTGGCGATTCGCAAAGCCCTCCCTGAAGACTTACACCTGCCAATCACGTTGGTCATCAAAGCCACCCAAACGGACAACCCAGACCGATATTCTTTGACAACATTGACTGTGGAGAGTGACAACCCTTTGCCGACAGACCTGAAGTTTTTACAGACAGACTACGTCACGACAGCTCTAGAGAGTGCACCAGTTGGTCAAGTTGTCATAACTGTTCGTACTACGAAGCCAAATGATAAGGTGGGTTTAGTTTTGATAAGTGTGCAATTTATTTTATCGAATTTTTATTTTGTAATTACAGTTCCTGGACAAATTATTAGACGCACTGCAAGATTTCATGTAAAATATTAATTACCGGGTGATATTGTACCGTTTTATTATTTTAAATTAATTTTTTAAAATTTTTATATTATCCAATCAATTACCGATTTATTTGAGATAAATAAAACAGCATTAATTTAGAAAAGCATAAGTTTATTAAGTTTTAAAGAAAAGTGAAATTAATGTTAGTAAAAGTCAATATTTTGTTGAACCACCTTTAGTCGCGAAAAAAAATTAATTATAATTTTTATAAAATTAAATATAAATTAAATAAAAAAAATTATGAAATTATATTAAGAAAAAAAAACAGTTTAAAGAAAATAAAAGTATTTTTCTTTGGGTGCATATACACTTTTAAACATGTTATCTTAACAAAAAATATTTTTAATATGTAAAGAAATAATAAGTAAATAATTTTTATTAGTATTATTATTTTCTTTTAACCCATTAAAGACCCATTTGCGAATTCCATTAACACCTTTCTTACCTAATAAAAACGTTAACTTTATGTTTTTGAAATATTCGTTTTTCGTGTGACTTAATTTTGTGTGGCATAAAATATTCTATGGTTTTTATTTCTCCTATGCTTCGTTTCTTTGGATAAACTTAAACTGAAAAGCAATTTTCGCATTGAACCACCTTTAGTTCTGCATTTGAGGATGATGATTCCACACATAAATAATCTTATAATAAATAATTAATATAAATTAATCTTAATCATAATTAATGATAATTATCTTAAAATAAATACAAATATGTAGTCTACAACAATACTTTTAAATAAAAATCCATAATATTGTAGTTTAAATATACCATTATTGCATAAAAACTCTTAAGAAACATAAAATTACTAAAAAAAATACAGTGCGTCTAATAATTTGTCCAGGGACTGTACTTTCTATTATTGTAATATTGATTGTTAAATTTCAATTTTTTTACGATTTATTAAATGTTAATTAATTTGTTTTAGTGATTTTCAATTTTGAATGACAGGAAAGTGTTATCTTGATAAACTTGGATGCGTTTTGTTTGAAAAATACTTTTTTGTATGCGTTTGAAATTGCAATAGAGTTTATTTTATTCACATAAAACTTATTTATATGAATCCCCTTTTTATACTATTGATAAATTATACTTAATAGTACTTTAATGTTAAAATAGCTTTCTATTTCTCTTACAGCATGTTAGGTTTGAGTTGCTGGAAAATCCAACTGAAGAATTTGCCATTCTAAAAACGTAAGTTGTAATTAAGTGCATATTATTTTATTTTTAAAAAGTTTACTATAATTGTTTATCCATTACTTTTTATTTTGTATTTTAAACCCAAGAAAGTACTATTCAGGATCAGTACAAGCATGTTGTATATTCCAACAAGTACAAGTATATTTGCATTTAAAATTTTGTATCATCACTTACTTTACATTAACTAGTACAGTCATACAACGTAACAACCTTGCATTCTTAGATGTTTAAAAATTGATTTTACCTTTTTTTTACAAATAAAGTTTTGAAAAAATTATTGTTATAATTTATTCAAAAGTTATGATTCCGATTTTTTTTACCCTTAAATTTTAATTAAAAAATTAAGATTTTCCCCCTGTTTTTTTGCCTATTCATTCTGGATGCATAGTGAATCTATTTCACAAATTTTAGATTTTTAGAATAAAATATAAAAAGTTGGAACTGAAAGGGTTAACAAAAGTGCGCAAAGTGCTCCCCTAATTGTTTTGAGCAGTGTAGATTTCCAATTGTAAATCTACTGAATTTAAAAAATATGGAATTACATAGCTGTGACAAATTCACAATGTTTTTACCTGATGGTACATGAAGTCGGGAAAATATTTGGAAGCTGTTTTTGTTATAACTCTTTTTCTTTGACACGGTTAATTTTTAAAACCCTAAATTTGTCAAGAAAAAAATCGTAAATATAATTTCATATTTACTTGTATATACTGAAAGTAATTAGTATGGTTTAAATTACAGAGGAGAAATTATAATAGCAAAACCTTTGGACTATGAAAAGAAAACTCTATATTCTCTTCGAGTTGTTGCCTCTGACGGAAAAACGGTAATTATTTATACTTTTACATTGCCTTTGTCATTTTACCTACTACTTTACTAAAAAAATATTACAGTTTTACTGAATCATTTTTTAAATTTTGTTAAATACGCCAACATTATTTGAATGGCATAGATTTTCTTTTTATGTATTTTTATAAAATAACCATGAACTCACTCTTAAGAATAATTTTATTAAGTCTTTACTCTTCTTTTTAATCTGTTTTCTTAACATGGGACTTGAAATGTAATAGAATACGTACATATTCTTAAGCTATAGTCGGTCTATTTACTATGCGAGCCTCGAAATGACTTTCTTCCTCCATCCCTTCGCTTGGTTTTCTAGGAAACGGGGGAGTATCGCTTTTCTAAACCTAACGCGTTTGAGGTTCTGTTGTGAGGTTCAAACCCAAGTAGGGTGGGGAAAAAACCCAAACCGCGACGCTCACGCCGTTTCGAAGAAAACCACATGCGGGGATGGGGGAGGAAAATGCTTTCGAAGATCGCATTCTAGATAGACCTACTATAGTTAATTTCTAAAAGAATTATTTTCATTAAACAATAAGCACATACATCTTTTATTATTTATTGAGTCCTGGTGACATAAAAAAATGTGCTTTATAAATCTTTTTTTCTAATGAATTCGTTAATTTTTCAGAGTGATGTAGCCTGGGTGAATATAACAGTCATGAACGTCAATGATAACGATCCTACTTTCGCACAACCCCAATACAATTTCCTTGTCAAACATCAAGACATGAGAATAGGTAGTCTGATTGGAACTATTGAGGTAAGATTTTTTTTTTTAATATCTACTTTGATCATTACAAACATAGGAATAAAATATTGTATTAAAGCTTGTTCTGTTACAGATTAGATTTACATCTTTTAATAACCAAATTAATTTCCATAATTTTTATAATAGGTTAAAGATGGAGACGTCAATGATTCAATCGAGTTAAATGTGAAGGGTACTTATGCGAGGTATGTGGTTCAATAATTTTTTTTTACAATTTATTTTTTCCCTTTATTTTACGAAAAGGTCATTTATATTGTAATAAAGAAAATACATTAATTCAAAAGACTTAGAAGTGTTACATTTAAAGAAAAAAGTGAAAATAATTTTGTATCGGTAAACATTTTAAAGAAATATTATTCATAGCAATCCCTGTTCATTTTTAAAAAAAAAATATTTTAACAACACACATTAACAAAAACTGACCTTAATTGCATTACTAATTTTTATTATTTCATAGACTAGATGATGCATTTAAGGTGTTTTTTTAAGTACAATTATAATATAAAAGAAAGACCTTTTAGATTTTGCTAAAATGTCTTTTTTTATATTATAATTTGAAGCTAAAAACTTGCTGTAACAAGTTTACTAATTTCTGCTTTTTATATGTTTTACACATCACTGAATTCGAATCGACTATTTTACATAAAGGTTCGTTTCTTTTTCAGAGTTTTCTCGATATCTCACAAAGGAGAATTACGTGTCCGCAGCTTAGAATTCCTGAACGCCAGCACATGTCACATCATTGTCTTCGCAACGGACAACGGTGTTCCTCCTCGACAATCATCTGTGCTTGTGACTGTTCAGTTTCCCGAAGATGTTGCCCAATCCAGTGTCTTCAAGATTAAGAAATCGGACAGTTCTTTATTGCTCATGATTGTATTTGGTGTTCTGCTGGGGACGTTGATTATTGTCATCATTACGCTCACTATTTATATATTAAAAACGTAAGTAGTAATGATTAGTGACAGGGCCTGACCATAACAGGTTGGGGCCCAAGGCCCGGATACTTTTGGAGGCCTTTTTCCGACTGATATTTTAACAAAAAATACGTAATTGAAAAAAAACCCCACAATTTAAAGTAAGGTCAATCATCAAATTTATTAATGTCAATCTATCATAGTGCTTAATCATTTAGAAAATCAAAATCATAATACTTTTAAATACTTTGGAAATAAAATAATACGAAATTGTTAGGTTTGAAGTAAAATTTATAGGTTTAAAGCCAATGTGAATATGGTTGTGGTTGAGTGAATACTGTGCTATCAGTATAACACATCAGTTTAAAACATAAATATATCAGCTTAGATTCTTATCATTTTATACAATGAAACTGTAAATTTTATAAATACTATATGAAGATCTTGAATTTTTAAATTAGTATTTTCTTGTAAACATGTGTTGTTAAGCAATGGAACATGAGAGAATTCGGGCATTGTTACAAGAAATATTGTGTTTAAAACTCTAAATACAATTAACTATTTGAATAAAAACCCACTTTATTTCATCGATAATTAAGCGGGATTTTCTCATTGCTTGTTGTTGTTTAAAGGGCACATATAACAAATAAACCAATTGTGATATTTTTTTTGTAGAATTATAAGTACCCCCTAACAATTTTTTCTCCTTACATATTATCGTATAGAAACTATTTACATTCAATCTACTTGTGCTTGGATTCAAACATATGTGCTTGATATATATATATATTTATGAATTAAATTGATTTAAAATTATATATTTTATATTACAGGAAACAATACAGAGACAGAATACCTAGCGTCATTTCATCAGGTGGCCAACCAATGGTCAACAAAATGGCCACCTACATTTCCGGCTCCAACCTTCAAACCAACAACAACAACAAACCCCAAGGCGGTCAAAATGGCGTCGAAAACCACTCCGGTGTCGAAAACCCTGTCTTCAACATGGCGGACCACCAAAACACGATACATAGGGGACAGTTGCCTCCTTCCCCCTCGGAAGTGAGTGCTTGGCAAGGCAATGGAACGCTTCGTGGAGATCAGTTGGGCACTTTTGGCAATAGAAACGGCAGTGGAATCAGCAATGGAAAAGTGCAGAATATTTATTGGCCCAATGGTTCGATTCCCCGAAGGGTGAAGAAGCTCAGCTGGGAAGATGAGCAGCCAAATCGAGTAAGAATTTATCAAAAATTATTGTTTACTGTATTTTGCTTTGTTGGATTTAAAGTTTGGGGTAGTATTGTTTGATATTTATGTTTTGTTTACTTTTCTCAATGCTCTTTTATTTTGCAAAAAACTATCCTTTTTTAGTGAATCTTTATTAATAAATATTTTCGTTTTGGTTGTAATTAATCATAACATAGAACAAAACTGGTTTTAAACTTGATTACTAGCACATTTTGATGTATTTGTAAAATTTAAACTTATTTTGTTGTGTTACTAGCATTAACTTAACAAATCTATTGCCTTTTCATCATTAGATCGGTAAAATTATACATATATTTCATATACATCATCAACCTTACCCAGAAATACCGCGGTTTGTTACTTTTCGTAAGACATTAAATATTATTTAAAGCTTTAAAAAAATTATAACCTAAGTTATTTTAAACATTTCGTGGACTTATAAGATACTATATTATATATTAATATTATAATAAACTTGTTGCACCTTTTAGTAAAAATTGTACTAGTTGGCGCAAGATTGCACCGAAATCTTAGAACTTTCTAGCTGCCACCACTATTTGGAGCGTTGATTTATCATTTTTGGGGTATATCACACTTGAAGAGTACAGGGGAAGAAACGCTTTATTTATTAGGAGTAGTCCCGTAATTGTATCTGCTTGGCGGACATTGGCGACAGGAAACCGGTTTTTCTCTTTCTTCTTCGCTTGGTCCAAGCGTCAGAATCGTGCATCGCGTTAATCCAAGGCCGTCTCCTTGGTTAATCTCGGTAGGTAGAAAAGTCGTGGTTTAGGACTTTTCAATTAATTTGCGAATCTTAAAATTTCGCTTAATTGTTGTAGAAAAATTCGTGATTTTCAATCAATCGTACTTTATTTTTAAAGCTTAACATGATGATAAACACAGTCTTTTGAATAAAACGCGGAACTGAATTTCGGGGTTGCAGTGAGAGAAAATGCACAACAAAATTGAGAAACTGGTTTCCTTACATCAGTTTAGGCGATTACTCGCTATCATCGTCAAAGATGCCTGATGAGGAAAGTTTTCAACGAAATTAAGCGGTTTTCCCCTGTACTCTTCACTTATGGTTTTACCACAAAATTGTTAATTCCACACTCGAAATAGTGGTGGCAGCTAGAAAGGTCCAGTATTCCGGTGCAATCTTACACCATTCTTTTTAACAGGGTATGATAAGGAAAGAAATATTGAAATATAATAATTTTTTTTACATCTTTCTTTCAGACGGAGCTCGATCCAGATGTTAGTGTGACACCTCTTGGTAAAACATACAACGACGGACTAAAGCAACCTGGATTAACGGTTTATTTTTAAAGAATCGGAACGATTCGACGCTTCCAAGTCGAAAAAAAGATAATCGAATAAGATATAAATGATTCATTCAAGAAATCCGAGCGTGACCGAACTCCTGCTTCGATTGCAAATTACAAACTGATTCAAATATTTGCAATGCATGTCTTGAAGTAAAGTTGTGACAATTTCGGTTATTTAACCTTCAAGAGGACGCTGTAGGATGACGTAGGAAGTGCCTTTTGGAAGGTTCTTGTTTGGAAGGTTTTGGAACTTTCTGCCTTGTGATCATGAAATATTTCCTCCATGGATTGCTTGAAAATTCTGTGATATACGAAGCTATAGACTTTAGTGTTATCCGGGAACTTTTTGTCCTGGTGTTTTTTTATAAATTTCAAACTGAATGAAGAAGTTAAAACGTTTTATTTCTCCATTTGCTTATTATGCGATTTCATTCGATGTTGGACTAGTATGGCGCATTTGGAATTGCGTTTCTTTTAGTTTACTGGAAGCCATTTGGGAGAGCTGATTGGTTTTTTGTGTCATGGCTTGGCAAAATTTGTTTTAAATGGTGAGGATTAGAAAATTTAACCAAAGGGAGTAATGAACAGAATACAAAATAAAACGTATTTAGTTCAACATAGCCAGAAATAGCGTTTGTTATTTTGGTCAAATAAAAGATTATTTTTAATTTAACGTAATGAACTATACTTTTTGATGATTGATGCTTGTATATATGAATGTATTTTTATAAATTTTTGTACACGTTCCTGATGATTTTTTGAATCAATGTATTTCTGTATGTAGTTCTGTTGTTATAATGCTATTTATTGTAAATGACGTTTTGGATAAAAAAAAATTATAAATGATCATTAATAAAACCTAAAATGCTTAATTGATGAAACAAAACTACTAAATATTTAAAGGTACTACTAATTTACTCCTCGTTTATTTCAAAGCAAATTTTCTAAAGCAAAGCTTTTATAATTTAAAGAAAATATTTAATAATTCAATAGTTAAAAACAAGTAGAGTTTAAGAGTTAAAACAAAAAAAGTTTTATGCATGAAAAAATATTAATCATTTACGTAATCATAAACCGCTATAATTTTATATATTTCTTTAAATCTTGACATTTTAGCTCTATAATTCTCCAATATAATATCTGTAATATATATTAGAACCGTTTGCGACGCTTCAGTCACAATTTACAAGAATTGCATCAAAGTATTTTTTCTTAGAACAAAGATCCCTCTGTTTGTTCTACATTTATACTTTTATACAAATGTTAAAATTACTGTGTATTTTCCAGTATAGATGGTAAACTGACGCCAGAATATAAATTTTTATTTACATGAATTGTTAGTTTAGTCCTCCTTTATAATTACCACCCTCAAACGTTAAGTCATGAACTGCTGGTCAGAAAATTGACTTACATTCTCATTTAAAAATTCTAATACAATTATATGACTATTTTAAAGTCTGGAAAAAGTTTAATTTCAATATTTATCTTCATACTAAAATATTTATTAATTTTATTTAAAAACTATTTATGGCAATGAAACAAACACATGTCTCACCTAACGTTTTATCGAAAATATTAAAAATTGTTTGCAAAAAATAACTATTATTGAAAGAAGGTATTGAGTATCAATTTATTTTAGTCTCTTATCTTAAGTTATATTCTCAATTTAAAAATTATAACATACTTATAACAGATAGAGCTTACTAGACTCGTTCCAATTCGGCACAGTACTTAAAATAAACATAAATTGATAGTTTTAGGTTCATTATAGAAACAATGATTGGAAATTGAACTAATTATTATTCAAATGTTTAAGACACGGATTTTAAAAAAAAATAACCTTAAACTTTTTCCATAATCTTATATTTATTATAAATTTAGTTTCATTGTTTTCAAATTTGTTTATTTTTAAAGCTGTGATTCATATCAAAGGATACACTTCATAATGTTCTTTTTACCTGTTGTTTTATTGTTTCGATTTATTACTATAGTAAACTGATGCATATGTATATATACAAGGCTTTTGTAAACGTTTTATAAGTCATCGTCAAAATAAAGACAAACTCTGAAAAAAAAAATATTTATTAGAGCCTTCATTTATTTAATGTATAACTTGTGTTTTTGATAGTTAGTTACTTCTGTGCAAAAATATCTTACAAGAACATTAGAAAGATATAATACATTAACATCAAAAACCTCTTTTTAGATTTCATCAGTGATCTTTTCTTGGTTGTCTTCTGATTACCAATCGTAATTCAGTTCGTGCCAATTGATCATAAAAAGTCATTAACATAAGCCAATTGGAAACAATTAACGTCCATTCACACATTGTTGTTATGATGTAAGCAAAACTTAACTGAAAACATATAAAAGTTTTAATTTAATATATGAAAACATTAAGTTAACAAAATAGAAATAAGTAGATTTTTTACAGAATCTGTCACTTAAACCGCTTCCACACAGTATTTGTGCTCAACAAAAAACGCACTATTTATACACCTCTGAAAAAAATTCGCCAAACAGGGCCTTCAGCTTATAATTTATTTCTAATTTAAACTTTTAAACGCCAAAATTAACTATTTTCATTAATCTTATTTCGCAAATTAATAATTACTCATTATCGTTTGCTGAATTTGTTTAAAATTAGAAAAATAATGATGCAATGTTTTGTAATAAAAATCTTTTAGTTGCCACAATTTCACATATTCATTAACTTTCTTTCGAAAAAGAGAATAATAAATAATTAGTAAAATTGATGCTTTAAAAATAAAAGCGAACTTTCGCTTATTTTTTTATTCAAAGTTAGAATTCTCTATGCATCCTTCCTCATACATATATAATGAACCATCAAAAGAACTCTATTGTGAAATTACAACAATCCAAATTAAATTATATCACATAAATAAATATTCTTTAAATAGTTTTATTTTATTTTAAATAAAGTTTCTCGTACGTTTGACGAAATGGCAACAGTGAAAATATTGAATAAAAATGGAATTTGCATGTTATTTCAATGTGGATTATATTTTTAGTTTTTTAAATATTAAATATACTTCTAATTAAAATTTTTAATGAAATTTGGGATGTAGCCTAACCTGATTTTTTGCTTCAAAATGACGTATCCCACTTGTTTGTGCGACTTGCGGTTCGTTCTGTGAAAGTGGGTGACAGACGGACAGACAGACGGACGGACGGACTGAACGATTACAATACCTTCCACTTTTTACGTTATAAACGTAGTGTAGAAGCTAATATAGCAACTGACTCAAGCCATAAAGTAATAGACAATATCTTATCTATACAGTACAGTACAGAGAAACGGTACAGTACAGTACATGCAGTAAATATTTTTATATACTGTACATGCCACTTCCGTTTAAAACATTTGAGCCAAGGGGTTAGTTTACAAGTATTTTAGCTTAACACTTAATTAACACAAAATGTTTATACTTTCTAACTTTATGAGATGCAATTGGTTTAATAAAAGAGCGAATACGAAATAAGGATGATTTAAATATATTTTAATATGCAATGAACGTACCAAAAGGATTTGTATAAGAAAAAATCCAATTATTTTGGAATTGTTGTAATGGTTTTGTAAGCATGTATTTTATCTATGGATATTGTATTTCTGCTTACAAATTTTTGTTTGTTTTCAAAACATTTGATTTAAACATGTATTTAAACCATTCGTTTTTTTGGCGCTTAGAGCATTAAAATTGAAATACTTACCCGAGTAGGAAGTATATAAATAGTATCCTTCCAATAAATACCGTCAGTAAAACTTAGTTCTTCTATTCCAACTTGAACAAGCGCTATTATTCCTGAAAAAATTGAAAATATTAATCACATAAAAATTCAAAGCATAAAGATAAATAGTATCAAAGAAAAAAATACATACTCATTAACTGTCATTTCTGCTGTTAATTAACATTTAAAAAAATAAATGGACAATAATTATTAATTAAGTTAACAGTAAACGCATATTAATACAGGGTGTCCGTAGAAGAATGTCCGAGTTCTGTTACCCTGGCCGCCTCGTTCACCTGACATCACGCCTTGTGATTTCTTCCTTTGGGGCTTCGTAAAAGATCGGGTCTACGTTCCACCCCTACCCCACGATTTACCAACCTTGAAAGGTAGAATTGCACAGGCTGTTGATTCCATTACTCCGGACTTGCTGCAGACAGTAAGGGAAGAATTGCATTTTCGTTTGGATGTGTGCCGTATCACTAAAGGCACACGCATTGAGCACTTATAGGAAAAACTAGGTTAGTTTTTCTCCAATGTCATGTATGATTTGCTATATTTAGTATCAAATAAACTCCTGTATTATACCATTAAAACTCGGACATTCTTTTACGGACACCTTGTATTTCGCGAATAATTTCATAAATATCGTAGAAAACTAAAGCAAGTGTTATTGTATAACTTTATGAACAAGCCATAAGATTATAATCTACACGCAATTAAGAATTTATGCAAATTAATTAAGTCAATTGCAGTTATTGGCATAAGAAAATGTAGCTTATATTTTCACACTGGAAAAAAATTTGATAGCAAGTGATATAGAAAATAAATCTTGCGACCTACAGTGACAACTGTCTTAAGATGATGAATGGCAAATTTTAAAAGGGTACACTGTAAAAATGGAAGTTGTTTTTTACAGAAAAATTGTCAGCTGACGTGTCAGATCAATATCATATTATTAACGGAGAAAATCTGTTTATTATATACGGACAATTTGTTTTTTTGACGTTAAAGCTGCTTTTTAACCGTCAAATTGTAAAGAAAAAACAAAATTATACCTCCCTTCGAAAGAAAATCGAAACCCCAATAAAAACAGGAAACTTTTTAAAAAAAACTGAAACAAACAGTAAAAGCAGAAAAAAGGTTTTACTTTTAAAGCAGTATATTTTCACAGAATAAAACAGCTTAAAGAAAATAAAAGTATTTTTCTTTGGTGCATATACACTTTTAAACATGTTATCTTAACAAAAAATATTTTTAATATGTTTAAAAGAAATAATAAGTAAATAATTTTTATTAGTATTATTATTTTCTTTTAACCCATTAAAGACCCATTTGCGAATTCCACTAACACCTTTCTTACCTAATAAAAACGTTAACTTTAAGTTTTTAAAATTCGTTTTTCGTGTGACTTAATTTTGTGTGGCATAAAATATTCTATGGTTTTTATTTCTCCTATGCTTCGTTTCTTTGGATAAACTTAAACTGAAAAACAATTTTCGCATTGCAAATTTTCTGGCCAAACGTTTTTAATGAGTTAACGTAACTGGTTGGAAAAATTTAATGGGCTCTAAATTGATAGGTAAGGTATAGGTAAGTTTCTTAAAAACTGTCTTTCAATTGAAAGACAGTTTTTAAGAAACTTACCTATAAAAGCTGATATGCCAGTGAAAAGGGCTAAAGGTTTTCTGTATTGATTACTTTCTTCCAATAGGCTCTAAATTGATGAGATTGAAATTGAAAGACAGTTTTAAGAAACTTACCTATAAAAGTTGATATGCCAGTGAAAAGGGCTAAAGGTTTCTGTATTGATTACTTTCTTCCAATAGGCTCTAAATTGATGAGATTGAAATTGAAAGACAGTTTTAAGAACTTACCTATAAAAGCTGATATGCCAGTGAAAAGGGCTAAAGGTTTTCTGTATTGATTACTTTCTTCCAATAGGCTCTAAATTGATGAGATTGAAATTGAGACAGTTTTTAAGAAACTTACCTATAAAAGCTGATATGCCAGTGAAAAGGGCTAAAGGTTTTCTGTATTGATTACTTTCTTCCAATAGGCTCTAAATTGATGAGATTGAAATTGAAAGACAGTTTTTAAGAAACTTACCTATAAAAGCTGATATGCCAGTGAAAAGGGCTAAAGGTTTTCTGTATTGATTACTTTCTTCCAATAGGCTCTAAATTGATGAGATTGAAATTGAAAGACAGTTTTTAAGAAACTTACCTATAAAAGCTGATATGCCAGTGAAAAGGGCTAAAGGTTTTCTGTATTGATTACTTTCTTCCAATAGGCTCTAAATTGATGAGATTGAAATTGAAAGACAGTTTTTAAGAAACTTACCTATAAAAGCTGATATGCCAGTGAAAAGGGCTAAAGGTTTTCTGTATTGATTACTTTCTTCCAATGGGCTCTAAATTGATGAGATTGAAATTGAAAGACAGTTTTTAAGAAACTTACCTATAAAAGCTGATATGCCAGTGAAAAGGGCTAAAAGTTTTCTGTATTGATTACTTTCTTCCAGTGCTTCATTGTTCCAAGATAGTATACCTTGACTAATGTTAAAGGCTATAACGCTACAAAGCATAAGCAACGCTCCCACCATGTGCAAAATCAAAACTGTGACAACCTAAAAAAATATAATTTTATAAAATTGATAAGACTAAAAAAAAATCATCTGTTTTACATTTGGATTTATTTAACAAACTCGATATGAAATTTTATGAGTGATATAAACTAATGTTACATAATTAATATACATACGACATTTAGAAGCTAAGAAGCAAGTGTTAACTAAAATCTGTTTAAATACAGGTAAAAAATGTTTTCGTATAATAACCCGCTTGTATAATTAACAAAATAGCAACGCGTTTGTGATGGGAATGTTTAATCACATACTGAGACGTGAAAAGTTTGTGTAATTAGCACTTAGAAACAATTCAATAAGCTTTTGAAAATTAGCTTATTAAGGGAATATTTATACAATTGAACAAATACCTCAAAACAAAATTTAGTTCATTTTTTAATTTCATGCATTCTTACCCATTCGTATTTGTTGGGAAGATCTGTGTAAGTAATAGGCGTCCCACATATTAATATCCAACTGAAATAATAAAGGTGAAGAAAAGAAGAGGATATTTGCTTTACAATTTTCAGATTTTTGATTTCGTCAAAATTATTCACTGAATGAATAATAGAGGCAAGTATTAACCCTGCAAATATAAAGTGGTTATTATGTACTAGTATATTACATGCCATAATGTTTCAAATATAAAGGATATCACAGAGCTACAATATTTTTGGGATGCCTAGGACTTTAGAACTGTTTTTAGTTATATTTGAGTAGCTGAATTTAAATATGAAATTTTTTCTCTAACAGCCTTATTTTTTTATATATTATACTTTAAAAAACGTTCAAAACTAAAATTTGGATTTTTTGAACTTGAATATTTTTTATACACAAAAACGTGCATATTTCAAAAAGTAAAGCTGTTGATGAAAAAAGGATTTCATATTAAGAAACAGAGACCCAAATATAACACAAATGAGTTCTTAAATCATAGGCACCAAAACAGTTATTGCCCTTTATAATATATCTGAGCTTTAGCTTAAAACAAATAAAATTCCAGTTATTTATTACACAATATTCAAGTAAAGATCCCAAATTATTTTAGAATTAATATTTTTTGTTATGCGTTATAAAAATACTCAAGAATGATGCGTTAAGAATATAATTAAGATTAAAAATATGCTTAACAGGTCTAAGAAGCAGTCTTTTAGATTTTAATAAAAAATCTTTAATTGCATTTCAGAAAATTAAATTGCTCACCTAGAAAGCTAGCAGGAATAAGAAGAAATGCGAAAACACCACATTCAGGACTGAATCCTGTGGTTTGACTAAAATAAAATGCTATCATAAAAATAAAATATCTTTTTTAACTTACAGTGGTGGCCAAAAGTGTGGACATTTTTTTTAATGTTTCATGTTTTTCAACTTTTTTGTTTTGTGATTGTAGAATATATTAATTTTCCCTTAAATACAAACGTTTATATATTAAATTGAAGGAAATATTTAGTGTAGAATTTAATAATAAATACAGTATTACAATATCTGTATTACAAAAAAATTATGCAACTAATAGTAAGATCTATCTTAGATTTGCAACTTTAAAAAAATGTCCACACTTTTGGCCACCACTGTATATGTTTTCGTAAACAAACTTAATTTATATAAATAAAATGTTTTTCCATAAGCAAGCTTAATTTAAATAAATAAAGTATTTTTCCGTAAAAAAAACAACATATAAATAAAAAAAAAATATATTTAAAAATATAGTTTTACCTTATGAATGGAAGAGGAGGGTCAAATATATTTCTTTTAAGAACAAGTATGTATGGAATGAAGATTCCAAGAAATTGTAGGCCTAATGTTAGTAAAAGTAACTTACTACATTTAGCCATATACCTGTAAAATAATAATACCGGAAAAATTATAAAAGAAAATACAACAATAATGTCTATATTTTATTTAATGCTAGCATAAATTAAAAATTAGAAACATTAATTTCAAATATGAAATAATAAAAATTTCCTCCGTAAAGAAGGTGTAAGCATGTACTGCCACCGTCCATAGGGTAGCGTTCCACATATTTTTTCAGTGGGGAATTTAAAAGTTACCATAATATCAATAATTTATTAACATGCCATTATAAATTTTGAATTAACCATATGTCATGAAAAATGAAAGAATTAATGTTAACAAAATACAATTCTTTCGAAATTTTTTTTTATTGTGAGGTTTAATAATTTTTATTTGTATTTATGGAAAGTATTTAGACATTATGATATAAAATATTAATTTTATCTCCAATCATCTATTTCATACTCATATGAATTCAAACTTATAAACAGTAATTTTAGCGATGGAAAAACAAAACTTTATAGGGTAAAATGCACTTATAAAAACTTAGCTTGAAAATTGAAATTATTCAATTTATTTCAATTTTGTATAATAATTAAGACACAACACATAATATAAAATGTTTAACATAATTTATTTTTGCATTTTATATTATCACGAATCAAATTAAAATAATTGCTTTAAAATGCATTTTTACGATACAATGCTTGTCTTTTACCTGAACTTTAATTTTTTAAAAGCCCAACTGTATTTTTATTAGGTTTATAAAACCGTTCACGCATTGTTTTATTTATTTGTTGCAATCATACACTCTTAAAACAAAAGAGTGAAATCCACTCTATGGAGAAGGCATTTCGGCACCGGAAAGAGTGGAAATTAACTCGACTGAGTTAAAACCGTCGTTTTAAGAGGTAGACGTAGATGTTATCTTTTATTTCTTTATCACTCAGAAAACGAGTGAAATCCCTCTATAGGAGAAGTGCATTTCGGCACGGAAGAGTGGAAATTAACTCAGACTGAGTTAAAACCTCGTTGTTAAGAGTGTAGTGTATAAACTTAGTGCTTAACAAACGCGAGCTATTTTAATTCTTAAACAAACTGTTCATTTGTGAGAGTGCGTATCAAAAAGTGTGTTAAATTTTTTAAGTTACAGTGTTTTTTGAATAATCAATATTAGGCAAAGTAATTAAATTCAATTTGTTTTAAACATCAGATGATTAAAGATTCTAAGCGTTTAGTTGTTAGATAAAAAAATATAAATCAAGAAAATATACATAAAAGTGTACACTTTAAGTTTAAATAGAAGATTTGATAAAGTCATTTAGAAATAATTGAATATTTAGTATTTTAAACAATTACACTCTCATTTTAAAAACACATACATTAAAGTTAATAAATCTTGGTATTTTTTTTATGTTAACGTAACATAATATTTAACAAACTTCTATTAATGCCTATACTACATTGTTTTCATTAAACTATAATTATCTATTACATAATTAAATAAATTAATTTATCAAAAATGCATTGATTTATCAAAAGCATTACCTTTGACTGCAGATCTAAAAGTAATTTTCATTATTATTCTTCAAACTTAACTGAAGATTCTGTTTCACTACCTTTGTTCTCAACAAATTCTTCTCTTGCGCCAAAATGTTAAGGGCAAAATGTGACTGCAGCACCTAATAAAAGATTGCAAAAGTATTGTTTACGGCTGATTGTTAGGTTAGACATTACTTATTGTTCTACTCATCTAAGAATGTATTTTATAAGACTGTAGAATAGATGAAAGCAAATTCCGTTTTGTTTTGTTTTAATTTTTAAGTATTTTTAGTTTCATTTAGTAATTCAGTGTCTACACTATGTGGTTGGTTGGTTGGTAGACATATATTCAGGTTTGTGTGCTTGGTCAGCGACCCGCTATAAACCTTCGTCAAGTAAGACAGACACAACAGACAACACACACACATAAGTGGATCCATCTAATTTTTAGAGACAGAGGCCAACTAGAGGATCCCCAGAATTGGCTTGTCACCCCCAGAGGTATTGATTTGGTATGGGAACTTAGAGGACTTTCGGACCCAACAGATTTAACGAGCACGTACTCCGCATATACTCGGTAGGTCTTCAGTGGTACCGGGACTCGATCGCAGGACCTTCCGATCCCGAGACCGAGACGCTGACCACTAGGCTCACTACAGCCCTACACTATGTTATCCGACCGTCGCTTATCCATGGCTCCTTGTTATGCACCAATGTCCTTGGTTGATATTTTTTTCATGAACTTGAACGTCTTATAGCTACGAGCAATGGTTTCAGGCTATTTCTGAGAAACGACTTGCTATTCGAAAGAGTGTATGAAAAAAGCTTCGAAAAAGGGTCTAAAACAAACCAAATCTGCAGGAATGTTCCCGAGCCATCATCAATATCTCAATTGCTCGCTACAAATAGCCTATAAGAAAATATCCTCTAGAAAAAAGACCGACAATTTTTTTTTCTGTATTACTTTGCTTGTGAGAAAAAAATAGTTTCATTGCAATGTGAGCCCAATTTTTCACTTAATGACAGTTTCATAAATATTAAATAATGGTTTTACAGCAATTTAAAAAAAAGACTGCATAATTGTTGACCAAAAAAAAGTTTAAATTGAATGGGGTTTAATGAGATGAGACACATCTTTGGAATTAAATTTGTTGGCCTGAAAGCTATTAGATATCTATTTCTAAAGCTTATTAGATTTTAAATTTGTAACTTAAGTTTAATTGTTTTTCAACTAAACAAATACCTCGTTTTCGTATGGTTGATTTTAATTTTATTTTGAATTTACACTAATAACTTTGATAAAAATACATTGAATAACTATATGAAATCTAAAATTCATTTAAAAATATTTTAAATTTATTTAAATATTCATTGTCCATCATATAATTCCCATTCACAAAAAAAGTATGAAAACCATATTTATTAGAAGATAAAAACGTTTTATAGCTACATTTATTAATCTAGTGATAAAAAATGCTTTACATTTACCCTTGCTAAAAACATGTACAATGTGATTTATCTCCCCTTTTTTATTGTAACAATTGCTTTATGGAAATTTTGTCCTTGTGTCTGCTAGTCTAATTTTCTTAAGAGCATAGTAATCGAAACAAATATTGGTAAACTGTAGTTATTGTTGATCATTCGAGTAACCATAGTAACCAACGTAATGACAGTGAGATAAATAATTTATGCAACTCATTTTTTCGCGTTTAAGGTGGTGAGACTGTATAATTGGGTTTTTGCAATGAAACTGCGGCTGAAATTATTTGCTAAACAATTGTGTTTGCCAGAGATTGGTTTTTGTGGAATGATTCGGTGACTTATGGATTTCAGCTGGAAGTGTGCGTCAGTGCTTTTGCACTAAATTTGAATTTTTAACAACTTGTTGGAGTTAATCTAAGTTAACGTTTTTTTGTTGAAATTTTAGTTTTGATTGTTTTGCATACTCTAGTGTTATTGTTGTTGTAAGAGTGGTAAGTAAAATATTTTTTAATGCAATGCAAATTAAAAGTAATATTTTGCCCTTATAACAAACAAATTCTTTGTAAAACTTAATAAATAATAAGATTAAATTCTGCGTCTGTATATGTCCATTCTCTTTATGTTTTTTGCGTGTTTTAATGAAATGCGATTTTTTTAAAAATTAATTAAACTGAAAACCGAATTTAAAATTTTTAACATTTGGTTAATGCTTAATTCGTAAATTGCAATATAAGTAAAGAAAGTTTGAGAAGTATGTTAAAAATATTTAGGCACACACACGAGTGTTGAAATTATAATTCTTAAAAATATAAACTACAAGGTGACAAATTTGGGTATTCTTGACTATTTTAGTTAACCCTCACACCCTTTACAATAACTCTACAATCATATTTGAAGGCTATATTTGAAAACTTGAATTCTCCAAGGTATAAATAAGGTATGGGGTCCAGTCCGTTCATTGGCGACTTCGTATAATTGAATTTACCATAGTCAAAAGTCGCAAATACGAATCGCGGACCCCATATCTTAGTTATACCTAGGAGAATATGAGTTTTGCAGCTGGATCCTTCTCTGATTAATGCGGAATTTTCATCCTCTTAGATTGATGGTTGTATTTGCTTCGTTATTAACATCCTTAATAGTCTGCTTGGAGGTGCTCTCTGCTTATCAAAAGGTATGTACCTACTTAGGTCCTTAAAGACATATCTTAACACATTGAAGCATTAAAATATTGATATTCCATTTTCACTTTCAATCACTGAAATACCTATTTATGAAAAAAGCTTATTATAATACACATCTAAATATGGGGCTGCAAGGATATTAGTTAAATTCAATATAACTTTTTTTGCAAGCTTCATATGTCATTATTTCAAAACATCGATTTTCAGCCTTAAGGTTCATTTTCCAGAACATCTATTGCGTGTATTTACCAAACTAACTGAACAAAAAATGTTCTTCAAAAAGCCTAATATTCTCTTTCCAAACCTTTAGACGGTTGTAGGAAGTGCTGAAATGGACTGTAGTTTGGTTGATTTTCCAACTAATCGCGATGAATACATGTAGTTACCTACCAAATTCCGCATTTTATTTAAATATTTTGAGTATTTCGTAAGTTACCTGTCACAAAATATATTAACTTACACCACAAAATTCTTTTGCACCATTATCTACTTTGTTCCCACTAAAACCTAACTTAAAAATATATATGGAAATTCCAATGTATATCCAACTTATAGATTTTCAACTAATCGTGATGAAAACATGTAGTTACCTACCAAATTCTTCATTTTATTTAAATATTTTGGTATTTCGTAAATAATAATATACACCACAAAATTCTTTGCACATTATCTACTTTGTTCCCATAAAACCTAACTTAAAATATATATAGGGAAAATTCCAATGTATATCCAACTTATAGGTTTTATTGGTTTGTTTTCCAATAATGTGTACACACAAAATGGTTTCAAATAAATTTCGAGCCAATGAAATGTAATCTTCCAATATTGATACTCACTGAGGCACATAAATATATAATACAGTTTTATAATACTCTTTTATATTATTCATTGATTTTTTACTTCACCGTTTCGATTTTCTTGATGAAACCAAAGGAGAATGGTAAACTGGAGAAATTGCTTTCAGATTTGACTTGTTGGATGGGTCAAATCAATTGGAGAATGTCCTCGTAGGTTTTTTCTTAAACATACAAAAGAAAGAAGAAGAGTGTGTGGAAATATTCCCATGGACTTGACTCTTTTTACATCGAGCTATTTATTTATTCGATACGAAAGATTTGAAGAGATAGAGATATTGCTGATAAAATATACCGGAAACTTTTTTGTCAGAAATTTCTTTTGTACTGTTTTTTTAGATACTCTACAGAATAAAGAAAAGTAAGTTACTACAATGAAGGAAATGTCAGTGTATTGTTTATACCCTTTCTTACTTGGAATCCCTTAAAGATCCTATATTAGATATGGAATAATATTTGTTAAATATCTTTTGTCGGTAATAACTGGCTTGTTCTTTTATATAGATCTAGTCAATAAAGAAATTTTGAATTTATTAGTTAACAAGAATACATTATTAATATCTGTATTTTCCTTAACAACTGAGAGAAAAAACTCTTCCGATAAATATTTTTACCAGTTATTAATATATCATGTTCTTACAACTATCAGATTAATAAAGGATGTATCTATATGCCATGAATTCTTGCACTGTTAAACTTTAGTGAAACGTTACTTCAACTTCATGGAGTAACGTTACACCAAATTTATAAATTACCGTTACTCAAATAAGGAGTTTACTCCGTAAAATTGGTGGCAGTAAGTGCTGCTTCATGTTTTATGAAGTAGTGTTAGACCGCAAATAGGAGTAAACTTCTTATGTTGTGTAACGTTACTCCGTAAATTTGGTGTAACGCTACTTCATAAATTTCTAGGGAGCTAGGCTTCCACCAGTTTTATGGAGTAACGTTACGTAGCATCTTTTTACAGTGTATGTTACGATGTACAAATTGATTTTATCAGAGTTAATAACACAAATCAAAATACCAAGAATACTTTTTATTACAGGATATTTTTTTACCAAGAGACTTGAAAGGGTGTATACTTTCTACTTCTAGGCCCTTTATATTTGTTGATGGTAAGCGTTTATTTTTATACCATCACAACCGTTTGTACAACAAACGTTTGTGCACAACCGTCTGTCCGTTTGTGCAACAAACGTTTGTGCACAACCGTCTGTCCGTTTGTGCAACAAACGTTTGTGCGCAACCGTCTGTCCGTTTGTGCAACAATCTACCCTCATAAAGTGTTAGCTCAACTTTTTTTTATTTGCAATGCGATATTACTATAGTAAAAATAATCCCTTTGAAACAACAAGTAGGTTTTTGTAACTGTAAATGTTACTTAAAACCGCTCCTACACACTATTTATACACCTTAGAAAGAAAATCGCCAGACACAACCTTTAACTAGTCCCTAAACTTTCAAAGCCAAAATTTAACCATTTTCATTTATTTTCTTTAGCAGATTTAATATTCTTTATCGTTTGCTAAATTATTTTGAAGTTCGGAGAATAATAATTGTCTTGTTTTTGTTGCTCTAAAAATGGAAGCGATTTTGAAAACTTAATACAGCCCGACTTAAAAAAAAAGAACCTTCTCTGTCCCTTTCTTAATAAATTTTTAGTCGCCATAATTGACCATTTTTATTATTTCTTTCGCAAATTCACTTAATATTCTTTATCGTTTGCTAAATTAATTTGCAGTTCTAAGAATAAATTTTTAGTAAAATCGATGCTAAAAAATAGAAGCGAAACATATCATAACATCGTTATTCTTTATTTTTTTAGAACTTCATTAAGAATTTAAAACAAAATTTCACATAAATATTCCTTCAAGGTTTCATTAACATTTTAAATAAAGTTTTTCGTTCGTTTAACGAAGTGGCAACAGTGGAAATATTAAATAAAAACGAAATTTTCTTGTTATTTAAATGTAGATTAAATTTTTAATTACTTAAATTTTTAAATATATATACTTCTAATTTTTTTTTAAATGAAATTTGATATACAGCCTTGTCTGATATTTTAATGCAATATGACGAATATCAATTGTGAGACTTGTGGTTGGTTCTGTTAAAGTAAGTGACGGACTGATAAACAGACTGACTGACGAAAGGACGGACGGGCAGATGGACAAAACCTTCATAAAAGCTTTCACTTTTTGCATTATAAACGTAGTGTGGAAGCAAAAAAATCTCATTTACACAAAGTGGCAGAGTGACGTTTTGGAGAGATTTATATGCAGAGAGTCAAATGTGGGTTTAATACAAGCAATCATTGATTTTTATTAAACTGTTTAAAAAATTGATCAGCACACAGGTGATGTATACTAACGCCAACAAGTGAACAAGTAGAATTCGACATATTGAGGCAAAAAATTAAGCAAGGCTACATCCCAAATTCCATTAAACATTTAAATTATAAATAAATTTAAAATTTAAACAGCTTAAAATTTAATCTACATCTTAGTAACAAGACAATTCCATTTTTATTAAATATTTCCACTGTTGCCACTTCGTCAAACACAAGAAGAAACTTTTAAAATAAAAATAAAGCTTGAAGGAATATTTATTTGATATAAACTAGAGTGGAATGACTTCAAAGTACATATCACAATAGAGTTCTTTAAATGTAACAATATGTGTGTATTAAGAAAGATGCAGATGGAGTTCTAATTTTCATAAATAATCTGACTATCTTCAATTTAATTTTCAGCATTTACTAATGAATAATTGTATAAAGACGACAACATACAAATAAGTTTTGGTTAGAAAATTGTAAACACTTCTTCTACAAAAATACGTATAAAGAATAACGATGTTATGATAGAAGTTTCGCTTCTATTTTTAAGCATCAGTTTTACTAAATATTTATTCTTTGGAATGCAAATTAATTTAGCAAACAATAAAGATTATTAATCAAATTTGCTAAAGAAAGTTAATTAAAAAAAGGCAATTAGGGCGACTAAAAGGTGTTGATTTAAAAAAAAACTAAAGGTAAAGTTCTTTTTTTGCATAACATTTGATTATTCTTAATTTTCAAAATAATAGTTAAATGAAATAAGTTAAACGATGTCATGAGAAGGTCTTCCATTTTTAGAACAAAAAAAACATCAATATTCTTCAAACTTGAATAATATTTGGAAAACGATAAAGACTATTAATTAAATGTGTGAAAAAAATTCATGAAAATGGTTGATATTTGGCTTTAAAAGTTTAGAACTAGCTAAAGGGCATGTTTGGCGATTTTCTATGTGTAAAAATAGTGTGTGGAAGCGGTTCCATGTAACATTCACTAACTAGTACAAAAACCTAATTTTTTAAATTTCATTTTTAATTTCGAAGCGCAAGTTTGTAGACTGTAGTCATTATCGGAATAAATATCTTAGAGTTGTGAAAGCTTAATCTTATTTGTTTTTGGTTTTTTACTGAAACATATTAACTAACTGAATTAACATGAAATTCCTAAAATTGTTTCATTAAACTAAATATATTTACTCGTAAAATCTATAGCTCATACTATTGATAGTACTCTAATAATTGATTAATTCAATAAATTTAATAGTTAGGTCTCGAAACCTTATGGATAATACTGACTTTAGTCTCTTGACTTGCTGAGCAATCTATTCTGATTTTTTAAAACTTGCTTTTGTTATAACCCATTTGAAACGCAGTCACTCATAATTTTTTTTAATTTTTAGGTAGAACCTTCACTCCTCGTACATATGCGCAAGAACATATTCAGCATCAGCAAGACTATATAATTCCAAACTACACATGCATGCTGCCAGCGAACCAATTTATCACGTTTTGCAATATCAGCATACTCCACGATTCCATTTGTTGGAATGCGACTTCAAAATGGCGGGAAAGATTTATTTGCGGTATAATTCGTCGTTCCTTTCGAGGTGGCCAGCTAAGTTTTGATATTTCTTGTTGTTCGATCTTTCCGCCATCTTGTCATTTATCACTACAAGTTTTTGAAAAGGCCAGGCGGAAGCTGTATTCATGTGTTGACATCGCGGTCGATGAGGGAAGTTGCAGAATACAAGAACATAAACAGGGCTGTTGCGGGATACTTTTCTGTAGGAAGAAGTTTTTGATTCAAGAGAACATTAAATGTAATTGTAAGAAACTTTTTTATCATAATAGGGTATTTGACTAAAATTTTTTTTACTGGTTTAAAATCATAGATATCATAGTTATCAAGTATTAGAATGACTGATCACGTGACCTCCAATGCTAACGACGGGACGCGCATGGAGGCCAAAATAAGAGGGCAAAATGGCTAGTGTTGCTGCCACTTTAAGAAAAAAATACTACGAAACTATACCATTTAATTCTAAAATTACAAAAAATATACTAGAAAAGGATTTAAAGTCACTAAAAAGATTCCAAAATGCAGCTAGTATTTTTACGATATTGTTTTGTAATTTTAGAATTAAATGGTATTTTTTCGTAGTATTTTTCTCCTTAAAGTGGCAGCAACAATGGCCATTTTGCCCTCTTATTTTGGCCTCCATGCGCGTCCCGTCGTTAGCATTGGAGGTCACGTGATCTGCAAATCTAATACTTTAATTATGATATCTATGGTTAAAATATTCTTATGCTAAAAATATTAGACCCGTATTTTTTTTTCAAATACCCAATAAACAGTTAGAAAAAAAGAATTTTAAAATTAGGACGAAAAATTACGCCCGAAAACGCTTTGTGGCTGTCACGTGGTATCTATGACGTCACTAGTAACTATAAACAAACTTTGAAACACCATTTTGGAACTACTTTAAGCAAATTTGAACTATCCACTTCTGTAAAACCTCCCTCCATTATCTATATAATTCTTATTTTAATAGTATAATAGATTAAATCCAGTTTAATTGCAAGCAAAAAAACATCACACCGGTTTGTTTATATATACTAGTGACGTCAGCCAAATCGACGTGTTTGTGATCACGTGACGTACCGATGAAAAAAATAAGCCATTTTAAAATGATTTTTACTAATTATTTAAAGATTTATTTTGCAAACAAATACATACGTTTGTTACTTTTTGGGTTCAATCTATAATTAATTTAATATTGGAAGGTATTTTAGCGATACAGTCAAGTACCCTATACTTTTATTTATAATTTAGCACAGTCAAACCACAGTAGTCGATTCATTCAAACTGTAATGGGCATGTTTCACGCGTTGAGTGGCAACAGTTCCTCGGGAACGAAAGGCATTGATTGGTGATTTGGTCCCACGTGATATCTAATCAGTGTAGTGGCGGAGCTTACAATGTCATACAACCAAGCACCGACAATGAAATCGGGGAAGTCCAGAAATGAAAGCTAGCATAACTACGTTACCAAAGATATACCGATTCCAATATATGCATTACCTTATTTACGAAGAGCGTTGCTACCATTACGCTGAAAAAGATTACTTTTAAAATGTCTCTTGGTTTTTAAAATAACTAGGTTTGACTAGATTAAACTTTTTAAACTGATGTTGGTAGTCTCTTAAACCGAGACCAAACAAAGCTAGTTTTTTTTAAGTTGTTAAAGTATCAAATTGAAAATAGAGTTAATACATTTAAATTTATAACGCAGCCATACTATGCAATAAAGTCGCATAGGCATTAGTACAGTACCTGGACAAATTATTAGACGCACTGTATTTTTTTTAGTAATTTTATGTTTCTTAAGAGTTTTTATGAGTTAACTAAGTTTTTGAGAGTTGTATTTAAAGTACAATATTATTGATTTTTATTTTAAAGAATTGCTGTAGACTACATATTTGTATTTATTTTAAGATAATTATGATTAATTATGATTAAGATTAATTTATATTAATTATTTATTATAAGATTATTTATGTGTGGAATCATCATCCTCAAATACAGGAGACAGTTACAGTCTTGCATTGATAGCATGCCGCGCAGAATTAAAGCTTGGATAGCGGCTAAAGGTGGCTCAACTAAATATTGACTTTTACTAACATTAATTTCACTTTTTTTAAAACTTAATAAACTTTTGCTTTTCTAAATTAATGTTGTTTTATTTATGTCAAATATATCGGTAATTGACTGGATAATATAAAAATAAAAAACAAATCAATTTAAAATAATAAAACCGTACAATATCACCCGGTAATTAATATTTTACATGAATTCTTGCAGTGTGTCTAATAGTTTGTCCAGGGACTGTACTGATATTGAGCTAGTAAATTGATAGCGGTTTAAAATTCTAGGTTGTTTATTTGATGTTTTAAAGATCTTAACAAAACTGGATGATGACAGACGGAAATTTTAACAAAATAAAAAAAAATCTAAGCCCCAACAGTTAAACAGTCGATTATAATTTTTTTATATTACTGTTAAGTGCTAGTTTAAATGCTTAACATTTACTAATACGCCTGAAATATATAAAAGACAACAGCTGGGTTTTTCTATGGCATCCAGAACAATCAATAAAAATCCATGACAACCATTCAATAACTGATATCGAAGTTGAAGAAAGATTATTCGGGAAAACTTTTTTAGGAATGGGTTGAAATATAGTGAGAAGATTTGAATAAATAAATTTTCCGTTTACTTCCTTTAAGCACATTACGATAATCGAAGTAATAATTGTCAAAATTTTCATTTGCTTCATCCAAAAAATATCAATTTATCGGTAGATTTTCGGCATGACTCGATTATATATTATATAACTCTAACGGTTTTTAGTAATCTAAATCCATCAGGTCATTTATAAAAATGAAAAAAATTCTATTCAATAGCTTCAAGTTTAGGCCAGCTTTACACGCAACTTATCCGGTAATATTTGCTTTACTTACTATGGCATTTTATGTTAACTGGAGCTGCTTACGATACTTACTCAAGTTGTGACAATATTAAGGTATCCGACTACGTTTGAGACAATTTTTAAAAAAAAAGGTATTTTAAAACTTTGTTTTGGCGTTCATACTTTTAATGCAAGATTTAAATATGACGCACAAAAAATTTGAGCAGTAAATATAACATTTATTGAACAAAAAGAAGAATTTATGTAAATTTTAATGAAAATATGCCTAAATGGTTAACACTCTTTCACCAAATACATAGCGCTTAATAAAATTTGCTTTAGACACAGTATACATCTAACAAGCAATACTTCAAAATTAAGTAAAATATGAAGTGTTTTATGAGTGTGTTATGAGTGTTTTTTTAACATTTACCTAAAATTCAGCTATACAACTCCGTTAAATAATGAGTAATTTAAAAAGTATCACAGTTAAAAAGAAATATTTTACACTCTTAAATCAAACGAGCGGTTTTAACTCAGTCTGAGTTAATTTCCACTCCTTTCCGTGCCGAAAATGCACTTCTCCTATAGGAGTGAATTTCACTCTTTTTCGGAGTGGGTAAAAGAAATAAAAGAAAACAATCTGCGTCCTACACTCTTAAAACGAGCGGTTTTAACTCAGTCTGAGTTAATTTTCACTCCTTTCCGGTGCCGAAAATGCACTTCTCCTATAGGAGTGAATTTCACTCTTTTTCGGAGTGGGTAAAAGAAATAAAAGAAAACAATCTGCGTCATACACTCTTAAAACGAGCGGTTTTAACTCAGTCTGAGTTAATTTTCACTCCTTTCCGGTGCCGAAAATGCACTTCTCCTATAGGAGTGAATTTCACTCTTTTGTTTTAAGAGTGTAGGTCACTCCAGCAAATATAATAATTTATAAAAAAGTTATCATGATAGCAATTGAATTTTTCGTCAAAAGGGACCATTTTAACGTGGTCGGATACCTTATTTATAACTTGCACACTATAAATGAGGAAAATTTTGATGACGCGACGCAAAAATTTATCGTTACATATAGCCACCACTTGAGCGAATATTGATAATAAATACGCAAGTACGATGTTTTCCCCGCCTCATGTGAAAGCTTCAAATGACTTAACATTACCAGTGTTTTCATGCGACAGCGAAAAATACCAGACGCATTGCGTGTGTAACGGGCTTAAGACTACACTGTTAAAAATTTGGTGCTAGGTTTCATCATGATATTGGTTGGTTTCACCATGATATTGGTTCCTAGTAGCTGCAACGGCTGAATGGTGAAATGTTTCACCTTTTTTTCTGTGTTTGGTTGAACCATTTTGCTGGATTTGGAAACAAAAACCTGAGAAATGGTTCAACCGAATACCAAAAATATGGTGGAACGTTTCACCATTCAGCCGTTGCAGCTACTAGGAACCAATATCATGGTGAAACCAAGCACAAAATTTTTAACAGTGTAGAAACGGAAATTTATTTTATGAATATATACAGTATTAGAAAAAAAAAACAATCTCTCGTCAAACTTCCACAAGGTAACATATTTATTTTATTCCAGGTAGAACCAAACTGTCATGTTTTGAAGGTCTTGACACAATGACATTTTCAAGTTCCATGGAAAGAAGGTCGTCACAAACATTTCAAGTGCCAAAACACGGTAAAGCCGCGGAAAAAAGAAAGCTTCTACTCCCGCATCCAGTTATTGCAGAAGATCACACGAAAAAACCATTACACAGAATAAACTATTTTAAAAGTCAAATAGGAAAAAAATATACGAGCTTGCTTGGTTTCATAAATAAACATATAAAACCCCCCTTGAAGACAATTTTAACCAAAGAGCCAAGAAAAATGAAATCTAGTCAGAAAACATTAAATTATGTAAAATACAAAAACAAGCTCCCTTATGAAAATAAAGTACACAATTTTATTCAAAGTGCGCAAGAAAATGAGCATTTCAGTGTAAGGAAATTTTTGGTTCCAGATGTAAAGAAAAAGGGGATTTTGAGTTCCATGAAAATTAAAGAACTCAAAAACGGATTAAAAACCAAAGAAAAGCCTTTAAAAAGAAAACTTCGCAGTGTACAGTCTAGTAAAGACGATTCTACAGTGCGTCTAAAAGTTCGTTTTAGTTTAGAAAAGAGCGTTACCGAAGCACAGCAAGCTAATGAGGAATTTCGTAATCATTTAAAGAAACAGCTTGCGAAAAAAATGCGGGTGCCAGTGCCATGCATACAAAGTATGATTATTAACGCAGGTAAGTTTAAATTACCTCATAATTATTCAGAGTCATTAAACAAAATGTATCTTTATTTAAATACGAGATAATGGATGGAAACCTACCGGAAGATTTTTAGTGGGTAATATATTAGAACATAATTTAGATTCATTAGATTTAGTTATAAATAATAATAAAGGAAATTGATACTCAACTGTTGAAAAATGTAGAGTTGATTAACTTCAGCTGATAAATGTATTTTTGTTTTGTTTTTTTAAAATGAAATTTACATTTTTCAAATTTTTAGCAACATCGTAAGAACATGTATATTTTCCAACATAGGAAAATAAAATTTTAATGCAAAATTTAATTATAAATATTAAAATTGTAATCTATTAAATGATCCATTAGTATCGGGGATGCATATATTAATTAAGATTAGATATAAAAAAACATTACAGGTAACGTGTACCTTAAAAATAATAAATTAATATAGATATCTTATATATCTTATATGTAAAGTAAAAGCCCTTGTGTAGCTCTAGTGTGACGATAACTCAAGCTAACCCTTATAGACTTATATAGGAAAAGTGTGACAAACGGGTTCTTTTAACAATATTGCATACCTAAAATATTAAGGGTATAAATATAACTAGAAACAACTATACTGTGTGTTTTGGTATTTTATTTTCAATACATTCATAGAATAAATACAATCTCCAGAATTTCTCCTTGGGCACGTATGCCTTTAAAATCAATTCGTTTTGGCTTTGGTTGGTTGGTTAGTTGGTAGACATATATATTCAGGTTGTGTGCTTGTCAGCGACCCGCTTATAAACCTTCGTCAAGTAAGACAGACACAACAGACAACACACACACATAAGTGGATCCATCTAATTTTTAGAGACAGAGGCCAACTAGAGGATCCCCAGAATTGGCTTGTCACCCCAGAGGTATTGATTTGGTATGGGAACTTAGAAGACTTTCGGACCCAACAGATTTAACGAGCACGTACTCCGCATATACTCGGTAGGTCTTCAGTGGTACCGGGACTCGATCGCAGGACCTTCCGATCCCGAGACCGAGACGCTGACCACTAGGCTCACTACGGCCCGACGTTTGGCTTCCACGCTATATTTTGGTTCTACATTTTTGTAGGATGTTGCCACTCAAGTCGTGAAACATGCCCATTTACTTTTTAGCGATTATAGTTAGACTCATAGTTTCCTTGCACAGAAGCCACGACCATGGGCGGAGCTATAAAACGCGCGGAGCAATCAGATGAAGACAAAATAAAACGGATGAAATTTTCTCTTCATCTGATTGCTCCTCGCGTTTTATAGCTCCGCCCATGGTCGTGGCCTCTGTGCAAGGAAACTATGAGTTTAACTTTAGTAATTGTATAATTGTATAAAGACGTAAAAATACAAATTATAAATTGTTTCTTCAAAAAATGTAAATACTTATTTAAAAAAATACATAGAACGATGATATGTTAAGTTAGGTTAAGTTGAATTTTCGCCGCACTACAGCTACACGAGGTCTATTGATAATATTTAAAGCTTTGCTTTTATTTTTAGATATTTTTTTTACGTAATTAACTAAAGTATTCTTTGAACTGCACATTAATTTATCTAACTATAAAGAATATTAATCGAATTTTTGAAAAAAGTAAATAAAAATAGTCAATTATGGTGACTAAGAGTTTAAATTAGAACAAAATTATTTGTGTGGTGATTTTGCATATAAAGTTTATGTATGGCGTATGATGTTCTAGGTGACAGTTACTGTTACAAAATTACTTTTTCTGTTCAAGAAAGTTTTCGTTTCATTTTATAATAGTTACGAATTCTGCCAATAGATGGCAGTAGTTTTGTTTCTAATGGCGGTCGAATAAATCCAGAAAACTATGCTTTAGATTAGTTTTTCAGAAAACTATCAATATTCTACATTTATTAACATTTGCATAAAAGGAATCCACAAAAAAATATTGAAATTATTCTTAAATATTTATTTTGAACGAAAAATAAGGATTTGCAATATTCCTTCGCAGGATTTTTTAAGTAATGTAATGCAACTAAAAACTAAAATTGTTAATCACAAAAAAATAAATTTATTAAATTTAAAAAAATATAAAAATGCATAATAACGAAATAAAAAAAGTGAAACCAGAGCCATTTTGCGTATTGTCGTTTATAAAATAAATATTAGCTTTTTTAATTTAAAAATATAACATTTTGATGTGAATATCAGGAAAATGTTACAAAAATCAATTTTTATAAAAATGTATTATAAATACTGCATTTTCATATCGATGCAAAAATCAAATTCAGTTGGTGTGTATCATGCAGTGTTTTTGTTTCAAAATATAAATGCATTAAAAATTTCAAATTTAATAATAAACGAGAATATTTTTATTTGATTAAAGATAACAAGAAAAACTCCCCTTTTTCGTTTTATAAGAATTATAATGATTCATATATATGTTTTAGAAGATATATTTTTATTTTGGCAAAACATAATTCAAAACCTAATTAAACTTCTTCAATATTTGTCCTCCTGAAAATATCCTTGGTAATAATCTATTTAAAAGAGTGTCAGAAAAAAATGATGTCTTATTTCATTTCCATCAGTAATGCGCTGAAGCATGCGATTCAAAAGAATGCTTAAAAAGTACAAGTATATTTGTATCACAATTAAAATAGAAAAAAAAATTAAAACTTTTTTTAGCTAATAAATTGGTTAAAATAATAGCTTTAGCAATTTTTGAGAAATGGTATAAGTTTTACTTAGCGATAATTTATTTTATGTAATTACATAATATTAGCTGTACTCTCTACAAGTGACAGTTTTGTTCATGTTTCAGTAAACATATAGTAATAAATAAATTTTATTTACTTCGTGTTAAAATATTTATATGAAAATCCATAATTTGCCATACAAGAAGATAAACTTTTATTATTCATTAGCCTCATGGGGAAGAAATATAATTGAGAAGATTCTATTTATTATGGTTTATGTTAAAAATCTGCAAAAAAAACATAAAATTGTGCATCTATTAACACAAAGTGTGACCATAAATATAAGCGTTTTTTAAAAGATTACGAAAACATTTAAAATCCATAATTTAGAATATTTAAATTATTACGGTGAAAATAGTTATTTATTTATGAAAATTTTTGGTTTATTAAGCTTGTTACTGTCTTAAATTAATAATTATTATAAAAACGAACTGTGTAATTTCTTTATTAAAGTATTTTAAAATTTCATTAAATGCTTAATATTTTAAAAGATTTAATAAAAGAATAAAATCCTTAAGGTCCCAAAATTTGTGTGTAAGTAAAATAAACGAAAAGCGATATAGGCAGATATTTACATCTGCATTCAACATATGAATGAATGAAGGGTCTAGTTGCAAAACTACACTCCTAAAACAAAATAGTGAAATCCACTCCTATAGGGGAAGTGCATTTTCATCACGGAAAGGAGTGGAAATTAACTCAGACTGAGAAAACCGCTCGTTTGTTTTACGAGTGTATATTCTCCAAATTATAACTAAGATATAGGCCTGGAACGTTCATTGTCGACTTTTGATAACGGAAAATTTAATTGGACGAAATCTCGAATTAAGTTGCCAGACCCTTAGTTAAACTTAGGAAAATGTGAGTTTTTCAATTAGACCCTTCAAATAAAATATTTGAAATATGAAAGTGCAGTATCGGGTTTTGACATTAAGATTATTTAATTTTTATTTTGCGAAAAGTTAAAACTAAATATATTTTCAACAAAAATTTGTTTATTTTGAGCAATGTGGAAATAATTTTTTAATCAAATAAAACAATTTACAAATGCTAAAATATATAACTAACATGTTGTATAGCATAAATTGTTAGTTAGTTTTAACAAAAATTAAACTTGACACGTATGAAATCAGGTTTTATCAAACATTTTAGTAAACCATAAAAATATAATTTAGTTTGGCGTTATAACTATTTTTAAAATGTAATTTTTCTTATAATTATTAATTCATAAATAATTGATTTAAGCAATTTTATTGTCAAGCTTCAATCAAAACCAACTTATAAATAAATCTATTGAATATTCTATATGTTTTAACTCAACAATATCTATTATTATTTTAACACAATTTTGAAACTTTAAAATTTTAGAATATAATTTATTCTAATGCTTTAAATCCTAAATGTCGTTCATGGTATGTACCTTTCTAGATGCATTCAAATGTCAACTGCAGTCAGTCCTAACTAACCAAATTACTTTATCCATAAGGGTTTAAAAGGTTTAACTTAACAAACTTTCAGTAATTAGGACGAACTATACGATTCAATTATGGAGAAGACTAGTGGACTACTAGCGACGCACAGCGATTAGGTTTAGCATATTGAATTTAAATCGCTGAAATGGACCCGTTGTCATAAAATAGTTTGGCGTTCATAGAAATGCTTGATGTTAGAATATCTAATTAAGGAATGGAAATAAGAATACAATTAATAGAAATATAATAGTCATTTTTAGTAAATTGAAAAAAATTTGTTTTATAAATAAGAATTAAATATTGATATTTATGTAGTGCTTATGTGGTATTCCATTACAATTATGATAATTTAAGTATAAGGAATAAATTTGAGAACATTGTTCATTCATATCTAATTCGATAAAATAAAATGTATCTTACATTTCTATATTAAATTTAAGTAATATAAGCGTAAATTTTAAAAATATTCATATTTCAACAAACAAACGTCATTTTTATGAAATTGAAAAATTTGTTTTTGTAAATAAGTATTAAATATATTGATATCACTGTAGTGTTTATTTTGATTTTAATTAAAATTATGACAAATTAAAGTTAAGGAATAAATCGGATCATGTTCTTTATGCATGTCTTATTCAATTAAATTGTATAATGTATTTTACATTTTATCTGTTATACTAAAAGTAATATATACTTTAAACTTGGAAAAAACGGTTTCATTTCTATCATTTAGTTGACAGTTTTGACCAGTTTTTATTATTGTAAGGGAACCTGGGGAGCCTTGGCCATGTTTTCAGAATTTTGTTTTTAGACATTTTATTTTTACAATAAACATTTCATATGGTTGCACATATTAAAGGAAATTTTATTGGCAACAATGATATAAAAATGTAATATAAATAATGCATTTTTCTTTTCTAAATTTATTGTTTTTTTTAACATAGACCCCTGGGCCAAGCCCCCCTTTATAAGGGAGGCTTGGCCCATACAAAAATGCTAAACTTTTAAGTGCACAATAATAAATGTTTCAAATTATTTTTGTAAGCATTAAATACAAAAAAAATATATTATAATTCGACACTCTGGAGTCATTTAAAAATCATGTTTACCATTATTAATATTTTGAGTAATACATTTTTATTGTATTATATGTATTAAAAAATTCTAAAATTGAACATATCAAGTACTTTTTTTTTAATTATGTTAAATATATATTATTCAGTTTGCACACACATTAAAATGTACAAGATGTAATTGCCTTAGTTTGAATTCTCTTTTTATTTTAACGGCAAAAACTGGAAACAGTTAAAATCAAAGAGTACCTTCAAAGTTACTGTTTCAGTGACCCCCCCCCCCCCAAGAAAAAGTCAGATAATATCTTTATATTAATTTGGAGTATTATTATACTTGAATTAATAATTTAGTTTTTGCCGAAAAAAGTTTGATATTTGGTCATAACTGACACGTTAGTTTTAGTTGAGGTTTTGGTTTTATTCTAAACAAGTACACAAATATTGATAATCAATCTATTTCCTACATAAAGTTATTATCATACGTCACTATAAACTGTGTATTTGATAAACATTATTTATAGACTTTCATAACTACTTAACTTAGGGGGCCTTGGTCCAGAGTGACCAACCCTCCCTTACGGGCCTTATGTTAGAGTGGGCCAAGCCTCCTCACCTAGCCATTTTGTAAAGAATGGCACATGGGGATTTGAAGCCTACTTCATTGCACAAACTTTATAACTTAAATTAAACATTAATATAACATCATTCATAAAATTTCACGTACTTAAGCTGAACTCAATTGGTTCGTTTGAAAAAATCTTACAAATTATGTCTGTTAAATGTTTACTTTTTGGGATGAGAAACTTTCTTTTTTTATTTTCTCCTCACTGCTAATAAGTAACTCAATGAAACTTTGGTGGCTGTTGCTGACAACAGTAGCTTTAAGTACCATCTATTGTAAAAATATTTTTAAATACTAAAATTTAAAGGTGGGCCAAGCCTCCCTTATGGCCAATGGTCCCCAGGTTCCCTTACTTGACGATCTTTTCAATACATCTTTACAAATATATTACCAAGATACATTAGATATGAGAAAAGATCTCATAAATGTCCATTAATGAACAATTATATATATGTATATTTACTTTTTCTAAAATAAAAAAAATTCAATACATTCCATAGTCTACCATTCCATATTCTAACTAATCTATGTCTTGCTTATTTGCAAAAATTATATTTTAATATGCATTACATAATACGCTAAATTAATACTATAATTATGAATATATTTGTAGCATACATACTGATTTTTTATATAATTTTTCAGGAAATGATGTGTCCTTTACACTATCGATTTTCAACGATAAAAATAATGCTATGGACGACCAGTCAGTATTTGATGCAGCAGATTTTTTAAAGAAAGAAATTAATGATCAAAGGCTTCGCCTTACCGATCTGAATGGCCAATTATTGATGACTGTTAGTGGTACTTATGCTTCAATGGATGGTAAAACTATTTTCGTTTGATCATATTTCAAAGTTAATAAACCAAGTTTATTTTTAAGAGCTAATAAGTTATTTTGATTTTTTTTATTATATAATAATTACTAATTTAAAAATGAAATCAATTTAAATTATAAGTAGATTTCATATCCATATTAACTGATTTAAAATATAGTGTCGTATTAAATAAATGCCTTTAAAATTTATAAATTATTCTGACTTATTAATTAAAGAAATAAAAATGTATTTAACATAAAAAAAACCATTTTCACGAGTCAATTAAATATTTCTAAAAGTATTATTTTTATATTTTCTAGAAGATTTTTGAACAAGAATTGTTCTTCCATTATTCCCATAATTTAAATACATAACTTCATATTTTTCTGAAAAGTACATCTGAGGACAGATATTTTGAATTTTTAACTCATATTTCATGTTTAATGCTTATGGGAAATTCTTCATTTTTGTCTAACTTTATGATTTACGTTAAGAGGTTGAATATATGTGAAATGCTGTTAAAAATTTACATATGCGAAAACAAAAACCGTAAAAATTCTTCATGAACTCAACATCAATATTAAAAATTAAAATATCTGTACTGCACTTTGAGAAGTTCTAAAAAATATAGGCACATGAAACTTCAATGTTTTTGATTAAATATTTTATTTTTGATTAAAAGTAAAAATATATATTTCATTTTCAAAATACGTGTATTTAATCTTAATAACCATCTTCCATTATATGTAATCATGAATTTAAATTTTAAAATACTAATTGTAAACGAAATATTGACACTTACGAGAACCAGGGATACTTAACCCAATTATCAACTTTAATTTTTTTTAAATTATTATTTATGAGTGTGTAAACGCAGTCTATTTATGCTTGATTCAGTATTTCACAATCTTTATTATTATTATTATTATTACTCAGAAGTATTATATTGTTAAAATGAAAATAGAAAAATATTAAAAACTTAAAATTTGGGCCATTATCCCAACGTATATGGATACCTTAAACAAAAAAAATAATAAAATGTCAGAGTTTACAACATAAAAAAATAGTTTTTGAGCAGGAAAATATATTGTCTTCTAAAACAACGCTTTGATTGTTATTTTCACCATTTGATCAGCAAACTGAAATAAATTAAATCATGCCACTTCCGACATGCAAAACTTTCAAGGGGGGGGGGGGGGAAACTATACCTGGTTTTATCACAAATTAATTTATAAAACTAAGACAATGTCAGTGCAGCGTATCTTGCGGTTACTAAATAATTGTCCAGATGGTAGTATAGTTTGAGTTAGGATATACGCGTAAATCAATCGAAATTCCTACATAGTATCTGTACCCAATATGGACACGCTAATGAAAATTACTTATTTTCACTCCTTAGTACAGTTCACAGGACTTAAAATTTATCACCACTGTGTTCCTTCGAATTGGCGAACAACGCACTTTGCAATTTCTATGCTAAAATAATATGTCAGTGCGGCGCATCTTGCGGTTACTAAATAATTGTCCAGAAAGTAGTATAGTTTGAGTTAGGGTATACGCGCAAATCAATCGAAATTCCTACATAGTATCTGTACCCAATATGGACACGCTAATGAAAATTACTTATTTTCACTCCTTAGTACAGTTCACAGGACTTTAAAAATTTATCACCACTGTGTTCCTTCAAATTGGCGAACAACGCACTTTGCACTTTCTATGCTAAAATATTTTTTAACTGCTTTTCTTCATTAACATGTAGCACTATCTCTCGATTATAAACGTAACTTTTAAGGGGACAGGGAACATATCGAAGCTTCAAAATATCAAATTTTCATTTTACCTTTCAATCACTAAAATGAATGTTTACGAAATTTTTGATATAATACGCATCTGAATATGGGGCTGGAGTTTGCCAATTTGGTAGTTAATTTCAATATAACTTTGTTTCCAGCTTCAAACGTCATTATTTTAAAACATCGATTTTTAGCTTTTAGGTACACTTTCCAGCACAACTATTGCGTGTATCTAAAAATAATTTTTTATAGAAATGAAAAAAAGTCTATTCAACACAATGAACCTCAAGTTTGACGATAAAACATTCATAATCTTAAGTTATAAACATAAATAGAAATTTTGCGCATTTCTTAAATTAGAAAAATCGTCTTTTTTTTACTCACTTAATATATTTTTGGTTCACTGTGTTAAATATACATGTATACGACATCACAGAAAATTGCAATCCTTCTAGTAAAATAGAAAAAGAGAAAAGTGTACCTTAAGGCTGAAAATTGGTGTTTTGGAATAATGACATTTAAAGCTGGCAACTAAGTTATATTGAAATTAACTACCAAATTTGCAAACTCGAGCCAGCCCCGTATTCAAATGTGCATCATAGAAGTTTTTTAGTAAAGGCACGATTCAGTAACTAAAGTTGAAATAAAAATTAGATATTTTGAGTGGTCGATTTGTTCCCTGTTATCTTAAGGATATTAGGGGTGTCCATATTTAGAGAACTGTCCATATTGGGTACAAGTACTATATGCATAATTTTGTTGTCAATAATTTGTAATGTTACGTTAATCAACACTTACAATCGCCGGTATTTAGAATTACGTCGCAGTCCTAATTATAAACATATATCACGAAGGAACATTTTTTTGCACCTGATTTGATAGAGATTACTCTTGATTTCAACATTGAACTAGTTCAACTAGTTTCATTATTAAAAATTTTTAATAATCATATGGTGAACCCAAAAAACTTTGTCCTATTTGAGGTATACTGCTTTTTAGCATTTTGTTTTTACATGAAAATATTTTAAAGTAATAAATGTACCATGATATCTAAAAAAATACTGTAATCAATGCAAACATACGCACATAGTTATTTTTTTGCATACGCTTTTTACTGGTAAAAAAAAAAGAAAATCAGTCGTTATTACGGTAACTGTCAATTTACCATTATGAAATTTTATATCAAAATAAAAATTTACCTTAAAACATTTCTCAAAATTAAATGAAATTTTAGACTTTTTGACCCAAAAACTCAATTCTTTAACACGGAAAAATAAACTATTTTCCGACTAAAGCCATATTTCACGCACAACCTCAGAACCTGAAATTTTCAAACATTATGTGAAAGAATTTCCCGACTTGATGTTTAGACTACTAAAATAAATCATTTATCGAGCGTACTCTTTAATGTTCTCGTTTGAACTCGAAAATTTATTGTGCGGAACCAGTTGAGGCTTCGAGTCGAAGATTTAAGGTAGGAAGTTGACAGTTACCAAAGAGTATCATAAATCTTTATCTTAGATAAGTTGATACTTTTATTAATGGGCCTTTTTGTTTTCAGATAACACGGTGAATTTTTCTCTGGTTATACTCATAGTTCTAAGCATCACAGTGTTCTTACTGCTTGCGATTGCCATATTAGTCATGTACATAGCAAGAAGAATGTCTAAAACTCCAAAACCAAGCTTGGATACACGCAATAAAGTAATTATTTAAAACACTTTTTAGTAATAAAGGGCCAAAAATTTTCGATAAAAGTTTTAAGTTTAACTATTTGATAGTGTATTTTATCACAAAACGTACAAGGCACTCTAAATAAAGTATAACTATTTGAGAAGTCTATGAGACAGTGGCATTACCCTAGCACACAATAACCAATGATATCGTTTCTTTATATTTTCGATATTATTCTGACAATGCAATATCGAATAGAAATCAAGATGATATTGTTAGATATCGTGTGCGACTGAGATAAATCCTTCATTTTTCTCAAGCATTGGGTATTTCACATTACTACACTGTTAAGGGGATACGGTACCCAAGACATTATTTCTATAAATATTAACATAAACTTGTAAATTATAGTGGTTTTATATAATGTTCGCTTTAAATAAACATTTTCTAGCAATAAAAACAAATATTTACAAGTAGTTTCTAATTTTTTTTATAAAAATAGTCAAAATTTTGAACTTTTTTAAAACGCTACTCCTCTTTCAATTTTGAGAATAACTCCACCAAACTTTTACAGTTGGTTTTTAGATCTATTTGTTCAAGAACTGTGCATGGATTTTAAAATGTGAGCTACAGTTAAAAAGTAACAAGCATTTATATTGAAAATGTCAAAAAATAAAACCAAAATTACAAATTATTGAATTCAATATTTTTTTAAAAAACAACTATACATAGTAGACCTTATTCCATGCACAATTTTGTGCACCATATATATAAGAACACAGGTTAAAAATTTCAAAATTCTAACTTAATTAGGAAAAAGGCCTTAGGGATTTATTAAACACAAGAATTGAAAAACGCGAAACAGAGAAAAAGGTTGAAAGCAGACGAAATACGTATTCAAACTTATAGGAATGACTCCGGATAATATTTAATAACTTTTTTCTACAAAAGATTCTATCATTACGAAACTTTCAGTAAATGTTCAGAAAGATATTGTAAATAATAAGAAGTAAAAACTGAAAAATCGAAATTTTGACTAATTTTTGGGCACCGTATCCCCTTAAAAATTCCGCCCTTGGTTTCAACAAAACATATAGTCCCTAGTAGGTGCAACTGCTGTGTGGTGAAATGTTTTAGTATACTTTCAGTATTCAGTTGAACTCTTACTCAGACTCTTTTTTCCAGAACCTTAACAACTGATTCAACCCCAAAACCAAAAATATGGTGAAATATTTCACCACACAGTCGTTACCCCAGAGACATTATTATGGTGAAACCAAGCCCGAATTGCTTTAATTGTCTAGAGTTTAATTCTTAATTCCACGGTCACATTTTACTCTTTCAATTACATTTATTTGAAACTTTCACGCATTTATTAAAGAAATAAATCCGTTATTAGAATTACTATGATATTTCTATTTAAAAAGTTTTTTTTAGACATAAAATGTAGATACATTCCATTACTTTAAAACACTGAAGAACTACCTTAGATAATGAATTTTATATTGTTTTTACGGTAGGTAGTTTTATATACGCTAGTTAAAGCTGTAGTTCTATTTCCTAATTGGTCGTTAGAAGAAGTGTTGCATCAGCGTTTGTCTTTTCAATTAGCTAGAATAAAGGACAGAATAGCTCGCAGCTTGTTGGAAGCAAGGCACTAAATGGAGTGCTATTAACTTAGTCGACAGTTGAATTAAATACCTGTCATTCTGCTATTTTATGTCGGACAAAACATTGGATTATTTTACATAGCGAAAACATGTCTGAAAGTTATTTTACAGAGCGAAAACATGTCTGAAAGTTATTTTACATAGCAAAAACATGTCTGAAATTTATTTTACATAGCGAAAACATGACTGAAAGTTATTTTACAGAGCGAAAAAAACATGTCTGAAAGTTATTTTACATAGCGAAAACATGTCTGAAAGTTATTTTACATAGTGAAAACATGTCTGAAAAAGTACAATGAATAAATATATTTTGATTTTTTAGAAAAAAACAACAAAATTTAGTTGGATGTAAAAAAACAATTGGCAATACAGATGCTTGGGGCTGATCTAATTTAAAATGTGGGGTGTTAAAATTTCCTTATGGTTCACAAGTAACAAAAAATAGTTTTCCTAACAATCCGTTCAGTTTCGAATACTAATTTGCAACAATAGAAAATACACAAAACCAAATAAAATAATCATTAAATTAATTTTTGTTACAATTTAATTATCAATATTGAATTCTTAAAAACATATCATTAAGTTAACTTAAAAAAAATATTGCCTATAAAAATAAGCGTATAAGAACGAAAAAAGCTATAGTTCGAATAAAATTAACTTCACTTCAATTTCATTTCACAAATTAAATACCTCCAAACTATTTTAAAAACAATCCAAAAAATATTTTTTTCCCATCTAGATTCAAAGTTTCAGCAAAAGTTTCGATGTAAGATTAAAACATTTTTTATTAAAAGCAAAAAAAGTAAACTTTCAATCTCGGCTTACAAAGAAATATTTTCCAAAAATAGTATTGTTGTTAAATTGGTCGATTGATATTCAAATACATATTTTCAAAACGCAGATTGCCAGGGAGAATATTTAAAAAAAGTTTATAATACACATCAGCTATTAAACAAAAGAGTTGCATATAATGGATTTTTCCTGCATTTATATTGAAATTTAGACAAACATATTAGTTTATTTATTTTCTACACGTAGAATAGGTGAAATCGTTTAGAAAGAAAAATATACTACAATACTTTTCAGGCATTTTTTACTTTTCATACAATACTTTTCATACAATACTTTTCAGGCATTGCAATATACACATTTCAAGTTTTTGAAAGTTCTTTGTCCACAAAATTTTGTTTCGGTAGAATTTCAATTAATGTTTTGAAAGGATTTCAATTAAAACTGAATTCTTAGATATTTAAAAAAATACAAATTGGTATTTTAATTATGTATAAATATTTTGAAGTTTTTGGTCCATTATTTTTGAAACTCTATGATTCATTTTAGTTTATCTTCATATGAATATTGGCAAATAATATCGCATTTTAGTTTTGCATAGTTTACAAATATTTTAAAATCAAATTGAAAATTATTTTACTCATCCGTCTATAATAATCATTGCTGCATAAGAATTTAACAAGATCCCAATTATTGGAAAATAATTCTGAAAACAAAGGAAAAATACATGTATCCATGAAACAAACTTAATTTCTCCACTTCATCGCTCACTAAAAAACGAGTAATCAATATTTTCTTTTTAATATACAGATAATATATTTATCTACACTGCTCAAAAGAATTAGGGGAATGCGTGGTTCAAACCCTTTCACCCCCAATGGTTCCATTTGGAATCATCATCTTGCGATTTTTTTCTCATTAAGTTGAGCTTGCACTTATATATTGTTAGATGGAAGAATCATGTATTTTGAAGAAATAAATAATGTTGGTTTTAATTAAATGAAAATATGAAAAACATGGTAAAATAAAATTCACTCCTGAAAAATTTTTATGAAAGAAATTCACTCTAAATTCTTAACGCTTGCATTCTTAGATGTTTAAAAATTGATTTTAACTTTTTTTTAACAAATAAAGTATTGAAAAATTATTGTTATAACTTATTCAAAAGTTATGATTCCAATTTCCCCCTTACATTTTATTTAAAAAATTAAGATTCCCCCCCCCCCCCCTGTTTTTTACCATTTCCTTCTGGATGCATAATGAATCTATTTCACAAATCTTAGATTTTCAGAATTAAAAATAAATAGTTGGAACTAAAAGGGTTTCACAAAAGTACGCAAAGTGCTCCCCTAATTGTTTTGAGCAGTGTATTTCATCAATATTTTAAATCTGACTCTATTCGGCAATCCAGGCAGTTTCTTCTTCGGATTATTCTGAATCTCAGAGACTTAAGAGTTGTAGGGAGAATCTTGGACATTTGCTGACCTTAAATAAAAAATATTGTACTACAATGGATTCCTTCACATTGCGATATATACGGAAACGAGATGGCTGATCTCCTCGCTAAAAAAGGCACTGGTATTTTGCAGTGTTCGCAAAGAGAGATACCGTTCTCTACAATGAAAAGATTAACTAAAAACACTCTAAACGAGAGCTACCAGAATAACTCACTGAACGAATCAGTGATAAATCTTGGAAGAGGACTCTTGAAAAGATCCCCCAGTTTCCAAGACGACACGCTTGTTGCGGCTTTCAGGCTAGAAACTGGCCATGACTGTCTTGCCGGTTACTTGCACAGATTTGGAATTCTCTCTTCCCCAAACTGTGTCTTGTGCAAGAGTGACTGTGTGATGAATGCGGAGCATCTTGGGGTTTGCCCGGAGGTCTCTGGATGCATTTATGATAGATATTGGAAAGCTAGAGAACTGTTACAGGCCATCCAGACTGTTTAACAATTGTTATTGTTCATGTTTATTGTTTAATATCGTTCATGTTTAATTGTTGTTATATTTCACTTTAATGTTTTACCGATTTTGTATTTATTGTTCCTCTGTTAATGGTTGTGTTTACTCCATGTTTTCTTGCGCTGAGTGTTTACACTCTGGCGAATGATGTATATATATATATCAAGTGCTACTTCTAGAAATAAAAAAAATATATTTTAAATCCAGGCGTACCGCAATATGGATTTCGGCAGAGACTCCTCACAGTCGGTTGGAAAGTATTCTTATGACAGTGGATTATGGATTGGGCCTGGGTCCGAGCCTATACTTGAAGTCCCAGAAGCCCCGTACTATCGACCGCCTACCGTTGACCAGATCTCTTCAACACCCAGACCGATGACAGCAGTGGTTAGTTAAATTTTTATTTAATTCGCTTTTAACTATAAGGGGGCATCCATAAATCACATGACGGGTTTTGACGACTTTTTGATCCCCTCCCTAATGGTGATATTTCGTTGGCTGGTTGGTTGGTAGACATATATATTCAGGTTTGTGTGCTTGGTCAGCGACCCGCTTTTAAACCTTCGTCAAGTAAGACAGACACAACAGACAACACACACACATAAGTGGATCCATCTAATTTTTAGAGACAGAGGCCAACTAGAGGATCCCCAGAATTGGCTTGTCACCCCAGAGGTATTGATTTGGTATGGGAACTTGAGGACTTTCGGACCCAACAGATTTAACGAGCCGTACTCCGCATATACTCGGTAGGTCTTCAGTGGTACCGGACTCGATCGCAGGACCTTCCGATCCCGAGACCGAGACGCTGACCACTAGGCTCACTACGGCCCTGATATTTCGTAATTTTTAGCTCGACCTTCCCCCCCCCCTCTGTAATCTCACGTGAGATTTTTCAAAAATCTTGTTTTTTATTGGATTTTTTTGCTTAATTTTAAATATTATTTTAAAGCTCCAACATTATGAAATATTGTTTGGAAAGCTTACTTGGATTAAACTAGTTTGGATTAAGTATTATCATGTAAGATTTTGACAAATTTAAGTTTAGAAACATATTTTACTGGAATTTAACTATATTAACTCGCAATTTTACAATGATTTTTTTTGCGCAAAAAATTACGTGATATTTGACAAGACCTTCCTCCGACCTACGTTACATTTGGTTATTTTCGGCACGACCCCCTCTCCTCCCCACTTAAGGTGGTCCAACACGTTCGGAGCATTTTTTTAAATATGTACTAGAAAACAATTTTGGAAGTTTTTTTTGTGTATATGTGAAATAAATAACTATATATAGCAAGTAAAATTTGGCATACATACCAAACTTTTTAAAATATATTTTATGCATATTTTTTGCAGTTTTTTTTGTCAAAAACTTTAATTAGGCTAGAAAAAAAACTGTTCGACCTACTAAGAAAATAAACCACCAAGTTAAACTGTAAACTTATGTCTAGGGAATATACCTGAAACCAAAAGATTTTATTTAAAAATAAAATTTTTATTAGTAGTCAACATTTTTTACGGTGTGTCAAAAGGATTAATATACCAAAACAAAATTAAAAAAAACATATTTCTTCCAAGTTTTTTAGATATATTCTCTGGTCAACAATTTCTTAAATTAGTAGACAAAAGAATTTGTAAAATTACTCAATAACTTATTGAGTTATCTTTTTCCAACTGAAGCTATTTAATTCAAAACGGAAATGCGAGGAAAACGCATTCAATGTTTCAACATCTGGTTGATTCTAGTGCTACTGACCTTTACTAAATTAATCACTACGTTCGTTTTAACTGAGGCACAGTTAAAATGATGACAGTTTTAGAAACAAGAAAATCTGGGTAATCATGTAAACAAATAAAAACAAAATATCAATATTTTTCAAAATGTCATTTTCAACATGTGGAGATACCTTAAGGCATCAAGTAATTTATGGACACCCCTTACATTATTGACTGTTGTTTTAAATTAAATAAACTCAATAACTTGAAACTCCAAGGTCTGCTGGGCCTATTTAAAGGTTCATTGCAGTAAATGGTACGGTCAGCCTAACGCAAAAAGGTCCATTGTTTAGTTCCTGAACTAGCCTGGACTGTATTTATTGAAAGAATGAATGACCGAGGCAACCTTTCCCACTCATGAATCGATGCCGGTAAATGTGGCAATGTAACGATCACTGTCAAAAATTTTGTGAATGGTTTCACCATGATAATGGTTCCTAGTAGCTGCAACGGCTGTGCGGTTAAATGTTTCACAATAGTTTCGGTATTTGGTTTAACCATTAATCAGGATTTTTTTTATTAAGCGTGAAAAATGGTTCAACCAAACACTGAAAATGTGGTGTACTGCCGTTGCAGCTACTAGGAACTACATTATTAATGAAATCAAACGCCAAATTTTTAATAGTGTGAAACGATATCACTCCTGCTTTCAATAAGGTTAATAAAGCTAAAGAGTTCTATTAGCCTACTAGTAAATTTCCATGAAACAATTATTGACTTAAAATATAGACTTTTAAAAAAACATATTAACTTACTTTAGATATTTAAATTAAAGTAACTAGTTTTTTATGTAATATTTTAAACGTCATGGAAATTACTTTTTTTCTATTCATATCATGCTAATAAATATTTTTGAATTCATTTCGTCAAAGTTAAATTTGTTTAATATTATATCATGTTCACCAAAATATTCTCACCAATATCTTGGTTTCTTATACATATAAATTTGAATATCATATAGTCCATATCATGCTAATAAATATTTCTTAATTCATTTCTGTCAAAGGTAATTTGTTTAATATTATATCATGTTCACCAAAATATTCTCACCAATATCTTGGTTTCTTATACATATAAATTTGAATATCATATAGTCCATATCATGCTAATAAATATTTCTTAATTCATTTCTGTCAAAGGTAATTTGTTTAATATTATATCATGTTCACCAAAATATTCTCACCAATATCTTGGTTTCTTATACATATAAATTTGAATATCATATAGTCCATATCATGCTAATAAATATTTCTTAATTCATTTCTGTCAAAGGTAATTTGTTTAATATTATATCATGTTCACCAAAATATTCTCACCAATATCTTGGTTTCTTATACATATAAATTTGAATATCATATGTCCAGGGCAATAAGTAAGATGTGCAATATATAAGCTATCTAGTATTACTGAGTTTTGAAATGAGTTTTCTAATAGTTCTCGATTGATATTTCAGAGAACCCGTTTGAAGAGAAATTGGAACGTCGACGAAAGAGCTTTAAGTACCATACCAGATGATTTAAATCGAGCATATGCACAGAGAGTTCATTGATCTCCATAAATTCATATTACTGATGTACTTTTGCTTCGCTTTCATGACATTATTTTAACTTTGAAAATATTGTAAATAAACATTGTAATGAAAAATATAACAGTGGGGTAATATGTTTTATTTGTAAGTAATAATATACATATTTTATTTCTTATAGCCAAAAGTAATAGAATATTCTAAAAATAATTATCTAAAAAATAATTTCAATTTTCGAATTCGCTGCATAAATAGTTCCAGATCTTAGTTACGCTATAGGGACATACTATTTAATTTTTCAACATTTTCCTTGAGTTCAAATTTTTTCAATATTTTTCTTTTATCTGTTTAAAAATTTTCAATGAGACGTTTTAATGAAAATACAAAACTTTTAATTGCTATGTTTATAAGAAATAAAGTACGATTTTTGAATAATTAAATAAAGATAAATGTCGAAGCCAGTAAATGAGAAATCAGCTTCCAGATATGGACATTGTTTATTTAGCAATTCTTTTAAAAACAAGTTAAAAAACACAACAGTAAAAGAGGTTAAAATTTAACAAAAAGAACGCCAACAGCGGAACGTCTACATAGAAACCATATAACAGTTAGTGTATTCACTTCAGTTACAAAAAGGAGTCACAAGTCAAGTTGGGTTGTCATTTCATCAGTGCAAGAACTACCACTGCGAATACAATAAACTATTTTGCTTGACCTTGAATTCATTGTAAATGATATACCACTAAGAATATAGCGAGAAATTTAATCCAAAAAATGCCCCACATTCTTTTAAATTTGTATTAACGGAGTACAAGGTTTTTTTGGTCAAATGTAAAGCCATTATACGATTATTCTTTAAGCAAACATAATATTTAAAATAGCATTTGTTGTTTCAGTAAAATTTTTATTAAGAGTAATTAAGTTAAAATTGAAACAGCAGGGAAGATGCGCGTGTCTAGAGCCATAGTGTAACTTGGTTCAACGACCATAAGTTCACAAATATTTGGTTCTAAGCGTTGTTACTTGTATGAGAACATGCTAATTCTATTTGCATGTATTTGAACTACTTATAAGTCTTGGGTGAGGAGACTGTAACAAGTTAAATGTGAAAACTGGTCTTTGGTGAGCGAAAGTAAATTTTATCATTATCTTTCTTTTATATTCAAAAAAAATCTAGTTCAATATTTTTTTTAATAAAATATACTGAAAACATAAAAATATAGCTTGTAAGCTCATTTATAAAACATTGTAGTAATTAAAACTCATTTCCATGTGAGTATTTGAATTAAAGAACGTTAGCGTAAAAAATTGCACAGTTTTGTACCTCGGGCCTCTATTTGCGTTATACTCTGTAGCAAAAAAAACCCTCTAGCATTTGCAATATGCTTCGAAAATCAATTTACAAGTTAAATTATGGATGAAAAAATCCTGTACCAATAATTTCTTCAAATATCTTAAGATAACAATAACCGACAAGGGAAAAGCAAAAATATGTATGGAATTGAGACATTCATTTACAAAATTATTATAAAAAATTGGTTTTTCAACTCCATTCGATGATAAACTTTTTTTTCAGTGGATGGCATTAGTGAATCTATAGAAGAGTGAAATTTATTTAAATATAATATTTCACAATAAAATTTATTAAACTATATTACTACACATCACAACATAATTTATTAAATTACAATCAACATAGAATTTAATAAATTACATTCGGACATATCACAATATAATTCATTAAATTATATTCCAACACATCACAATATAATTTATTAAATTACAATCACAATACATTTAAATTACAATCATCATATAATTTAATAAATTATATTATGATGTTTTGGTTATAATAGATGTTAATGAAGTAATAGACAAGAGTCTTTGTAACAATGTTTACTTCAAAACGAATATCTCTAAAAAGGTGGTTATTTAAGTAAACAATAAATAAAATTGTATTTAAATTAATTTAATTAAACTATATTACTACACATCACAACATAATTTATTAAATTACAATCAACATATAATTTAATAAATTATATTATACTTTATTAAAATTATTACAATATAATTTATTAAATTACATTCGGACACATCACAATATAATTTATTAAATTACATTCGGACACATCACAATATAATTTATTAAATTACAATAACAATACATTTAAATTACAATCATCATATAATTTAATAAATTATATTGTGATGTTTTGGTTATAATAGATGTTAATGAAGTAATAGACAAGAGTCTTTGTAACAATGTTTACTTCAAAACGAATATCTCTAAAAAGGTGGTTATTTAAGTAAATAATAAATAAAATTGTATTTAAATTAATTTAATTAATTTATTTGTTGATTTAGAGTGACAATACTTGCAGCTCTTAGGCCATTAGTCTCAAAAATACTGATTTGGAACAATTTACAAAAAAAAACTTCTAAATCTTCGATGCTCAAGGGTTAATAAATTAGACTTGATTGATAAAAAATTTGGCTAGTTTCATTTATTTTATTTCGAAAATTCAATAATTATTACTTATCGTTTGCAAAAAAATAATTTATATTTCAAAGTATAAATATGTAATATTCCTCGCTTTTAAATAGAATGAAAACATTTCATATCAACGTACAAAGAATCTCGTAGTGAAATATATTTGACGTCATTTCAAACGGATCGATGTCGCAAAAATAAATTTATTTTAATTTATTGTCTAAAAGAATTAAAGTTTCTCGAGTGATTGTTGCGAATGGCAATGTTGATTAAATTCTAATAAAAATGGCTTCCTATGCTTTTTAAATGAGCATTAAATTTTGCAGTTTTTTAAATAATTGAAGTACTTCGAATTCGAATTCTATTCTAAAATTTTCAATGTATTCTAATTTCGATGCACTTAATTTTTTGACGTATCACACTTGTCCGTAGCATTTGTTGTTTGGGCTATAAAAGTGGGTGACGGACAGACAGACCGACAGACAGACGGACAGAGACAGAAAGACGGACTGAACGATTATAATACCTTCCACTTTTTACGTTATAAACGTAGTGTGGAAGCTAAAACCACATTTTTAGGTTTGACTTTAACTTATTCCCGAGTTCAAAGTAAATTTTAGAGATTAGCTCTAGGTACAAATGCTGCCGTATCTAGGTACACTGGGTAGATATTAAAAGTGGACCTAGGTATTGTACCTATCTAGAAACACTTTTAAATTTTGAAATCTTACATTTATAATTTTTCTTTATACAATAGTTACAATAAGAGTTGTTGGTCGAATGACACCTGTCTTAAAGTTAAAAACTTTAAATCAGCTCAGTTGTAGACTTATAAAGATTTGAAAAAATCCAGCCCTAGGAAAACACATTCCCTATACTATAAAGTTCAAAAGCATAGTGCTCTTTAAATAATTAAATCTCAGTAAACAAAAGGAAAGAAAGAAACTTAAACAGTGACTTAGAAATACTAAGTCTAGAAGTAAAAACAAAGAGAAAATTTATGATGTAAGAAATAAACAAAATAAAAACGCAACAAAGAAAAAATTAAACCGATTTTCTGCCGTGAGCAAATCCCCGAATCTTTTTTAGCGTACTTCAACAATTAGATTTTGAATGTCAAGGTTTCTTCTTATTGAACACTATCCATTAATACAAACTCTTCTTAAAATTGGATTAAGTTTATATTTCATAAAAAAACACATTTTGGTTAAGTCAAAAGAGATTTGTTAAAAACGGAATTTTAACTTTACGGTACATTTGAGTTACTTTGGATTTGAAATTGCAAACCATGTTTTGGTGTTTTATGCAAAATACGGCACAATTTTGAATAGGATATTTAGAATATAAAATAGGATAAATACACTGCTCAAAACAATTAGGGGAGCGCTTTGCGTACTTTTGTTAACCCTTTCAGTTCCCCAACGTTTTATTTTTTTATTCTAAAAATCCAAAGTTTGTGAAATAGATTCATTATGCACCCAGAATGACATTGTAAAAAACAGGGGGAAAAAATCCTAATTTTTTAAACTAAAATTTAAGGGGGGAAAATCGGAAGTATAACTTTTGAATAAATTATAAAAATATTTTTTTTCGAAACTTTACTTGTTAAAAAAAGTTAAAATCAGTTTTTAAACATCGAAGAATGTAAGCGTGAAGAATTTAGGCTCAATTTATTTCATAAAATTTTTTGGGAGAGAATTTTATTTTACCATGTTTTTCATATTTCCATTTAATTAAAACAAACATTATTTAATTCTTCAAAAAACATGATTCTTACTTCTAACGATAAATAATTTCGGGCTCAAGTTAGTGAGAAAAAAATCTTAAGCTGATGATTTCAAATGGAATCATTGGAGGTAAAAGGGTTTAAACCATGCATTCCCCTAATTCTTTTGAGCAGTGTAGAATTACTAATGAACATAATACATAAAATACAAAAATAAATGACTATCTAGCATATAATAAATATATAGAATGCATAAAATTTAAAAATGCGACTTCAACTCTGAGACATTATTTAATTCTGTTTGAATGCAAACGATTTTCAAAGACTCGCGTCTAAAAGGAAATCATCCTATTCCTGTCAAAAATCCATATGAAATCTGCAAAATTAACTTTTATATGGATTTCTGTCAATAGATATATGCTAAATAATGCATGGACTCTGTAATATGTATGCTTTATGATATTGTTTAGATTTTAGTAGACATGTTGGGATTCATGAATGCATATGACTGAGTATTCAGCCGATTACGCTTTTGTAAGTGCTAATATTGCACAAAAGCCATCCAAAGGCTGTGTCCTGACTACGACATCAAATGCCACAAATGCAACAAAACTTGGCGACTTGGGAGAGTCAGCCACATGCTATTGCATCGCTTGGCGCCCTTAGCGGTCGCTAAGTTTTGTTGCGTTTGTGGCACTTGATGTCGTAGTCAGGACACGGCCAAATAAATATTTCTGTGAGAAATAATAGTAACGGCAGATGGTATGAAACACAATAAACTTTTTTTTTACAGTAAACGTATTTTGCTTTGATAGAAAAAGGAAAGTCGATTACTAACTTCCCAAAAATGTATTTTTTTTAGTTTTTGGTAAAATTTTGTGATTTTTTTTTTATATTTACAATATTAAAGCTCAATGTGATTTGAGGTAACATATTTATGCAATATAAAAAAAAATAATTTTATAGAAATATTATAATCGTACTACTACAAAAAATCAAACATCAAAAAAGCATTTTTTAAAAAGTATATTCATGAGAACGTGCGCCAAGAAATAGTTATAAATCGAAGCAGTTTTGCGTACGATGTCGCCCTTAACGGTTGCGTTGGGTGCCTACTCAGGTGTCAGCTCGTCACTTGATTGTGGTTCTAAAATACGACGCCCGTCGCCAATAGCCCCTGTGTAGCTCTAGTGTTTCGATAATTCAAACTAAACTAAACTAAAGTCGTTTTAATTTTAGCTTTTAACTTCTTAACTTACAACAAAGTAACTGCGAGAAAACTTAATTAGTTGTTCACCATGTTCTGTAGCTTAACGTATTTAATTCCAAACGCAATGACGTAGTTTAAAAAGAATTCTTTTTAAAACTACACTATATAAAAAAAACCAAGTAAACTAGTAAGTATCATGAAAATATTTAAAATATTGTACAATAAGTAAGTTTTATATTATATAAAAATGCAAAATACGCATTTTGAGCGAAGGATAATGACATTAGGGTTTTATTTAACTTGTATGCGTCAACTCTTATGTATCTTTAAATAATAAGGAATTTTTAAACATTACGACTACTAAACATGTAAGAATGTTGTGTTTAGTTTTACATTATGTTTCAAATTAAAAATCGCCGTTAATTTTTTCATTAACTTTAGAGGCGAAACAGTTTAAACTCCATCTTCATATTAGGATATAAACGAAAAATACTTTTAAATAAAATTCTCAAACGTATAATATAAATTGTAAACTACGTTATAATAAATTTCATACTTTTTAAAATTCAAAAGTAAAACATTTAATACAAATATATATACTTTTACAACAAAGTATGTATGACCAGAAGTTTAAAAAAATGTACTCACAGCTTTGTATTTTGTAGTCCCTTCTTATTACAACGTAAATTAAGGATAATTTATTTATAGTTATTCATCACGTTTTCTAGTTTTATCATGAATTTAACCCGTTTAATTGGAGGTGGAATGCAGTTGAAAATCCTTTCCTGAAATTACGTTCTAAAAGAGAACGGTAGATTAAAACGAACTTGATGGGAAAAATTTCACCAGAGAACAGTGTTTTTAATTAAAACTGAATTAATATTCTCTACAGGACAAACACGTTATGAAAAATTGCTTTGAAACTGCATTACTGAAACAAAACAGGTAAATTTGCTTTTTATTAAAAGTATGTTTGACACTAAAAAATAATTTCTTGGACCAAATCTAAAAGTAATTAAATTTAAAAAGCATCCATCTTACTCATTACTTTGCGTTTTAATACCTTGTTAGGTATTTCGTACGGAAAAACGTGAATAATAATGCTTTCATGTCTGCTTTTAAGTCTAAAATTTTAATATTTGAAAAAAAATATCAAGTAAGACTTTTGTAAAACGTGATTTTATAATTTAATTGAAGATTTAGGTTAATATTTTCATGTTCCAGAGTCGAGTTTTATTTTTTAAATCGAGAAAATTAAAAAGCGTAAGCGTGTTTGTAGTTAAGAGTGTCTGTAGTAAGTAATGTAGTCTTAGGCGGTTAGTATTGTAATTAATGTGAGTAAAGTAAGTAATGCAATTAATGTGAGTAAAGTAAGTAAGTAATGCAATTAATGTGAGTAAAGTAAGTAAGTAATGCAATTAATGTGAGTAAAGTAAGTAAGTAATGCAATTAATGTGAGTAAAGTAAGTAAGTAATGTAAGTATGTAGTAAGTTAAGTAAATTGTGTTCGACTTAAGTATGTGTTATATAACGAACTTAACAAAATTGATTTTTGAGTTAACATTATTGAAACGTGCAAAATTTGAAGACCAGAATATTATGCACATTTTAAGGCGATTTGCAAAACCATTGAGTTATAATAAGAAGATACAGCACTTTTATAACGACAAAATTCTGTTGAAGCCAAAGGCAATTCTTCTAACAACAAAAAAAAGCGCGTTTTCGCTAATACGTTACTTTTTTTTCTGTGTGATTTCAATATACATTTGCGATGTACCTTAACATCACAACAGAACATTATCGTGCTATAAATGGACATTAGACTATTGAATACTTTTAGTTTAGTTTAGTTTGAATTATCGTCGCACTAGAGCTACACGAGGGCTATTGGCGACGGGCGTCGTATTTTAGAACCACAGTCAAGTGACGAGCCGACACCTGAGTAGGCACCCAACGCAACCGCGACATCGTACGCAGCGTTAGGACTTTGAAGTATACTTTACGTGCACTCCCTCCACACGGGGTATTATTTGTCGGACATTTTTGGCTGCACGGACCGTTTATAGGTCGGCAGTTATTTTGGCGATGCCCGGACCCGAACCTGGGACCTTCCGCATGCTAGGCGAATGCCTAACCGACTGGACTCCCCGCCGCAGACTATTGAATACAAAGGGACGAGTACATTGTTTATGAAATGGAGTACCATTATATTGTTACAATTTCTAAAAAAAACCTGCTCAGTTGGTTAAGACGTTCGCCTTGAATGCGGAAGGTCCCAGGTTAGGGTCCGCGCATCGCCAAAATTACTTCCGCCTATAAAAGGTCGGTGCAGCCAAAAATGTTAGACGAATAATACCCCGTGTAGAAGGAGTGCACTTTAAATATGCTCCTAAGTCACAACGCTGCGTACGATATCGCCCTTAATGGTTGTGATGGGTGTCTACTCACTCAGGTGTCGGCTCGTTACTTGACTGTGGTTCTAAATTACGTCGCCCGTCGTCAATAGCCCACGTGTAGTTCTAGTGCGACGCTGATTCAAAATAACCTAACCTAAAAAATCATTCTTAACTGAAATTGTGTGCATATTTAGAAATGTTACGCCTGGACACACCATTTGTTACGCCTGGTAAAGAAAAAAAATAGCCACAACAACCTACTAGTAGTCGATTTTTCATAGATGTTAGCGAGTGACACATGAAATGGTTTTAAGGTGTTTAATATAAAATGGTTGACATTGATGTCCAACTTTTAGAATGCTTTTATTAAACCCACCTTCCTCAATATCGTACGTACGCCAGACTTGGGGATAAAGTGCCAGGGATTGCTATAAGCATTAGGGGAGCTGCCAAGACCTTCTGTGAAGTATAAGATCCTTCGAAAACATCCAGATTTTATGCTGGGCTAGTGTTAAGCTTGTATGGGAGCTGTTGAAAAAATATAGGACCTTACACTATATTGCATTGTACGAGAAAAAGGCATGTTAAACTTTTATTGTACCTGGTCCAAAAAATATGTGACTCTGTTTTACATAGAACGGTACGCGTAAAAAGCCAATACACCAGTTTTCAGGAGAATATTTAGAACGTCAACGTTTTCATTGTCATTTACATATAAGGAAAAACACAAATGTGCTAAACACTGTAAAACTATTGCATCAATTGCTTTAAACCTTGAATTAGTCTATACTTCATAATAATTAACATGTTTTGAGATCGTACAGAACAATGCCATTACAACAACTATCAGCGAATAATCACTACCTTCGAATAACTTATTAACAATATTTTATTATTTGATGTGACACAAATATTTCTTTATAATCCAAAAACTTTTATACGTCAAGTGCTTTAATTTTTAATCGGAAAGCTCTTTTCTTGACACCATAAATGACATAAAAAAAACTATAAAAAAGTTTTAAAACTACAATAATAATTTTTTATAAGAATGGATACATGTCGAATATTCCCATTATATCTTAACAGACACCATTACTGAGATAGTATTTTTATTAGTTTCATTAAATCCCCTTTCTCACCATTTTGATCTTCATCGCATGTTTTCACGACAGCTAATGGGCAAAAGCTGTCCCCCCATTTCACTTTGAAATTAAGAAAGCTCAGTAATTGATTCCCATTAAAAGCCAAATTAAGGTGAGTAACCATGGCGAAGTGCTTTTATAACGGACGTCTTTGATTAAAATTCAAAACAGTGGGGGCTTAGGGAGTATTAATTTGTTGTTGTGACAGATTAGGATTTAGTTGTGGGGTATTTTATAGAATAGTAACGAAAATGTAAGTTTATTCATTTGAGATGAATAAGTATAATATGTTATTATCATGGTCGTGTACAGCTATAGTTATTATTTTATGAAATAGTACTTTTAAAAAATGATTTTAATAAGTAGTATGTTTTCATTTTAACATACTTTTTTTAGAGTTTTATTCTAATTTTTAACAATTAAAAATTTTTTATTGATATGATGGAGATTTCACTCCGTCTGTCTGTACCCTCATTTCGCAAATTCCGTTCTTACCACCCAATTTTAAAAAATATGTGTATGATAAGTTACACACCTTAAAGACTTACACTCTTAAAACAAAAGAGTGAAATTCACTTCTATAGGAGAAGTGCATTTTCAGCACCGGAAAGGAGTGAAAATTAACTCAGACTGAGTTAAAACCGCTCGTTTTAAGAGTGTAGGACGCAGATTGTTTTCTTTTATTTCTTTTACCCACTCCGAAAAAGAGTGAAATTCACTCCTATAGGAGAAGTGCATTTTCGGCACGGAAAAGAGTGGAAATTAACTCAGACTGAGTTAAAACCGCTCGTTTGTTTTAAGAGTGTATCTCTTATACTTAGGGGTACTAGCGACATTTGACCCATAAGGATACATGACCCAATGCCCTTTTCTCAGCATTGGAAAAGTTTTATAGGTTGAAAGTGGCATCACTTCTTTCCTTTCAGTTAGCTGACTAAATGGTGAAAAAAACCAACTGAATCATTGCGTATGTGTTTAGCTATACGAAGAAATACGTTTTCATGCACTGAAAGTAAATTTTTTGATGCCATAAGATTTTTTGGTCTACATTTTTTGGTTTAAAAGAAATATTTTTTCAATTAGTTACTAGTTTTGTTCATGCTTTTAGATATGATTACGTGCATAATAGTTTTAATGTATTTATTTGCAAAATACTTTGTTTTGGGGTTAAACAAAAAAAAGCGCAATGGATACTTGACCCAAGCCAATTAAGGATATGTGACCCAAGTAAACAATACAAAAAGTAGACAGAAGCAGACCAAGTAAATTTTTCAAAAAATCACGGGAGTCCCAGAAGTAAATGACTGGGTTCTTACCAAATATTTTGGGAAAATGGAACATAAGAAGATTTGTTGGGAAGGTAAAAGAAAAAAAAATTCTGACGAGCTTGCAATTCAGTTTGAAGAAAGAAACAATGTAAAATGTTTTAAATGGCCAGAAATGTATAATATACCACAAGTTAATATTGATAAAATAGAAGCAATTTTTCCACCACATTTGTTTTCTCTGCAAAATAAAAGAATCTCCAGTTATGTATTCAAACAAGACTTAACGTTTAAAATTAAATAATTCGTTAATATAAGAATAATTAATGGGTTAAAAATATAAGTAAAAATTTTATCTGACAAAAGTGAAAAATATATAAACTTTATATAATGTTAGTTTTGTTATAATGTTTAAGTATTTTGGTAATTTTTAGTCATTTTACACCAAATATAGGGGTTGGGTCAAGTATCCCTAATGGGTGAGTCTTGTATCCTTATGCATTGGGATACATGACCCACAACTAAAGTTTTAAATAATTTATGTTTTACTGCTATTGCAGTTAATACTTCAGTAAAATACAAATATATATTGTGCAATACTTTATGAAGTATAAATTGACTACATTTGCACATCCATAAATAGTGGGTTTTTTTAAAGTTACAAACCAAAAACTTCAAGTTGGGTCATGTGTCCCTGGTTCCCCCTATTGTTTGTTTATACGTACTGTACGCCAGTATTTTTTTATTCGTTCATCTGTCCATGTTCCTAACGATTTCCATTCTAACTGTCGATTTTTTTTTATTTGAATTAGAAAACTATATTATATATTTTTGTCTATCTGTCTGTACACCTGTCTTTCTGACCGTCTGTCCGTAAGTCCCCTCCCCCTTATCCCCATATAACTTCCTTTTTAACTGTATCAGATTTTTCTTGTTGTTCGAAAGTTATGAAATCAAAGACTTATCTTTAACTTTTTTTCCATGCGTTTTTCTATACGTACTCTTAGAATTTCAATAAGTATTAAAATAGATTATTTAGTTGTTTAGAACTTAGTGTTTACTTAACACATTTGGTAAAAATAGCTGATGTTAACGAGTAGATTTTTTCAGCAAATGAGGTTTTCTATAAACTTAAAATACACAATGTATTATTTTTTAATGTTTGATGCAATGAAGATTTCTCATTTTTTCAAGTCTTAAGCTTCTTAAGTGCCTAAAGTATTTCATTAATTATATTATGATATCCCAAGAACAGAAATAAAAAAGTTGCTATGCAGAATTTTTTTTAATGACTTAAATGATAAATGACAATTAATTTAAAAGTAAAAAAACACATGCGTTTTCAAGGATTGGAAATTTTTCCGACACATTTCAAGAAAACTATTTTAAAACTTTCTGAACATTTTTTTAAAAAAATCACCTATCCCAAAAAAATTTCAACTCTGATTTGGTATTCTATTTTTCATTTGAAAGTAAAGACAACATAACTAATTAGTGATATATTTACTAATGTTGGTTGACAGTAGTTTTCGACTATGCTAGATAACGTATGCTTTGTCTCGTATATTGTCAGGTATAAATATTTTAAAACAAAAAATTCAGAAAAAAGTTAACGCTGAAAATTAGTAAACAAGTAAAAATAACATGCATAGATAATTGACATACAAAAACTTATTTTTCTAACTTTATATAGGCAAAATTAAGTTATTGAGTTATATGTGGATTTATTACATTTTTTACTGTGTATATATAGTACCTGTAAACGTAATACACATTTTAAAAAATATGCTAAGGAAACACAGGGCACAACAGGGTTCGGAAGTGGTATAAAATTCGATGAAGAACTAGACCAACCTGTTACTGCTCAACTACGGCAGCCATGCAAGTCCAGTTTTCTTGATAGTTAGTGCATGAGGTTTTCATTGTGTAATATTGTGTTCATATATTTATGACTTCTCATAATTTTGTAACCAAGGTTAGTTATTCATACTTATTTACACTACAAAATATAGTTAGTACATGCTTGGAGTCTTTAGTTAATAATTCGCGTTATTGACTTTAGTTTCGTGTCGAAAAAACTACGTATATTTCTTGAGTAACTTTGCCTCCCGAACCTGAATCATTTTCTTGACCCCATTTCGCTCTACCCGTCCCCATTGGGGTACCCCATTTGGTGGAATCCCATGGGGTTCTGCCTTTATAAACACTTAAAACTAAATATATCGAGCAAACTTTTTTCTGCATATCTACTCCTCGGCGCAACAGCCTGCCGTGCCCAATTCAGCTTTCGTGACCAAGGGCTCTGGGGTGCTAGGCATATGTCCCAGTAAGGTGGTCAGCCTCACGCGGAATCCCCAGTGTTTAGTTCCCATGCATGCTTGGCACCCATTTTATCGACCCACTCAAGGGATGAAAGGATGGGTCAACCTCGCCCAATCCGGGATTCGATCCCCGGACCTGTGGCGTGGCAATGCAAAGCACTACCACTAAGCTACTGGGCCTTCTACTACTGGGCATATCTACTACTTTTACTTATTCTTAGCACCCCATCTGCCCCACTACTAGGGCAGAACTGAGAAAATTGATATTTTTGCAACTAAAAATATTTTTCGTTTGCTTTCCGACAATATTGTTATATTTTTTCCATTATTAAATTATAATGGGTTCATAGAAGAAAAATTATGAATGAAGCCATGAATAAAATGGAAGCAAAGTATCTGTAGTTTTTATTTTGCACACAATAACTACTTCTACACGCAGGAAGTGTTATTTCGCTGGAAAAGTGTTCTAGTTAATAATGTTTTTTCAAGTAAAAGTAAAGGACAAAATAATGATTATGGTTGCAGCAGGATAGTTTGGTAACTGTTCTTAAAAAATATTCCTCGGATTTTATCTGGGTGTGTGACCATCACTGTTTCGATTGAATTTCTTTGTAGGGCTTAGATCTAAGTCCGCCCGGCTTCTAAGGGTTACAACATATTTTTAACTTGGTACCCCGTCGGGTTCCCCTTTAAGTTTACTGCAATCATATTTCACCAAGTTTGAATAAAATGTTTGCCTTAAAAATTGGTAATTTTTAGGAAGCCTTCACAACATAACAAAATAAACTCATTATTGTCTGAAACGCATTATTTTCATCTGATAATCTCATAGTTAACCGTATAATATTGCACACATATAATACACATTTACAGTTGAATTATAAGTCCCAAAAAAAAGATCTACTATTTGAATGATAAAATAAAGGACCATATAAATAACGTATAAAGCTGCTTGAATTAAAAAAAAAGGATACTAGTCTAAAAACTACACTGTTAAAAATTTTGTGCTTGGTTTCACCATGATATTGGTTCCTAGTAGCTGCAACGGCTGAATGGTGAAACGTTCCACCATATTTTTGGTATTCGGTTGAACCATTTCTCAGGTTTTTGTTTCCAAATCCAGAAAAATGGTTCAACCAAACACCGAAAAAAGGTGAAACATTTCACCATTCAGCCGTTGCAGCTACTAGGAACCAATATCATGGTGAAACCAACCAATATCATGGTGAAACCAACCAATATCATGGTGAAACCTAGCACCAAATTTTTAACAGTGTAGGTACTAAATTAATTAGTAGTTAAAACAAAGATAAAATTATAACTAATTATCCAAAGCTGAATATGAAGTGCAAATATAATAGCAGACGAAAGATAGTCAATTTTAAATTTTTGTGCATTTTAGATAAATAATGGCGCTGTAAATAATAATTTAAGCTTAAACTTTCATTCACTGTTTTTAAATAATACTTAGCATCTATATGCTAATTAACATTTAAACATGAAGTTCAAATATTTATTAGTTTCTAGTGTATTATATCTACCAATAAAACACATAAAATTTAACCAAAGCGTAAATACTATACAAATATTATTGCGTGTTGTAAATAAAAGAAATATTTCGAGATTTAAAATTCATTCGCGAATGAGCGAATATTTGCTTCACTAAAGATTTCGTCTCTTTCCAATTACACTTTCACGAACCCTTGAGTTAAGTAGGTTTTTTTTTCGAAAAGGAATACACTCATACATCAATCGTAATTAAAAGGTAAATACAGAACTCATATCTATGAAGAATTTTCAGAAAAAGAGCCTTAGAAAAATGGCGAAAGTCAAATTCGCCAAATTAGATGTAAAGTAAAGCTTTCATTTCGAGTCATCAATTTTATTTTCATTGCTTTAAATGTGTTTTTCTAAATAAATTAATATATCTTTATATTTGTTGAGGTAAGGAGTTTAATTTAATAAGTTAATAAAGAAATTGTATTTGGGGTTTACTTTATGTGAAATTATTTAAGTGAAATGATGAACTTTTTGCTGAAGAAAAAAAATAATTGTTACTGTTAATTATTTTGGTTATAAAATAATTATTTAAAACTATAGTTTAAGGGGACACTGTACCACTTTAAATTTTTTTTTAATTTTGACATATTCACTATAAAATTGGTGTTTAATTAGTTCAACCTATATTTAAAAACAATATATGACAAAAAAATTAAAAAACTATTTTAATTTTTGTTATTTAAAAAAAATGAAAATTTGAACTTTTTTAAAATAAGGCTTTTTTAAATACAAATATTTTAACCCAATTTTTTTCCTCATGTACTTTAAACTGGTTTACATAAGAATTGGTATCCAAATTTGATTTATCTTCAGAAGTTGTTTCATAAAAAATATTTATCTAGATATCCCAATTTTTTTAGCATATTTAGAAAATTTCGACTTTAGTATTTTTTATAAAAAAAGTATTACTTTTGAAAACAATTTTGATACCAATTCTTAATGTCAACATATTTGACAGACTGCATACAAACTTCCTTAAACTTTTATAAATAATTAAAAAAGCCTTAAGCTTTTGAAAACCTTGTCATCAAGGAAAAATGAACACCAAGAAAAACACGTTTAAAGTTTTCATTCGTTTGCTTTTGTATCCTACCTTTCCGCATAAAAAGTGGAATAAGTCTTTCTAAAATATAGCTACACTTTTGAAACTTGGTAGACTTATTACGAATATTCCATACTTTAATTTTAGCAAATAAAAAAAATTCGCAATTTTTGAAGTTTTTGAGGTACTGTGTCCCCTTAATAAAATTACTATGCTTAATTTCAATAACTGTTGGGTAAGTTTAGATACGTCAAAAATTAAGAAAACTTTTATATTTCATTTATTATGTTGATGAAAATTTCGTACACAATTGTTGTTTTAATAAAATAAACAAAATCTATTTACTATATTTTGTTTTTTAGAAACAATATAATTTTATAATTACTAATGATAAAAAAGGAGACTCTAAATGTTCATACTAAACTGGATAAGATAATGCAATTGAAGCTTCTTTCAATTGCAATGGAAAATAATTATATTTTCAACTTGGAAAATGTCTATAACTTTATTTTCTTAGAAGTTCTATAACTTCATTTTAAAGAAACTTCGGAAGATATTTGAGCAGTTCCTGCTAGAATTTTCTTTTTTCGCCAGCGGTTTTACACGATTAAAAATTTATATCTTTTGTATTATAGTTTTAGATTAAATAGTATGTTTTATAATAAAATAAATTTAAATTTAAATATATTAAACAAAAGGCTAGACGTTAAATATAATTTATTTAAAATTATTATACTTAATGCTCTTTACTGATTTCTATGAGGGTAAATAATTATTTCCTGCATATATTTTACGAATGCATTAACTGCAAGCTATTTTTAAGATTACGTATCTGTACAAATATACAGTTGTGGAATTTGCAAAAATATTAAAATAATATTATTATTATTTTTTAAAGCTAAATATATAGATCACGAATAGATCAGTATTAAATAATAACTAAATGTAATTCTAAAATTTTCCAGTAAATAGTTATACTTTAAATTTAATAAATGTTCATTTAAAATAATTATGCGTTACATTTAGTCAAAATATTTAGTTAAAAGCTTTATACATTAAAACTTATCAGGTCTCTCAATTTATTGTATAGCTTGATTATTTTTAATTCCAATGGTATTTTAATATAAGGTTGCGCTAAGCTTAGTAAAAGGATGAAAAAAAAGGCTTAAAAGAATCTCCTTAATGGATTTACTTCCTACAATCTGCAAGAGGATTAACGGATTTTACTGCTGTTACAAATTTATGATGGTTCCAAGGGAAAAAAAAAACGTTATGTTTTGAGTTTTTAAAAATAATAATTTCTTTATTTACTAAGTAAGTACTATTATAAGTTTTTTGGCAATAATACATAAATATATTCAGATATTTTGCGTGTTTTTATATTTTTACATGATAAAGAGAAAGCAATTTTGCAAATAATATATTTATTAACATTAATACATAAATTACAATTTAATACATTCAATACATATGGTTAGTTATTGAATTGAAAGATTCAAAAATAATATAAAAAATAAGCAACTATAATGTATACAAATACTAGAAATTAAATAAAAAATGTTGTGAAAGCCTTATAATTGGGAATAAAAATACTTAATAAACACATTACTTATTTAGGAGTTAAAAACTATTTTAAAACTGTCCCTGAAAGTTTTTTTAAGACTTTTGAAAAAAAATTTTTATAAAAATTTAAGTACATTAAAAATTAAATATATAAAATTTAAATGTATAAAAAAATAAATATATAAAATTTGAATATATATAAAAATTTAAATATAGATAAAAAAAATTAAATACATTAAAAAATAAATATTTAGAAAATAATCTATATTTATTATTTCAACTAGTCCTTCCAAATATAAAACAAAAAATATTGAAAATCGGCAAATAAAACTCCTCTTATCTACCAAACGTCATTCAAGAAATTCCAGAAGCATGGAATATATATGAACATAATCTGAGGAGGATTAAAACAAAAATGGAAGTCGTTTTCCAAAGATAAACCTTCGAACGACCTTCCTTTTCAACGAAAAATGTATAATGAAATCGAAAAAATGTGAAAAACAAAAGCAAATGAACGAAAAAGGCGCTGTGGAATAGATTGAAGGTAAGGATATGATGGTTGTGTTTGTTTATATGAACAGGTAATATTTGTTTGTGTTTGTATTTGTATGGAATAAGCATATTTGAAGATTCTGATCAATTCAAATTGTCTGGGTTACCAGAAAAAAATAATTTTTAAATATTGGCATTTTTAATGTTCGGTTAAGGGAAAACTATATAACTATGCTGAAACAATTACAGTCTAGAACAAAACTTTTTAACGTCAGTGGTATCATTGTAATATTTAAAATTTCACACTAACATTACCGTTTCATTCTGGAATGTCTTTTTATGAATTAATCTTAAAAATTCAAGTCTTAGACGCTGCTGAGTTACAGATACAGAAGTATACCAGAAGTAGGTAATCAAAAGTGATCCAAAACTAATGCATGAATTAAAAGATCTATGTTTTAAAGTTTTTCTAAATAACAGCTCTTATAATCATATACTTATAATTTAAAATACAAAGAAAGTAAAATAGCGTACATTGCATTGCAGAGACAACACAACAAAATTACAAATTTTAAAAATAAAGTACAGCATTTAGTTCTTCATTTAAGCAAACAGATAAAAACACTGTTTTGTTTTATCTTGGCTATTTCTAAGCGGAAGAAGTCGAAAGCCGATCTAACTTAATCAAAACGAGGGTGCATTTCCCCTCAAAAACGTCGTTCCAGGCACACTCTGGCTTAGTAATGGCTGCTATAATTTCGACTCTAATAACGTGATCCCCCAGCTCATATGAAAGTTCAGACCGAATATCTGTCTCTTAAGTCATTATACCAGGGATTCATAGCACAATTTTGTTTGGAATACACCCCCCACAGGAAGTTTTTTTTTTTTATCTTAATGTTTCCTTTTTTGGGATAAAATCTCAATGAATTGGTGTAGAGGAGTTTAAAAACTATAAAAACAAAAGTTTCTTCAAAGTGTTTGTCGTTAAGGTTCAAAATGCCGTGTTTCGTTTAAGTCATTTTTGTTTTGAATGATACTAGTTCAGAGGCCTGAATTGTTCTAATGTTTTTTTATAAAGTATTTTTATCAGCACAAATACAAGGAAAAATCAAGGTATATACATATTAATCAAGAGGGAACAAACAAAATCCAATCTGAAAGAAATATAACTAAAATAAATTAAAATAATGAAAATATTGAAGTGCGTTAAAGAAAAGGATATTTGTTACTGTAAATCTTGTGGTTTACAACGGTTGGAGTTTTAGTTGTATTTTTTCAGGGTAACTATTAGTTTTTCATTTTTCACCATCCAAAATTAACAACAACTATAAACTTAATATATGACAACCTCAGTGTGGTAATATAGTAATTGATTATCCTCTACCATGCCTTTTTTGTCAGGTATTTTTTAACCTATAACATTTGAAGTATAATTAGGGTAAATCGAAATTTTTTATACAAGTTTAACTAGCCAATATGGGAAAAAAATTACCTGATACCAAGCCAATTAATGATGTGAAATAAATATAAAAAGTTTAGCTGATGAAATAATCTTCAATTTTATAACTCTCTAAAAACCGTCCCAATCGATTATTTTTCTTTTTTATCTACACTGAATTTGTTTTTCCCCTTAAAATATCTGTAAAAAATATAAAAACATTAATATTAAAGCTATTACTACATAATAATTACCCACTTACGACTTCCTAATAAATCCAATTAACAGTTAATCAATTAATCTGTATTCATACAACAATTTTGCCCCGGAAGGTTTAGTTTAGTTTGAATTATCGTCGCACTAGAGCTACACGAGGGCTATTGGCGACGGGCGTCGTATTTTAGAACCACAGTCAAGTGACGAGCCGACACCTCAGTAGGCAACCAACGCAACCTTTAAGGGCGACATCGTACGCAGCGTTAGGACTTTGAAGGATATTTTAACTTGCACTCCCTCTACACGGGGTATTATTTGTCGGATATTTTAGGCTGCACGGGCCGTTTATAGGTAGGCAGCTATTTTGGTGATGCCCGGACCCGAACCTGGGTCCTTTCGCATGCTAGGCGGATGCCTAACCGACTGGGCTCCCCAGCCCCGTGCCCTGGAAGGCACAATGCTTGAATATTCAATATTTTTTTTAAAGAAGATAAACCACTCTGGTTCTTAGGTTGTAAATTACCAAATCCTTCATTCATATTATGATTTTAATTGGTTAAGAATTTAAACCAAAATCATTTTATCTTTTGTGATTTGTAAGAAAATTTCAAATAACAACGAATACCTAGAAATAATATTTCGTCTGCGGAGTATCTTTTATGCTAAGCGAATACAAAGGGGATATAAATCTTACTTGTGTCGAGTATCCTATAATCCTTTGATATCTCTTAGTGTCTATTGATATCATTTATCCTAAATTCAATCCTCTTATATTCACACGATTGTTTTCTAAAAGAGTGGTCGGATTTTCTTGGAACGTAAAAGTCGAAAAGATACAAATCCGTAATGGTTAATGGTTGTTTATTGCCACTTGCATTTCAGTAAAATTTCGGTATTCATCAATATCTTTTGATTTTGCAGTGCAATCTGACAGACATTTATTTATAATATTAACGCTCAATGTTTATAAAATTTTAATTTGGTCCCAGAAATTAAAGCACACACTGTTAAAAATTTTGGCGCAAGATGCACCGAACCTAGAGTTTCTAGTAGCCACTACTATTGGAGCGTGATTCACCACTTTTGCGGTGTATCAAAGCTATGGTTTTACCACAAAATTTGGTACACTCTTAAAACAAAAGAGTGAAATCCACTCCTATAGGGAAGTCATTTTCGGCACCTGAAAGGAGTGGAAATTTACTCAGACTGAGTAAACCGCCGTTTAAGATGTAGGACGTGATTGTTTTATTTTATTTCTTTTACCACTCCGCAAAAAGAGTTAAATCCACTCCTATAGTGGAAGTGCATTTTCGGCACGGAAGGAGTGGAAATTAACTCAGACTGAGTTAAAACCGCTCGTTTGTTTAAGAGTGTATCAAAGCTATGGTTTTACCACAAAAATTGATACATTCACACTCCAAATAGTGGTGGCAGCTAGAAAGTCCCAGGATTCCGGTGCAATCTTGCGCCGAAATTTTTAACTGTGTAGAATCTTTTAATGTACTTTAAATTCAACATATTATGAAAATTCGTAGTAAATAAACAATTAGTTATGTTTTTATAATTTTGAAACAGCATCAAGAAACAGCATCAGCTTTAATATTCATGCTTTTTTAATTGTACAATGTACCTAATTTTTAAGAATAGATATATTTTTGATGCCTTGGAGAAAATGCAACTTTGAGTGTATCACTTGCAGAGTAAATTGACTACCATATGAGTTTCAGTGGATTTTAAATCAATTTCTGTTGTAATTTGTTGTGAAGAGATAGTTTACTATTGGTAAGAGGCTTATCATCAAACACGTTATCTTTAGTTTTTTTCGCATTTTTTTTCTTTCGATATCCTCTGTTTTTCCATCGAAAGATTTAAACGTAGTGATTTCAAAGTAGTGTATAAAAATAAAAATAAGTGAAAGAAATGTTTGGATAAATTAACGAAATCTAAAAATATACCTTTATTCAAAAGACATCCTTTCTTTTTTATATCTTCCCATTACATAATGGAATTAACATTTCGAAAACCTACGTATTTCATGAGGTACCTCACTACCTGTTATTCTTTTACTTTTTTTAATACAAAGGTGCGAAAAAAGTTATTTTTAAACCTACCCTTTCAGTATAGTTCGAATTTTCAATTTTTACCTGGTGTAATTAAGGTAACATCTTTTTTAGAAACGCAAAAAGGACTCCTTGAATTTATTTTGATTTTTTTTAAATATGTAAAACTTCTAGTACATACAAATGTTACTGTTCAAAGAAACGGTTTCTGAGAAATAAAATGCAACGATAAAAGCTAACCTCTGACAAATTTGCAAAGCGTGACACAGTCGCATTTTAATCATTACTTATATCCCTAAGAAATTTTAAACATCTTCGTTGTTACACAAAACAAAAGACAAGCAAAAGAAAAATATAAAACCAAAACGCACAGTGTTTAACAAAATCGATTACAAATTATTTGCTCATTATTATGGGTTTTCGAACAACTGATTTTTTCTTGTTTTTGTATCGGTTTTGCTTTTATATCTGATGTTTTGATATCGACTGTGTGTTTTGCTTCTAATAAATGCTATGTGTTTTACTTTAGTATGAAACAATATTTTTTTAGCGATGATACATAAGCAAAATATATTTTCTTTGTTTTGTTAATTAAAAACCCTTTTTAATGTAAAATTTGCTCTTGATTGATTTGATGGGTTTTGAGGAAAACTTGTTTTTTAGGTAACATTTTTTAATTATATACTTTAATTGTGGATTTTGTTATTTCCTACTCAAAAAAATTTCCTATATGCAATAAAAATACATTATATAATTAAAATGTTTATTTTTAACAGTTATTTTTTGCTCTTAAGACATTTTAAAAAGTAGTTTTTTATAAAAAAAAATCAAGGGAAATCATTTTATTACAATAAGTTAAAATTTTAAGAAAATTTCTTTCCATAGCTTTATGTTTTGTAGTTTCTTTTTGTAAGAAAATTTATGAGCATAAGTATTAGTCATAAAGCTACTTTTTTTTATGTATGGTAATTCTTTCCCTTTGAAAAAAGACAGATTACAATCAATATCCTAACATATTTTAACACATCCTAACATATCAACATCCTAACATAATGTAATGTAATCGTTTCCTGCTGCCTCCTTCAGGAGCTTTAACAAAGCCAATTACGCCTCGTAATTTAGAACCCTGGTCAAGTGACGAGATCGACACCTGAGCGGGCACCCAACGGAACTTCAAGCGACATCGTACGCTAACGCCGTCGGGACATTCGACTCCACAGATTTAACGAGCACGTATATCGCAGTGAAATCGGGCACCCCAGTGATTTTTAGATGATTTTTTTTTCCACCAGCACGAATACGTCTATAGTATTGCTAGGATAAGGACAGAACCAAGAACCTTCTCGGTGAGAGGCTCGTCGCTTACACCCCTCGGCCACCGGGGGGGCCCATCCTAACATACATCATCGAAACTTTTGAGACCTACATTATTGTTATTTTAGAACAGTATGTAAGGTTTTACATAAATCTTCATCCTATGGATTCAGATAATCCCAGGCTTAATATCATTTAATTACCTTAAAGAGTGAGTCAACACGGTTTCGTGTATTGCATACTAACTCAACTACCTTGTACATCCTAGAGTTTAATTGAATATACTTCAAATTAATTCATATGATAAAATGAATAACCCTCATAACTGAATAATGAACCAAGTTTGACCCAGGATGTATATAGGGCAGGACTAATGAAGAGGAATGATTGGTTAATTAACCTATGAATTGTTAGCAATATATTTCGATGCTTTGTAAAATTGATTTCCATACAATTCAAATGTTTGATTCAGTTGAACTGATACTTGAAAATGACATTAGTATAATATTTATTTGAACCAATAGAACTTAAATACTAAATCTGATAACTACGATAATTTTTAGTATTTTAATTCGTATGATTTTTTTTTATATATTTATGTATTTGACCATTTTAGTGGATTTTAAAGGTCATACAAGTAAAATATATTTAGGTGATCTTTTCTTACAATTTTTAAAGACTATGTTTTCAAGTACTTTTGCATTTTTAAATATTTTAATAAATGAATCTTAAGCTAAAAAGTGTAAAAATAATCTGTATTAAATTCACCAAATGATTTTTTTTCAAAATTAATTTTTTATAACATGTATCAAGCAAAACTATTTTTTTCAATAAACATTACGAAAAAAAATCCAAATCCTTCTCACTTAAATTAATTTGAAAGATCCGCTATATAAACCCGTCATATAACTGTTGGGTTTTTCAGCAATATATAGAATATTTTTTAAAAATGTAGCTTTTTTAATTTTAGCTAACTTTGACATTTTAAGTATGGAGAAGCCATTTACAATTGTATGCTACACAAATACAATAAAAAAATAAGTAAATAAGTAAACTTTTTCAGTTAAAAACTTAAATTTTAAATCATAAATGAAAACAAGTTACAAGTACGCCAATTTGTGTATCCCGTAGAGTTTTAAATTATTATCATTTAAACTTTTGTGCCTAATACTTTTATAAAATTCTTACGATAAATAAAATAAAATATCAGCGTCTGGGATTCGAAATTCAACACTTGTTGCAGATGCAGCTATTCTAAGAATGCCCGGGCAAATCAATCGATAGTGTTATGAAATGCGTATTTAGGGATGAAAAGGAATGCTTAAAGATATTCGAAAACCATCTTCAATCATTAGCGAAGTCGTTAGCTTTTATTTTTGCAGAATGATTGCAATGAACAGCTGCACCGTTCATTGATCGCAAGTTAAGACTGTAGAAAAAATGTGCGGTGAAATGCATTTTGTAGATTTTTATCAAATATGCTAGAAATATTATTTTAAGAAGGATGCCTAATTTATTGGGTTGTACATTTAGTTTTTGATAGTATATTGGTATCACACATCAAAGATATAATACTTTTTTTTCATTATTTTAATTATTAAGAAGCTTTTATTTCTGAAATTATTATTTTATCTTATATTATATTATATTTGGGAAGTTATTTGAGCTATTATATTTGGGCAGTTATTCACAGTTTTATTTTTTCATTATTTAAATTATTAAGAAGCTTTTATTTCTGAAATTATTATTTATGAAATTACATCTTATAAAATTACTTTTTATGAAATTGCTATTTATATTATTTTATCATATTATATATGAAATAACAATTTTATAATAGAATTTTTTCTGGAAATGTAATACATTGTTGACACATACATACTGCTGACACATACATAATTTCCCAGTAGCCAAGCAATATAGAAAATATCCGTGCCTAACAGATATTTTCTGTATCGCTTTGTACGTTAAAGAAAAAGAAAACGTCAAGTCATAACCCATATACGGACCTAAACTAAAGAACTAAGTATACATCAAATTTAGTTTTCGTAAAAACCTGTTCTTAACAAGTGCAATCTGTATCCGTGGTTATTTTTCTTTGGGTTCTCTAGTAGTTACAGATTTTATCTGTTTACAGAGAAAATTTGTCTTTTGATAAATTGAGAAGCAATTCACAGTCAATTTCTGTAAATTTAGAAAACAAAAAATTTCTGTAGGAAAATAACAGAATATTTTTTTTTTTTAAATTTTACAGTGTGTAATCTAATTTAAAACAATGTTTATAAAAATAATGTTGCTGAATCTTTTTAGCAGGGTTATATATTCGTAAGCATTGAATTTTTTAATCAACTTAGTTCAATAGTTTTCCTTTTTCGAAGTTTTTCTTGGAATAAAAATAAATTCCTTGGAAAACTTCTATTTATTTTACATATTATATTAATATTAATACTATTTCATATTGTTTCATCCTCTGAAAATGATTTTCGAAAGTTAGTAAAGGGGAAAATAAAAAAAAACACAAACTAAGTCTAAGTTCTGTGACTAAGAATCTTCAGACTGTCATTAGAGTTTAATCATAACTTAAATTCGTTGAACACAGAAATGTAAGGAAACTGAGATTTATAGATTTTAAAAAGGAAACAAGAAACTCCTTTTGATTTTACACTCTGTTTCACTTACGGAGACATTGGAAGTTTATTTCTAAGTACCATGGGAGTTATATTCCAGCAATTCGAAATGGACTACCTGCAAGATAAAGATAAGAATAACTAGTTTCTTAAAAAAAAACTTAATTTTTTAAAAGTAATATAATATGTTATTTTTAACTTATCAGTGGTAAAAGCTATTCACTTAAATAATTTTTTTCATTACACCTGGTTTTAATGCCAAAGTAAGGAAGAATTACAAATAAATAGGATTTGCGTAGTTTTTATTTTAGTTTGGTCATTTGTCTGCGTGCTTAAAAAAATGGAAAACATAAGTTTAAACATTAAACTATCGCAAAGTTGTTATAGCCGAGTATTAGCAGAAGTGAAGAATAATTAATTTAAAAATAAATTTTCATATTGCTCAAAAACCAGCATCGCAACGTTAAATTTTATTCTTAAGTGAATTTCAATTCCCTAAATCACACATAGGAATTTATCTTCAACTATTCAAGCCTCACTGACTCTCCATAAATTGAAAGCAACTAAGTAATTTAATATTTTCTTAAGTATTTGATATGCCTAAATCATATTTTGAATTATAGTTATGCTTCTTTTCTTTAGACTAGATTCATAAAACGTTTTTATTTTATACCCTTCTAGCATTATAATTTTGACAGATATATTTTTACTAGCAATTTCCCGACTTGAGAAGCTACATCTTATACAACATTTGGTAATTATTGATTAAAAGTGTTGAAAAACAAATGTTATAACTTTAAAAATGTTAACCTAAATAGAATGAATCAAATCTATTAATGTGTTCTGTTTAAAGTTCACTGAAATACGAACTTATACACGAAAAATATTTCAACATAAATATAATTTATTTACTTTATCTGAAGCGCATTTTAGCGTGAATTTCAGAATAAATATCTCGTAAAAATTAGTTATTAATAATAATTATTGGTAAAAAATACGCATCTTAAATATCTGGGTATAAATCTTTATAAATATGATAAATCACTATTATTTTAGGCCAAGGCAATTATATTACCAAGTTTAATTATTGAACTTTCACGTAAAAGAATATGCTTTTTAATTATCGGTTTAGTATTTTTCGTAGCATAAAATTAATTAGTGAGGGATTAATTATGCATCACTGCTATGTCTGCTCTCAAGTGAGCATTTTGTTGGTGAAACAGTTAAGAATATTAGGATTCAATGGACGTATGAAAAAATATTCACTCGGATTTTGTGAATAACTAAAACTGTTCGCAAAACTTGATGGCATATATTTTTTTATTTATTTAAAAATATTCTTCTGCTAAACTAAATGAATATTAAAAAACTAAACTAAAACACAACTAAACGAACAACTAAATGAACTAAATGAACAACAAACAAATGATTTTTATGCTGCGAATCAAACGCCGTTTATTGGGTTTATGTATAATTAAAAATATTAATTTTTCTTATTATAAAGAAGTTAATAAAGCATATTTTTTTAATTATAAATGCTAATTGTTATTTTTCATTTTACTTCCAATCACAAAAATGGGTTAAAATCTCTCTTTAGGTATTTTCGGTAAACATCTTGATTTCACTTTTTACAGCTTTAGTTTGAACATTTTATCGGTTATTAAAACAATTTCGGTCTATTAAAATTAATTAATTATTCGGTCTTATTAAAACAAACCTTTCATGGGCAAAATGTAAGTACCAAAGAATATATTGCGTGTAAAATGCTATTAAACTGCTTAAACTGAACACGTTATAATAAGGGCATTTCCAAGCATTTCCCTCCTGTTAAGATCATATTATAGAACACTTGATAAAACACATATTGGACACATTTTGAAGTACCTATTGGAACACTTTACTTTGAATCTTTTTTTAGAAAAGTATTCGGAACAAATTTTGTAACATATTCAAAAACGTTTTACAGAAAATATCGTGGAAAGCTTATTAAAGCAATTTATGAAGAACTTTCAAAACACTTTTAATTCGTGAAGCAGTTTGTTGTATGGTATTAAGAGTTTAACACATGATTTAATTTTTACATACAAAATGATTTACGTTTAAAAAAAACCTCATTCCGAGCGTTACGGGCATGAAACAGAAGTTCGATTTTTTAACACTCAAAACATTATTCATGGGAAACTTAAAGCATGTGTTAAACTTTATACCATTCAACAAACTGCTACTCGAGTTAAAAGTGTTCTGAAAGTGGTGCAAAAAAGTGTCCAACCTTTAAAGAACTGTTAGTGTGTACACTGTTAAAAATTCGGAACTTTGTTTCACCAAAAATATGGTTCCTAGTAGCTGCAACGGCTGTGTGGTGAAACGTTAAACCATATTTTTTGTATTCGGTTGAACCATTTCTCAGGTTTTTGTTTCCAAATCCAGAAAAATGGTTCAACCAAACACCGAAAAAAGGTGAAACATTTCACCACACAGCCGTTGCAGCTACTAGTAACCATAATCATGGTGAAACCAAGCACAAAATTTTTAACAGTGTATGATACATTTTTTTCCAAGATATTTTTTAAACGTAAAAATAGAGAATGTCATGTTTCATTTGATGTATCACAAAAAAAATTCATGGAATTAATATTCAAGGCTAAAAAATAATCAAACAAAGGAGTTTTTTTAATCATATGGTGAATGGCTTAACTATAACCATTTATTACAATACCATCACTATTTACATTTAATTGATTTTTATTACCAAATTAGCTAAGATAAACTGACAGTGTTCAACCTCCTTATGATCCTATTAAAATAAAAAAAATTAGCATAATTTTATCATAACATAATTTCCAGTTTAATATTCAGACAAACTAACTACAAATTCAGAACTGACACCAAACCAACAATATTTTCTTTTAATCAATTTCGTATTTAAAAAATAGTTAAAACAATATATAAGATAAACGAACTCAGCCTAACAATGTATCTATCCAAAAAACTAATTGCAATTTTTTAAGTATAGTATTTCTTATGATCTTATTAAAATGGTAAAAAAATAATCTTGGAGTTATCAAACAGAAAATAAACTAAACGAATGGCTGGTTTGTAAGGGAAGTCCCATAATCCTCGCTAAGCTTATTGAAGAAGTTCTCACCACCAGCTGTTGTTCTATCAAAATAAGAAAAAATTGGCTAAGAATTTCTCAATATTCTATTATTTTTTCTATTTTTTTTCATAAAGACTATTTCAAAAGTCAAGGAGTAAATTGTTGTAAGTATATTGTGATTCAGAGTACATGTCAAATGTAGGAAATCATTTAAATCATAAACTTTTATTATTAGATTGTTTTTATGTGATAGCTATAAAAAGTGTGAATACGTTAAGAAATAATTTAGACTTGTTTCAACATAAAAATATTAAGGTTTGTTTGTTCAAATTTTGTTAAAAAATATTATTACACACCCAAACATATATATGCAATAACACGGACGTAAATTGTAATATATTGAGCTAAAGCAACAAACAAAAGTTGTGTTAAAGATTTTATCGTAAAAAAGCGGAAAATTTCAGTATAAATGCTAATAATATTTATATAAATATGTCCAGTAACTGAACGAATAAAATGAATTCTAAGAGAAACTTACAGTGACAGTTTCCGACTTCAAAATGACGTTTGAAGTTATTTTTTTGCTATTGGATATGATATATTTTGCAATTGTAGTACAACTGGCTCAGATATACTTGGAAAATATCACGAAGAGAAAGTTTAACGAATTTTAGTGGCCAAAATTGAATTTGTACGAAATATAGTTTTTATTTTTAAGTCCACTTTTCGGTAATGAAGCCTTAAGGAAAATATAACCTAAAACAATGATAAACGTATCGCAAAAAGTATTTATGAAAATATTTAACAAACTTTCCTCTTTAAGCATTCGCGATTATTTTTAATTATTTACTCAATTCCCAATTTAAACTGCATTTTTTTTTTAAATTCGTGTAATATGTCACATTTCATTAATAAAAAAATATATATCTCAAAACAATAGGCTAGGCTTAGTTTCTTGTTTAAATTTTAATAATTCTATGCTGAATTTTATTGGGCATAAGAAAACTGATGTTGTTTATATTATATACACTTTTTTTAATATTTTTTTCGCTGTTTAAAATACCTATCACATTCAACAGAACTTTTTTATCGCAGTTATTCACTTAACCCGTTAAAGACACATATGTGAATGCCATAAATACCTTCCTTAACAAATAAAAATGCAAATATGTTGTTATTACTTGTTCTCCATGATCTATATGAACTAGATCAAGCCCAGAAGATTGCACACCCTCACTGTAAAAAACCGTGTTGTTTTTACAGTTAAAAACTGTCAACTTAGACGCCAGTTATTAACGGTTTTTTTACAGTTTAAAACTGAAATTTTTTTACAGGAAAGCTGTAATTTAAACAGGGAGACACTGTTAATTTAGCAGGGAAAAACTGTTAATTTAATAGTTCTTCCCTGTTGAAATTTCAGATTTTCCTTGATAATTTAAGTTTCTCCCTGCTAAAATAAAATACCCAATACTAGCCCTCGCGACAGAGTAATTACTTTGTCGCAGACGGTTCAGTTTTGGGCCTTTTAACTGTAAAAAATATGGTATTTAACTGTAAAAACAGCAGGTTTTTTTTTATAGTGCTCAAAAAGTCCATAACTTGGACAGGATTTTGCACCAAGTTATTGTTATGTAACCCCATACAAGCAAGGAGGTGGCTGGGGGAGGCCGGTGCCAACTTTATGTTTCTAAGTAACTATGATCTCCATTTGTCTTATATTTTGCATATTTAGATAAAGTAAAGTGGAAAGCTTATTTTCGAATTTAAAATTTTCTTGCCAATCGTCTTTAATAGGCAAATTATTACAATTTAAAATATTTTACAGTTGTCCCGAGTTAGGGCATTATATGAATTCTGTAGATTTGCTAACAAATATTGCCCAACACAATAGTTTTTAAAAGAAAAATCCTACAATTTGGATCTTTAACAGCCATACGTTGTTGGAATTATTTAATGAACATTCAGCTATCTGCGAAAAATGTTTATGTAGATTGTGATAACACTATAACCAGTTAATTTTGGGAAGTATTATACATTATTAGACAAATATATGTATTCATACCTTTTTTTAAATCCCAGAAAAGATACAACCAGCACATTAAAATGGGTTTAAAAGTACGTCAACACCAACATGATTTTTAATAAATATTTAAAAACCCACGTATAAAAGGTTTTTTTAAGTAAAATGAACAGTTTTGTTGACTTCACGAGCCATGTTTCAAAATGTCAAATTTTATATCCGACTTAATACCTTTTTGAATAAATTTTCTGCTTATAATCTGAAACTTGAAAGTGCAAACTTAATAATTCAACATGCTCTTACTAAACCCTATACGAGTCAGTAAATTTACTTTTTTTTAAAACTGCTTGTAATTATTTTCCATTTAAGAATAATTTATGAAAGACAAAAATCTATTTTAAGACGTTTTTTAAAAGAAGTCAGCATCTTGATTTTTATCGATTCTATGCTTGAAATTACTTTATTCACTCTGTTTATGAGGCGTAAACATGGGAAGCAACAAATGGTTCTTAAGGGAATAAGGATTTAATAAAGTTTTTTTCAGAATCAGTGCCTAGAGCTTACACTTCATTAAAAACAATTGAGGTTTGAGGAATAAGATTATTTTTTATTTTATGAATTTTCAAAATGGTATTTTTATCCATTTTTAAGATGGAAATAAAAGTAATAAATTCATTAATAAACTATATATTTAAACCACGTTAAATAAGAAAACACAAAGTCTCTAAAGTATTTAGGACTTAAGGATTAAAGGTAATTTGTTTTTAAGAATAATAGGTTGATTTCTTAACTGATATTGCACCATACTTTAATTTTTTTATAATATTTCATCAGGTTATATTCAAGGTTCATCACGAGATTTTTATTTTTTGGCACACATTTTCTATAACAACACAATTTGTTTTGATTTCGTTTTCCCAAGTTTGAAAAAATAATTTAGATGTTTGATTGAAACATTCTAAAATAAAATTTGCGGTTTTTATTATTATATGGTATTAAATATTTAACAAAATAGACAAAAAATAAACAAAAACTTCACTTCCCGAGAAAGCAAAGAAAATGTTAGTATCTAGAGTGAATATTGTTTTTGAATAAAAATGTGCGTCGATATACCTTAAGCTAAGTAAAAAAAGGTCCTATTTTCTTGTCCCAATATTGGACATATGCTGTTTTTCTACATATTCACAGAAGTACAGTGTATATCTGTACAGTTCATCTCATATACATTTTTCTATCGATGCAGGTAGTTTTAGGTTTTAAAAAAACATACGAAAAAAAATTGGCCTTTCTTTTTCAAGAATTCTGACATCAATCCTGTTTTATGTTGCTTATAAAAGAATTCGACTTTATCTAGTGCTATATGCAACATTTCAAGCAACATTCAGGAAATATAAATTTAAATTTTTCACAAATATCTAGATATCTGATTTTTCCAGTCGATTTTGCTTTTTCTATATGCGTATTGAAACAATGTTTTCCCCCATTGAATGTTTTTTTAAACTATATTTTAGCATATAAATAGATAAAATTTTTGAATAAAGGATATCTATTTTTATTATTTTTGAAAGTTCAATACATATACAATTGATACTATAAAATACTGCAAAGCTATTGCATCAGATAAATAATATATTTATAATAATATAATATAAATTATATTTTAAACTGACGAAAATGATTATGTATATAAATATTTAGCAACACATTTTTAATTGTTTTTCTTCATTAATCCCTCGTATTTTCGTGTTATTATTGCGAGGAAGAAATAATAATTACATTTTGTAATCGGCCCATGTTAAATTATAATTTAATACCATAACAAATATATTAACAAAATAGACAATAAAAAAGGATAATTGTGGCTTAAACATTTTGTTAAGTTTTATGTAGTTAAAGGATTTTTTAAAATACTCATTGGCGGTTGTAGACAAAAGAGGAATGCGAAAAATTATTGAATAGAATGAAAGCACCATATATTAAAAAAACAAATAAACTAAAAATATCTGTCATACACTAAATAAGATTTCGTGTTGCATAACATTTGTCAAAATAACACTGCAATAGTGTTTTGTAAATCAAGAAAGTAAAACAATACTTTATGTTCTTCTAAAAAAAACTACAATAAATCAAGAAAAACTTAACACTTCAGTACAACTTAATATTATCATCATAAAAACTTATATTTTACTTTAAAAAAAACTATTCACAAATATTTAACCACATCATCAATCACTTGAACACTTATAAAATATTCTTACCCTGGCTGCTACGAGCTACAACAAACGTCAAACAACTAAACTACATAATTGTAATTGTTAGAATCAACCAAAGATCATCCATCATTTGCATTTTTAGGAATATGTTCAGTAATACACTTTAAATATCTCTACCACTATCCATAATACTAAACAAGTAGTTTGTAATAGAATTTGACAGTTTGACAGCTTCCACACAACAATTGTGCTCAACAGATAAAAAGCCGGCACATACAGCATTCAATTCTATATTAAATATTTAAACTCTAAAGATTTGGCTAGTTTAATTTATTTTTATTTCAAAAATTCAATAATTGTTCCCTATCTTAAATTTAGATATATTTCGGGTCAATCGCTCTTAAAATTACATAAAACTCTTTATCATCTCAACATTAAAACAGGCATATCACTTTCAAAACCTATACTACAGTCCTGAAGAATTTTTTTCTTCTTTGTTGCTTTGCAGAACATAATTTGCGAAAAAAAAGGAAGATCGTAGTAAACAACCTATTATACAGCTTTACAGCGCAATGGCTATTGAACAACAACCAACCAGCAGATAAAGTTTTAAAGATAAAGTTTAAAAGCAGACAAGTTTTAGATAATAAATTCGTTATTTAACTTTTTAGATTTGTTTTTTTTATTAATTATTTTTTTGTCTTGTGCATGTTCTTACATGCACAAGACAAAAAAATAATTAATGAAAAAACAAATGTAAAAAGTTAAATAACGAATTTATTAATCAGTCTAAAATGAGTATAATGAAATAAAACAATTTGTATCTTGGTTGGGGAAAGATTGGCTTGCATTAGGATGAATGAATTTTAAAAAATCACGCTAAATACTTATCCCTTTAAGACCGAGCTATCACAATCGTGCGAGTGTAAAAGAGAATGTTCAAGCTTTTCAAAAATATCGATACCGATGCCGCTGACTTGGAACTTTCATTATTTGTATAAAAAATTACTTTGTTTTTAAAGAGTAGCTGGCATTGATGCTGTCTAAGGCATTTTTTCGATAAAACTCTAAAATTTAGTCTCATAAACTTAAATCAGCGACATCTGATCGCCGGTCTTAAAGCGTTACAATTTTTGTTTTTGAGGTCTCTTAAATTGTAACTGGGTAACTCTATATAAAAAATGGACTCACGGATTTGAAGAGCCGGATACCGGAGGGGGATACTTGGATACCCAGTGCTGGAGTAGTTTGCATCTTTTAGATGAGGGAGATCAGTTGAAGTGGACAGGATTGGAGTGGGATGCTGTAGCTGTCATCTAGCCTCTGTAGTAGGATGGGACGTCAGAGGGTGAGGTCCCCAGAGATGGCGGGGACGTCAGAGGCTGAGGCTCAGAGGTGGCGGGGACGTCAGAGGCTGAGGCTCAGAGGTGGCGGGGACGTTGGCGGCTGAGGCTCAGAGATGACGAGCACGTTAGCGGCCGGAGACGTGAGCGGCTGTCATATCAGAGATGGCTTGGGACTATAGTTGAGATTCTGTCATTGGAGCAAAGCCTTATTGTGGCAGGCATTTTGGTGCTCAATCGAATTATCGGCGATTGAGAAGGTGAGATGAGTGTCGAGGGAGTTGGACAAGTTTTTATTTTTCTTTTAAATTGTGCTCAGGGACACATCTTTGCATGGAATGAAGTAAAGTCCTTCTCAAAAATATTCGTCATCCTGCCATCTCCATAGTGGGCGTAACTTGCTGTCCGATTGGTTGAGACAACCAAGGGAGGTCCTTCATGGGATGTTCCCTAATTATTGTTTCGGGAACAAGTCCTACCCATGAGTTAGCAGGTCAACCAACCAAGAGTATGGGAAAAAAGTTCGTTCAGTTGGTTTTCCACGAAGGTAATAAATTTCCCTCCCCCAATCTTAAAGGAGACCACACACTGATTCAGCACTTAAACTGTCTCTTTGAGCCACTTAAATGAATTTATGACCCCGTTATCCGAATCTTCACATCCGCGAATTCTCAAACATATCCTTAAATTCCGTTTATGACCGTGAGAAAGGAATTAAAAAAAGGAAGTAATGCTTAATTGTAAAATCAATTAACGCATTACGACAAGTATTGCCAAAAGCACGCTAAATAAGGGAAATTCGTGTTTTGCCTCAATATTGAAATTTTAACTTCCTCGTTTGGCAATATCCATTTTATCACCAAATAAGTCGGTAAGTTCACCAAAGTCGCCAAATGAATGAAACGTGTTTTTTTATGTTCAAGCTTAACTTGAAAATGCAAAATATATATTAGGTTTTATATGCAGGTTGTAAGTCAAAGCGCTATAGAGCTGTAAAATGGGTAATTTGTCGCGATCTCATATTTTCGCCAAATATGTCACCGAACTCTCCTCAATATACTTCACGTTTGCGAATTAGGCTTTTTAGCTTTATAATCGTTTTTGGCGAAGATTTTTGTTTTCAAAAGTGTGCATGATATTTCGGGTTTTCCCCAAATTAATATTAACCAAAGAAAGAAATAGGGTAACAAGTACAGTGATTGGCCCCCATAAGCAAGTCGGACTGGATTTAAATTCATTTCTGGGAAATTTATCGTTCGATTAATCTGAAAATTAGCTATTGCAGCGACTGAATAATATGTCTTCGGAAACCAAATTCGATTTGTTAAAATATGGCACGGATTTTGGTAGAGGGTGCAGTGTTTGCATTTTTTCAAAAATTATAGTTATTGGCCCCTAAAAATAGTGATTGGCCCACAGTGATTGGCCCGGGCCAATCATTGTGGGGACAATAACTAATAGTATACTATTTTCTTCGAATTTAGCGGTTCCCAACCTGGGGGCGATCGCCCCCAAGTGGGCGATTTGTGTTAGCAAGGGGGCAATAAATAGTTGGGGGGCGATCGGGGGGCAATGGGTATTCAAAGAATTAAAATAATACTGTAATATTGACCATAAAGAGCTGATTCAGTTTCCGACACTTGACGAGTGTTTAATGTCATTTACTCTTGAACTCCCAAATACGACCAAGACAAAATACTAATTTTATTGATCATCTTGCCCAGTTAAAATCTGACATGCTTACTAGATTTGAAGATTTGATTAAGTTAGAAATTTTAGAACAAGTAAGGAGTGGTTATGAGTTAGCCTGGGTGAAACTTATGGACACTTATCCACAACTGTGGTTAAAAGCTGAACCACTTATATCGTTCTCATCAACATATTTAGTTGAAAAATGATTTAGTTCTGTTGTCCAGCTCCTCCACTAAACAAAGAAATCAGTTGGGCCTTTGCCTCAAAGGAGACTTGCGTCTGAACTTGAAAAATTTAAAGCCGGATATTCAAGCTTTAACTAAAATACTCCAAGCCATTGAAATGGTAAGATAAAACAATAAATAAGTTTTCAAACATTATTTTTTTTTAATTTTTACTGTCGACTCTCGTAAATTTTTCAGAATCCAGTTTAATGATCTTAGTTAATTATTTCACCTTTGTTCTTTAAAAAATCTGTTGAAAATATACATTTTAATTTTTCCCATTTTATTTAAGAGTGAACGGGTAATGCTGCTTCGGTTGTTTTTATGTATGGTAGTAAGTGTTTAAAAATATAAAACTGTTTTATTAGTTACACTTTAACTCAAATTATAATTAGACAAACTTCTTCAGCCATCCGTATGTACAACACAGGGTGCCGGGCCGGCGCAGAAAAGCATTGTATCACCCTTGTCCGGGTTTGTTGTCTACAAAGGGGTTTGGTCTTTTAGACACATCGAGCATCTCTTTAACGTTGAGCTTTAAGTCTTCAGCGTGCCGGGGCCGGCCTTTTCTTTGACAGTCTATAAGCCACTTCACTAGTAATCTTTCTTCATCTTCTAGAAGAACAGGGGCCGGCCCTAGAGAAGTTTTTTTTTAAATTTCTTTGAGAGCCGAAATTGTATAGTTGATTTAGGAACTCCGAATTCTATTGCGGCGCGTTTCTTGGGCATTCCACTTGCAACTGCGTTCAATGCTCTTGTTAAATCGTCTTTCGTATATGAATTTTTGCATTTTCAGGCATTTTCATTAAAAATAAAAAAGTTATTTTCGTTAGTTAGTCATTGGTACCATAGCTATTGACTCGTCCAGTAATTGGCCCGTACAGCTATTGGTCCCCGGGCCAATAGCTGGAAAGAAATTTCCTGTGGCAAAAATGATTATACCAGGGCATTTCTACAACGAAACGTAACTGAAAAAAATTAATAATGCTAAAAACTTTAAAATACAGTGATTGCCACCCGGGGCCAATCACTGAATGCCCGTGCTGTGTTGGAAACAGTTATTGGCCCCACCCTAAAAATGTAAACAATGGGCCGGGTAGTTATTTCACAGCAATTACTTATAAAACAAGCCCTAGTAAGGTTATTTTATAATGCTTACCTGTCCTCAGTTGATTTTACTTTGATTGACGAATAAAACAATATCGGCTTCTTCTTAAATTTTCCGTTATAGGCTCATAGAGCACCGTTGATATTAAGACATATTTCTTTAGCGGCCATATTGCTTTTCCGATTGTTGGTGCACTGTTGCCAACATGACAAACGTTAATGGCTGGAATTTTAAAAACCTTTGCCACACCTATTTGGGGCTTTAACATCTTATTATTTTCAATAATGAATGAGGGGGCCAATCACTGTGAGGGGGCCAATCACTGTACTCGTTACCCTATATTTCGGAATTATAAGTTTATGTTAATTACAGATTGAAATGAAGGTTTCACTGGATTTTACGAGGGAAATTATTCGTTTGGATTAGTTAGTTTTAATGACGGGAAAAACAAAGGCGTTACCCTATAACAGATTAAATGGTATGAACACCATTTGTCAATGCAGTTCTATTTTCGAAGTCAGCGCGAAGAACGGGTATTCATTCGCTAATTTTGTAATAAATGAAAGTACATATAAAGGTTTTTAAACTATAGCTAAATATATGATTTTGTGTCACAAATAAATTTTTATAAATCTAGAAACATGCATATCTTATCTTAACGTTTTAAAGAAAACATTTTTGTATTATTACATTAGCAGGTGGCGTACGAAAATGTAAAGTACAGTTGAACCCTTAACGCAAAAATTATTTCAAATTAAAGACAGGTTAATTTAATTAATTTCCGTTTAGATAATTAAGTTTCATATCCGGATAAGTTTCCTCACAAATCCACTTAAAACATCCGATAATAAAAACTTCTGTGATAATTTGCTCATTATAATTACGATATTGATTGATTTTTTTAAAAACAAAAGCCCAAAACTTTACCTTAACTCCCTATATTACACTCCTTACGATATTGATCCCACCAGCTCGATTTATTTCCTTTTTGGATCGTTGGCAGTCGGCCAAAATGTGGCTTACTTAATATATCAGAAATCTCTTTTGCTATGTCTATGTTATTGTTTAGTAGCCTGACAGCTTTATATAAATCTCAGGATCCTTATTTACCCAACAGATGTCTTTTCGGTTCTTTGATTTACAAAAATTTCTACTTAAAATTCATTTTATGGCTTGAAAAGGTCTAAAAAGATTTATGGAAAGTCACGTGCCATATATATTTCTGAGTAGATTTCATGTTGCTAGAAGCCATGGTATTTTAAATCAAAAGTTTTATTTTTTGGCATGAAAAATAAATTTTCTTACGCGATTCAAACATTCTATTGGATTTAATACTTGAATAATTTACTATGACTCTTTACTTAACGAACTGCTTTCGCAAGACTGAGTTGGAAAAAAAAACATGTTTGGTAAATTTTTCGTAAACATTTTTTATTTTTCATCGGATTTAAGGGATGACGTAGTTTCTAGTCCTTATACTAGTATAATTGGCAAAAAGTAAAGGCATATAGATTTTCAATAAGCCAATTAAGCTCAAATAAGTACTTTTAATGATATCGTCCTAGCAGATTTTTTCCAAGTTTGAGCTAAAAAATTGTGACTGGCATTTCCCAATATCGTAAAAGGATATAATAATTGAATTAACTTCCTCGACGTATTTGTAACCAAGAAATAGTTTTAAAAAATTTCACTAGCTTAATTCATTTTAGGGTATATTTTATAATTTCAATGCATTAGTTCTTGATTTCGAGGCCCAGTGGCTTAGTGGTAGTGCTTCGCATTGCCACGTTACATGTCCGGGGATCGAATCCCGGATTGGGCGAGGTTGACCCATCCTTTCATCCCTTGAGTGGGTAGATAAATTGGGTACCAAGCATGCTTGGGAACTAAACACAGGGGGTTCCGCCTGAGGCTGACCACCTTACCAAGACATATGCCTAGCACCCCAGAGACCTAGGTCACGAAAGCTGTAATGGGCACGGCAGGCCTTGGCCCAGTAATGGGCTGTTGCGCCGAGGAGTTTAGTTTTTTTTAGTCCTTGATTTCATTAAACACACACTCTTTCATTTCTTAAAAAATATTTTTGATGAACATAAATAAATGTTCCTCATTTTTAAATAGTGCGAAATTTTCACAATTTAGTTACGCATATTTTAATGAAAAATAAAGTCAAATGTTTCAATCTTCCTACCTTTTAAATACTACATAAAAAATCAACATTCACCCTATAAGCTTATAATTTATTACTAACAGTGACCTAGCTATATTTAAGTGCTACAATCTAATAAATATTGAGACCGTGGAAAACATAGGCTTTTATTTTCATAAAAATTATCAACGTTCATTCAGTCGCGTAATAAGTCATACTTATTTATCTTTTTCTCTAAGGTGATCTTTTATCCCACTCCCCAAAGGAGGTATGTCTGCCCAAACTTCTTACCAACTAACTTTTTGCTCAGAAAAATATAAAAGTAGAGATTTGCCTAATACATAGTGTACCTTTAGAATTTAATATTACTATCTTATCATTATAGGTACTACTTTTTTCTCAGAAAAATATAAAAATAGAGATTTGCCTAATACATAGTGTATCTTTAGTGTAACCCGGAACGAAAAATCGAAAAAATATCGTTTTTGAGGTTTTTTTTGTTTTGAATAGCCCAAATTCTTCTGATTCCAGTGATATAAAACATGTATTGATGCTCGAATTAGAAGAACTCCAATTAATTAATTCTTTGGAACCCACTCAACAGTTTGCAATCTCACTCTCACTCTTTAACGCTTGATATCTCAAAACATGTTTTTTTATGTGTATGTTCCTTTTTCTCAGGATCTATAATAGCAAGAATCACTGTTCAGGTGTCAAAATGTTTCTTAAATGTTGCTTAATCTTGATATGCGGGCGTTTTGCAAAATTTTTCTTATTAAAGGAGTTATGTTACTTTAAGTAGGAAGAATATCTTCATATTTTAATTTTTTTTCTTAGCACATGTAAAATTTTAATTTTTCTGGAACTAACAGACATAATTCTTAAAGCCCGCATATCAGCCATTAAATATGTTTGAATAACTACCTAAAAAAATTTTAAGTTAATAACTGCAGTAGTTCCTGAGAAAAAGGAACATTAAAAAGGTTTAAATTAACATTGCGTCCAATGGAAGCTGTGCGGGATTCCGGGTTACCTTAATATTACTATCTTATCATTATAGCTACTACTTTTTTGCTCAGAAAAATATAAAAATAGAGATTTGCCTAATACATAGTGTATCTTTAGAATTTAATATTACTATCTTATCATTATAGCTATTACTATACTTATCATGGATAGCCAATAGCTAAAATAATGAATGCTTCTTTTTTTTAAGTTACAATTTGCCTTAAAAACAAAATATAAGATAGATGAAGACCATAGCTCTGAACAGTTTATGAAGAACAAATTAAGCTAACACCAAAAACTAAATTTAAAACGTTAATATTCGGTAGTTAAAGTATTAATGATATTCACATATGTATATGTATTAGTGAATATATAAGAAATATTTGTATAGTATTAAATACTTGATTACCTACTCTGCCTACGACTTATGATCTTTATGATTATAATGAAAGGTGCTAGTTAATAAAATATTCATTATTGTGTTAATATTTAAATCTGACTTATTTCGAATCCATGTTTGTGCTTATTTAATTCACTACAATAGCAATTTTGTTTGGACTTTTGATTAATTGTTTTAATGAAATTAATGAATAGTTTTTTTTTATAAAAAAATTGTTTGAATTGCTAAATAAAGAAATTTTATATTATAATTTTATATTTGTTTTTTTAACGTATAATGCTATTCGGCCCCTAAAAAATAGTTTTTCTAGTTTTTTTTCTTTTAATTAGCTTACAAATTAAAAGTAGAATGACACAATTTTTATTTAATAATAATTTCACTTAAAATTGGAAAAACACTGCGGATTAACATTTAAGTATTTTAACACAGTTTGTGCATGTGTTTTTTAAGTGATATATATTATTTGCAGATAAAATTAGGGCATTTAAGAATTTCGCAAAACAATTAAATGTTTAATGACAAACTTATTTTGCATATAAATTATGTCTTACGTAAGATGAAATATTTAACAATGTTAACTGATAACGCGTTTTTTACTTATACTAAATTTTTAGAATTTTTTTCTTGTACGTAAAATTACCGGACAATGAAAGGCACTGAGTTATATTCAGCACTCAATTTCTTTAACAGAAAGACCTTTTTTTTCTTAAATTATTTCATTTATCTCAAATATTTCAGCACTGTAAACCAATACTGCTTTTGTTAATTCATAATATTCTTTAAAGATCCGTTAAAGTTTCCACCATTCCTCAAGGGATATTTTTAACTTCTCGATAAATCCTTCGCGATTCTGACTCTCTTGAGAGTTTTTTTTTTACTTCAGAAAACAAATCGATGCCTGCATTCACATACGTATCACGGACTTTCCATTCTTAGTTTGCATCCCACTCCGTTACTCAATATGCAGTACATCTGTGACGGTAGATCTCTATTTTTCAGGACGCAAGCACGGAGCAGGTTTGCATGACATCAATTTACAAAGAGGTAAAGTGCATCACGGACATTTCAAAGCAGTCAAACAAACTTTTGACTTGGGCCCTTTTTGTGTTTGCAACACGGACATTTCAAAGCAGTCAAACAAACTTTTGAATTGGGCCCTTTTTGTGTTTTCAACACGGACATTTCAAAGCAGTCAAACAAACTTTTGACTTGGGCCCTTCTTGTGTTTGCAACACGGACATTTCAAAGCCGTCAAACATACTTTTGACTTGGGCCCTTTTTGTGTTTGCAACACGGACATTTCAAAGCAGTCAAACAAACTTTTGACTTGGGCCCTTTTTGTGTTTGCAACACGGACATTTCAAAGCAGTCAAACATACTTTTGACTTGTGCCCTTTTTGTGTTTGCAACACGGACATTTCAAAGCAGTCAAACAAACTCTTGACTTGGGCCCTTTTTGTGTTGAAACCCTTAAGGATTAAATAAGTAAGAAAGAAATTAGTTTTAAACATTGAAAAGCGTATAAATTGGATCTGGGTTGTTTTTGCTATGACATATTCACATACTTCAAACAAATTTTCCGAAGCCCATTAGTGAATTTTTACATTTTAGAGTTATGTAAATGGTAAATAGTTAATGGAATCTTAATCGTAATTTAAAATAATTTAAACAACTGCAAATGACAAATTTTACGTAATCAGTTAAGTGATTTTTGATATATACTGTTAGTTTTTGTTGTCAAAAAAGTTTCTGTATAACAGTTCGTGTATTTCCCGCTTTTTAACTCAAATTTATACTTCAATTACGTTTTTATACTTTGAAAATCATGTCTATGCAAGTCATTATAATAATTCTAGAATTTCAATTTGCTAAAAAAATTAAGTAGATAATTTAACATTATTTGTAAAATAAATGAAGCCCACACTAAACCATGATAATATTATTAAACCCAAAAAAGAATAATGAAATATAGAATATTTGAAAGATAGATAATATTGTCTGTCAACGGATATTTAAGATCTTATATATTACACAGGACGCTTTATCACAAGGGAAACACCGACTTTTCTATTGATCCCAAAAATTCTCACGTATTAACTACTTCTATGTTCACTCTTCGCTTTTCAAACAATAATACCTTCACAAAAAGAAATCCTACTCTCTTTGTCAACAAAAAATCAATTATCTCAACAAAAAACTTGTCCAACATTTAGACAAGTTTTACCAGGGTATTGGACTGATCCATTCTCAAGTACCCGCTTAGTTGCAAAATATCAGTTTATAAAAGAATATAATGCAACACCAAATACAAATAATATATTTTATGTCCAAATTTTCGGTTTAAAATTTTTTTTTTTATGGATTGTGGAAATGGATTTTAGCAACTTCAATTCTATTTTTCAATTGTTAATGTAATCATTTTTATTTCAATTAACCCTTATTCTCATGATCAACGATTTTTTTTTTAATTTTTCTAATTTTCAATTTTTTTCTGTTCTTTTACACTTAAAATAAAGATTATTTAGTGTCATAACCTTTCTAAAATAATTAGTGCAGTAATTAATTAGAGTTTTATAAAAGGTAGCATATATGCAACCTTTAGTTTTTAGCTTGTATTTTTTCCAAAAACAGTGGTAATCCAACAACTTAAGCAATTTTTTAAAACTACAGAACATAAGAAATGTGAAAAATATTTTTCAAAGTAAATAAAAATTAATATGAAAAATAATTCAATGAACTTTTCTTGTACAGACGACGAGACATGATGCACAAACACAACAACCCAACAAGTTACCTTCCTCTAAAACAAAAATAATTTTAACTTAGTACATTTTTTCACTCTGAACGAAGCTTCTATACTGTTCTTCTAACAAATAACAATGCAACATACTCTCTGACGTCACTTAACAAACAGAAAGTAGGGGAAAACCCCAGGTAGCATATATGCTACTTTATGAGAATAAGGGTTAATTATTAGTTTTTGCAAAATTCATATCTAAAACGTTGTAATTCTTTCTCAAAAACACGCAGTTGTAAACTAGTTAGGTAATATTAAAATTAAAACGACAGGCGTAAATTCCTTTTTATAATGTCATACAGTATAATTAGTATCAATTACAGGAAATTGTTCTTAGTTGTTGAACACTGTTCTGTTAAAACGTTAACAAATTGAAAAAAAATCTTGTGCTCTAAAAATCTAAATATACATATTTTAAGATCAATCTGTTTTACTTCATCAATAGCATTGTAATAAAAAAAATTAGATACCAAATCCTATGTCAAAGTCACCATCCATATTTTAAGTTGTATCCTCCAGGGACCTAACATCCATTCAAATGGATGTTAGTTTAAAGTTCCTCTAACTACACAACTGAAGAGTACAGGAGAAAAAACCCTTCATCGACAGGATATCTGTCCGTATCAAGCCTCTTTGGCGACAATAGCGAGTCATTGCCTAAACTACACTACTCAAAACAATTAGGGGAACACATGCTTTAAACCCTTTCACCCCCAATGATTCCATTTGGTATCATCAGCTTCCGATTTTTTTCTCACTAAGTTGAGCTCGCACTTATTTATCGTTAGATGGAAGAATCATGCCTTTTGAAGAATTAAATAGTTTTTGTTTTAATTACATGAAAATATGAAAAACATGGTAAAATAAAATTCACTCCCAAAAAGTTTTATAAAATAAATTGACCCTAAATTCTTCACGCTTGCATTCCTAGATGTTTAAAAATTGATTTTACCTTTTTTTTTACAAATAAAGTTTTGAAAAAATTATTGTGATAATTTATTCAAAAGTTATGATTCCAATAGTTTCCCCCTTAAATTTTAGTTAAAAAATTAAGTTTTCCCCCCTGTTTTTTACCGTTTCATTCTGGTAGCATAATGAATCTATTTCACAAATTTTAGATTTCTATAATAAAAAATAAGAAGTTGGAACTGAAAGGGTAAACAAAAGTACGCAAAGTGCTCCACTAATTCTTTTGAGCAGTTTAGTTTAAAGAAACCAGTTTGGTCTTGGTTCGTATCACGCGGCGCACGGTTTTACCAACTAAAAGATCGAGATTTACGCCAGACACTAATCTGACGCATGAACCGCTGAAGAACCAAGAGAGAAACTAGTTTCCGATCGCCACTACTCGCCAAGCAGACCTTAATACGGACAGATTCCCAGTCGATGATGGGGTTTTCCCCCTTGTATCCTTCAATTTTGATTACAGGTATCAGTAGTTGTACGAGGGGCAACATGATTTCTAAGCTAATGCAAAAACTAAGTTCTTTCAGTAGTAAATTTTAAACGTCTGTCTGTCCGTCACCCACTCTCATAGCCCAAACTACAAATGCTACGGGCAAGTGTGTTACGTTAAAAAACTCAGCGCATCGAAATTAGAATACATTGAAAATTTCAGAAAAGAATTCGAATTCGAAGTACTTCAATTATTTAAATAACTTTTAAATTTAATGTTCATTTAAAAAACAAAGGAAGCCATTTTTATTAGAATTTAATCACCATTGCCATTTGCAACAATCGCTCGAGACACTTTAATTCTTTTAGACAATAAATTAAAATAAATTTATTTTTGCGACATCGATCAGGTTGAAATGACGTCAAATATATTTCACTGCGAGATTCTTTGTACGTTGATATGAAATGTTTTAATTCTATTTAAAAGCGAGGAATATTACATATTTATTCTTTGAAATATAAATTAATTTTTGCAAACGATAAGTAATAATTATAGAATTTTTGAAATAAAATAAATGAAACTAGCCAAACGTAGCATGTAAATGTTTAATATAGAATATCAATGCTGTGTTTGTCGCCTTTTTACCTGTAAAACACAACTGTTGTGTGAAAGCGATTTAAGTGACAGATTCTGTTACAAACCTACTTGTTAACATGTACATTTGTTTAAAAACTATCTTTTTATCGCGAAACTATGTGTAGATTTTGCTAGAGTCCCAGAAGAATAAAGATAAGCAAGAATAATATACTTTGAAATCTAAACAATTATGGAAGTAACGTAACGTTTCATTGTATTTTCCTATACGCATATTCAATCTTAATGTGTTTTCTACTTATTTGGATTTGGGTGTTTTTTCTAGAATTGTCTACACTGAATAATTTCCTGGTGTAAAGTTCACATTAAAAATTTTCTTTGATATCTAAAGTAAAACATATGTTCCAATAGATTAAGTGATTGTGTTACAAATACTATTTAATATATTTTTAATATGTCTGGGTACATTGTAGCGGTTATAAATTTAACATATCAAAAAGCTTACATATTATTTAAAAAAATAAAGAATGTATATTAGACGATTGCCTCGAATGCATATAATTTCATTTAATTTACTATTTATTCACTGATACATAAAATAATGTTCAGATATTTGCGAAATATTCGTTTCCCTATACTCATTTACCAATGAGAAATTAATTATCTTTAGTTAACCAATGATCATCTCTGTTAAAGAGTTCATACTTTACTAACCTCATGTAAAGCAGTTTCCTATCCATTATAACCTAAATTTCTAGTAATAAATAATCTATAATATTTTTAGACAATTTCTCAGTTGATGTAACGACTTAATAGAGTCTTAAATATATGATACACGATTAGGCTTTATTTTGAAACTTTGTAAATTCATTATTTTAGAAAAGTAACTGTTGGACGTATTTGTCGTTAATTTTCAACACAATATATTTCAACTTAAGAGTTACTTGTATTTACTTTTCCGAAACTGCATGTAATTTGAAATTTCTTTCATTTCTTTTTTTTTAAAACATTGAATTTTGTTAGTTAAAGAATTATTATTCTACAAAAAATATCGTATAAATGTGAGATTATTTACATAAGTCGGAGAAGACTTTAAAATATTATCCGTGTCTATAATAAAAATCTTTCTGTGTAATAAATAGAAAATTCCTCATTTTAATAAATAAGAAAAATAATTTTTCCCAAATATTTTTCTTATAAACGCCTTTTTTTTTCTTCTCGAAAATACACTGTTTACACATTAAAAACTTGACGGCAAGTAAGCGGACAGACATGATTTTAACAAAATGAAGAATTATGTTTTCTACGTAATCTGATCAAGATTACGGAAAAGGTTAAGACGTAAGATACAAATTTTTTTTAATCTAATTTCAAACGTTTGGGAAAAATTTCCACGTTAGCATCATAATCTCATTTTCTTGGGTGACTTTCAGAATTCTATTGGAACTGGGCTCTAAATCCCGATTTCTTTTAACCCAAGTTCCCCAAATGGATTCTTAGTAAGTCTCAACTTTAGGAGATTTTCGCAAAGGTAAGATTGAAATAATTTTTTTCTCTCGATTTATGTTTTTATTGCGATCGCTTAAGGAAAAGCTTACTTTCCAAGTTTTAACAAAGTGCTCTTTAAATATATATTGATTGGACTTCGCTTAGAAATTCTAGCTGTTTCATGTATTATATTTTTTCACAAAAAAAATTGCTATATATCACAACAATACTCTTATGAAACTCTCACAAACGTTCCTGGACTTTTCAAGTTATCGCTTTTTTCGAAATTTTCATGTTTTTCCAGGAACATGAGTAAAATCTTTTAACTTACATCCTTTTTGACAATTTAAAGAGTGAATGGTTGTCAACAAGCAATAAATTCCGTGACGCGTGGAGCTCAATTATAAAGTGGTATAACGATTGAATGCTTTTGGTGGATCGAATCCGGGCAGATATCGATCCAAGCAGCACTAGTTGAGAAAGAAGTAAAAAAATAGTGTAACCGTCCTGTTATTGCATCGAAATGGAAATTTGTGGACATTTTCAGGAAAGTTTCTGGTTTTATGAAGGATTGTTTCGAAATATTTAGGGATGTTACTGATATATTTTAAGAACCTTACTGGTAAAAATTCTTTAATCTCTGCTCCAAAATTTTCCAGTAACGTTATTGAATTTTATTTACAGTGCAGCGTCGATATTTTTGCGATTAAGTTGTAAAAAACAATCACAGAATATGGAATCCTAAATGATAATAATTTTAATATAAGATACGATGAAAAAACATTGGAAACAAACTATTGTACACAGGTAATTTGAGAACTTTGGAAATGGTCTTTGAAATATTATTAACATTATCTACGCATATATATTTGCAGTAAGCATATTAAATATAAACTTTAAAAGAAAAAAAAAATTCTGTAGTTTTCCTTTCAAAAAATTCGAAACGCAACATAAAAAGAAAATCTTTTTTTACTAAAGTTAAAACCTGCTTATGTCTAGAGCTGCTTTTAGAGAAAAACTAAGGATGAAATTTTTTTGTCTTACATTTAGAAAATTTATAAGTGTTTCTTATATTGGAGTAAAGCAAAATCGATTGTTTCTTGAGAAGACAAAAGTGAATGACAAAATTTTGAAGATAATTAAAAGGCCAAGTAACTCAAAATGTTCATGTTATAAATTGTGCTAAATTTTTAAAAATGGTCAAATTTCATTCATAGAAAATTAATACAATCTAACTATGACGGATCAGAAATGTAATAAAGAATCTTTTAAAAAATTCAAAATGCCTTTGCAGTATTATTTTTGCAAAATAACTTGAAGACATTTAGATACCTCATCAGTTAAAAAAAAATCTTAAAATAGATATTTATAAAATAACTAAAAAAATATGCTAAGGAATTGAAAATTGAAAAAATATACAATAAACCTAAGTTTAAACTTTTAATAATTTAATTTATTTATTTAAAAATTTCTCTAAAATATGATGATATTAGTTCTTTATTTTGACAAATAGGTTTACTTCTAAAAAATGGAAGAAAACTTCAAATAAAATTCTACATTATCTTTGACGTCTCTAAATGCAATGCTTTCAAATTTAAAATTAAAAGCATCTTCCTAAAATATATCGAAAATCTGCTTCAAAGAGGATGTTAGTTTTGTCCTAGAAAGGGCCATACATGAGCTACTTACTCAGTTGATAGTTTAATTATGCATAAGATGCACACGCACTTGAAACACTTCAACTCTAACGACTACCTCAACACATGTACTTGCATCACGTTTATAAGATTAACTAATAACTGGTGTTAAGTGTGTTATTGAAATAAAACTACGCATTTATTCTACCCTTATTGCTTATTAAATATAGCAATAACGTGAATTCTGGTATGCATTTAATTTTATTTTAATTGTCTATTGTTAAACACTTAATTAAAAACTTAATGAATAATATATTTATTATTATTTTTATTGAAAACTAAATCGTTTTTAGTAATAAATAGGAATAAAAGAGAAAATTCACAATCAGTCTAATATCTTCTTTAATTAAATAAGATTTAAATTATTTAATATGAACTGTTAAATGTTAAAAAGGGTGATGTGAATTTTAAAAAGTATTCGGGATTCCTGTTTTTTCAATAGAAATATTATTTAGCCAATTAAATTGATGTACACTCTTAAAACTAACGAGCGGTTTTAACTCAGTCTGAGTTAATTTCCACTCCTTTCCGTGCCGAAAATGCACTTCTCCTATTGGAGTGAATTTCACTCTTTTTCGGAGTGGGTAAAAGATATAAAAGAAAACAATCTGCGTCCTACACTCTTAAAACGAGCGGTTTTAACTCAGTCTGAGTTAATTTTCACTCCTTTCCGGTGCCGAAAATGCACTTCTCCTATAGGAGTGAATTTCACTCTTTTGTTTTAAGAGTGTATATTTGAGCATTTGATGCATTTGCATAGCATGCTGGAGAATCTTTGTGAAGAGAAAATTTAGAGTATTTGGTAGCAGTGTTACTTCCATGATTCACTAACGATAGCATTGTATAAAAAAATAATGTCAAATATGTCCACAATTCTTTGTTAATAAATAAAAACATATGACAACCTCCTCAAAAGCAACTCAATAAATATTACAGTTCATGATGCTATCTGATAGTGTTCTGAAGAAATGTACACAGTGATAAAGTCGTGAAAATAGTATCTTTTCTTAACATCTAGGGGTCAAACTTTGTTTTCTATAAAACGATTCGTTAGAATTTGTAGCATACAAATAGAAATTACAAATGACAAAATGAAAAAAAAAATACAAAATGAATGGAAATACAAACACGTGTCGCTCAACCCCTTTTTACATTCATCGATTCATATATTATGTGTATTTTACAGCTTTGGGGTTTACATTTAAGGGGGAATGGGCGCGCTGGACCGCGGGTCTCCAAACTCAAGTGCCTCAGTGTTAATCCAATGGCGAAAAAACTATTTTCTCTGCCACATTTCTCCGGCTGTATTGAATATTTTTACAAACGGTTTTTTTTAAATAATAAATGTAGATAACTTACAGGTCTCTATCTTCCCACTTTTTGAAATTGCTTCGAATATTTTGAGTAAAAGTATTTATTGAAAATTAAAAAAAAATTCGAACCAATTTCAAAAAGTGGGAAGGTCGGGACCTGTAAGTCAGCTACATTTATCACATAAAAAATCAGCTTGTAAAAATATTCAATACAGCCGGAGAAATGTGGCAGAGAAAATATTTTTTTCTCCATAGGATTAACACTGAGGCACTTTGCTTTGGAGACCCCCGGTCCAGCGCGCCCATTCCCCCTAATCAACATAATACTGTAAATAAGGAAGTCCACAAGCATAGGTTTATAAAATATCGCAATGGACGTCATTAAACAATTGAGATTTAATAAATCGTAACTGAACCCATTTTTTTATGTTCACCATTAAGTTTTAAATTCTATATCAATTTTATAAAAAAGATATGTGTTCGTAGAATGTGTCAACATGAAATTTTATAACTAACAAATTGTCTGAAGGTTAATACATAAAAAAAACAGTTCGTCAATTATGAAACAAAATCGAATGATACAATGATTACAATTACAATAATCACAATTAAATGATCCAATGATACATACAAACACAATTAGAAAAACTGAGAGTTTTAATGGTTAAACTAGTAAATAATTCTGGATCAAAGTTGTTCTTTAAACACTATCATGTTTGACGATTTAAAGTTCCTTAGTCAAATTTGGGCTCTTAACACACTTTCCTAGAAACAAGTACTACATTTTACTATATTGAAGTAGTTGATAATTCATAGTATCAAGATTGCTAAAATGAATTTTATACTATAAAACTAGAAAGACACATTTCGTTAATAAATATGATAATCAAGTGTCAAATACAGGGTTTGAACTAACTATCCAGAATGATCGATAAACACTGTTTTACACTTCATAACACTAATTACGGAGTAGCAACGTGATTGGTTTAAAATAATTAGCTAGGTAGTTTCCAATTAGTTAAAATGACTTAAATCCAAAGCTGTATTAAGTTAACTTTGTCTTAGGTTAACAAGTCTATTTACCACATTGTGGAATGAGGCAAATAGACTTGATCCAAAGGTTGTTTGGTGTAAATGGGTAATAATTTTGTTGTAAGAGGGGTTAAAATATAATAATTAAAAAAATTATGTTTCGTTACATCGATATAGAATATATAAATTCTTAAGTGCACATGTTTAAAACTATTTTGTATGTTTTTTATAGATTGATTAACTATTCCTTGTTTAAAACACCGACTTTTTTCAGTTTCGTAAATACCTTTTAGAGCTATACAGTGCAGAACCGAAGTAATACCAAAAAATTATATATCATAAAAAATATAAAAATATGGAGAAATTAAACTTACTTATCATGTTTCTTTGCGTAATTTCCAGCATATTTCAAATATCAAGGAAGATTTGAAGCGCAAGAATAATGTAAAAATTTTAAATATTCATTAAATAATTTATAAATGAAAAATCTTTAAATGCAGTGAAATACTTCACGCAACAAAATCTCATGTGTACTTTGGGAAAAAATAGATTGTCGCTATTATTTTACCGCAAACTCGTTTCAAAACAGAAATTATACAAAACATCAAAATCTTTGGAAGTATTTAAATGATTTCCTTTCTTTCCTAAGTTCTAAGGATATTAATGAATAATAATGAACTTCTGGTTTCGACAAATATTTGAAAAATAGTGTGAGAAAAGGAATATTTCAACGTTCATTAAAATAGTTGTCATCAACATTTCTATTATTTTGGAATTACCAAAAGTAGAAAATTAAAGTTATTAGAGCAATAATAATATTTAATATAGGTTGGATTGAAATAAATATGGTCTGATTATATGTGATGAAAATGAAAAAAATATATCAAAAAGTCTAAAATATGTAAATTTATATTTTTTGAACATACGAATGTACTATTAAATGATATCTTCAAGATTAAGCAATGTTCGTAAATAATTATAATTTATGCGTGAATTTTTTCTAAATAAAAGACTATCTGAATAATTAAGAAATATTGTATTAGTTTTTTTTGTATTATATTATCTATAATCTATTATTTCCTTATATATAACCCAACTGCATATTCCATAACAAAAACAACAAATTTCTTTATTAACAAAGATGTATTTAAATAAAAAATAATGATTGACTAATAGCAGCTAGAAATTCACCGATGTTCCGCTCTATCTCATTAATATTTTATCCATCTGAGTTTTAACTTCAACGTTACATAAAGTAGAAGGCATATAATCGTTCTGTTTGTCACGCACTTTCATAGGACGAACCACAAATCCCACTAACATGTGTGATAAATTAGTACAATCCTCAAAAATGTCAAAGCATTTCCTCATATTTTAGCTACTCAATAAAAAAACCCGCTTGTAATTATAGATAATCACTGCAACTAGCAATCCAATATGTCCAGTAATCTAGAAATAAAAATCAGAATCCAGAAATCAGAATGCTGGAATTATTCATGCATATGTTTAATAATAATTTTAAGTAATATTTAAGTAACAACTTCAACAATACATAAAGTGGAAGGTATATAATCGTTCTGTTTATCACGCACTTTCACAGGACACACGAGCCACAAATCCCACCAACATGTGTGATACGTTAGCACATTCCTCAAAAATGGCAAGCATTTCCTCATATTTTAGCTACTCAATAAAAACCCCGCTTGTAATTATAGATAATCACTGCAACTAGCAATCCAATATGTCCAGTAATCTAGAAATAAAAATCAGAATCCAGAAATCGGAATGCTGGAAGTATTCATGCATATGTTTTAATGATAATTTTAAGTAATATTTAAGTAAAATATTCACAGAATATACACAAAAATCAAAATGCTGCCCTTTGTATCCCAAAAACTCATTAAAACAGCATCGCAAAAATTAAATATTTACCAAAAATCTATAATATATTACTATTTACTTCTGCGAAGTAAAATATTCACCAAAAATCTTCACAATGATGTTATTTACGACTTTCACAGAGTACACTTTTGTAAAAATTTTCGGCGAAACATTTTTGGTTCCATCAGCATTCCTAGCTTCCCAGAAGCACTCCCTAACCCAATGCTGGGAATAAATAAAATAGAAAGCCAAGAGTCCCGAGTAACACTCAATACGAGTGGTCCTGTCAACCCTTAAGTGATAAATGCACGGACAGGAATCATTCGCTACAGCAAGCTGCCTCGTTGGAATATCACAAGTGCAAGAGGAATGTAAATAAAGAGACGGTATTTCATTACATGGGATTAATCATTAAAAACAGAGATGGATGGAGGGATTGCTGGGAATACCAGATGCTGTGATTACTTATAATTACTGGTGGCTAGTTGGTTGATCGGGTTACTTGGATATAAAGAAATTGGGTTGTTTGTCCTTGATGGGGAATGAATAGTTTTTTTGGGGGGAAATGAACTATTGTGGTGAATTAGATTATATGAGAAGAATATTTTTCGTAAGTAAGTGAAGAATATAGTTAGGGGATTTCATGACGTAAATATTTGAAAACAAAGGTATGGATGATGCGGTGGATATGAGATGGTGGAAATATCGGATTGCCAGCTTCTATGATTACTTATAATTATAGGCGATAGTTTGTTGATCGAGTCACTCGGATGTATCGGGTTAAATATAAAGAAAGATGTTGCTTGTTGATGAAATAAAGGAAAAGGAAATGTGAATGAATGCGTTAACATATAAACAAGTAGAAATTTTAATGAAATAAAAATCATAATGACAACAGCGCTGAAAGCAGCATTGATTGTACAATATAATTTGAATAGAAATACAATAAGAAAATAAAAGATGAAGAACGGAGATCCCGACTGACCTTCTCGTCAGGGGGTCTAGCCAGCCAAGATCTCTGGAGGCGTTTCTGAAATGGACTGCCCGCTGTAAGCAGAAATGGCAGTCCACAGACCTCGACGCCTCCAAAACCAAACAAAGAGGAACAAAAAAATAGAGGAACAAAAATTACTTACCTAGCCCGATCATCCAACAGCAAAAATGAGGATGACCGGACCCGGTACACATACCAAACAGAAGCATCGCCTCAGAAATTACAGCTCCGCACAAAATGAGTAAAAACAAAATTTAGAATTTCAAATTGCAATAGGGATCTGTAAAATTATTCATTGATAAATTGTATTTAAGAATATTAAAGGCATAATCTAAATCAGCCTTGTTGTTACAAATTTTTTTGATTCTATTAACTTGTGAAAATAATATATTGTAAAAAATTTTAAAGTAAATATTACTATTAAAATTAAAAAGACTGATCACATCAAAATTTATGATAAAAGACTGGACTGGACATTTTATGATAAAAGACTGGATTTTAATTTTGATAATATCAGTCTTTGTAATTTTAATAGTAATATTTACTTTAAAATTTTCTACAATAAATTCTTTTCACAGGTTAATAGAATTAAAAAAAATTGTAACAACAAGGCTGATTTAGATTATGCCCTTAATATTCTTAGACATTTATCAATGAATAATTTTCCAGATCACTATTGCAATTTGAAATTCTAAATTTTGTTTTTACTTATTTTGTGCGGAGCTATAATTTCTCCGTGACTAAACATGCATGTCATAATTATAATTCATATTACAGTGGTGTTTTTCAGAACAAACCACCTTCATAAACATATCTAAGGATGAGCATCACCAAATTCAAGATCAAGTAAAAGAAGACAAAATTATTCACAATTTGGCATTGATTGAACAAAAGTTTAAACCATTTTTTAAGCGCTTTGGATTATTAATATTTTTTTGAGAAAAAGTACTAATATAATCCCAATAATTAATCAAAGCATTGCGGGACATGCAATTAACAAATTGTGGTTTGTTAGACTCAATAAATTGTGATGTACACTGCTCAAAACAATTAGGGGAGCACTTTGCGTACTTTTGTTAACCCTTTCAGTTTCAACGTTTTATTTTATTATTTCAAAAATATAAAATTTTTGAAAGGGATTCATTATGCATCCAGAATAAAATGGTAAAAAACAGTGGGAAAAATCTAAATTTTTTAACTCAATTTTAAGGGGGGAAAATTGGAATAATAATTTTGAATAAATTATGCAATATTTTTTCAAAAACTTTGTTTAAAAAAAGTTAAGATCAATTTTTTAAGCATCTAAGAATGTAAGCGTGAAGAATTTAGGGTCAATTTATTTCATAAAAATTTTTGGGGGTGAATTTTATTTTACCATGTTTTTCATATTTTCAATTAATTAAAACAATCATTATTTAATTCTTCCAAAGACATGATTCTTCCATCTAACGATAAATAAGTGTGAGCTCAACGTAGTGAGAAAAAAATCGCAAGCTGATGATTCCAAATGGAATCATTGGGGGTGAAAGAGTGTAAACCATGCATTCCCCTAATTCTTTAGAGCAGTGCATTATGGTTGTTGGGCTCTGTCCAATAATTACCCCGATTTTCCGTATCCAATAATCACCCCGGATCACCCTATATAGATTACATGGAATCACACTAGAATACTACCAAAAATAACGAACATTAAATGTATGAAACTATTTTAATGTAATACAGGTAATATTGATATATTAAAGTCAAACAAGTATCCTTTATAACATACTTGTCTGTGTCCGTGCTATCTAAGGGTTGAAACGTGCACTCGTGCTTAATGTTATTCGGCGGACTTGCATGCTTATTTTCATTTATTCCAGTATTGAATGAGAGAATGTTCTTCTGCTAAGCTGGAAATGCAGCTTGAACTAAAATTGTTTCTTAGAAAATTTCATACTAAATTACATTTGAGAAAGTCCTTGAAAATAATATTTTATAAATTATTAGTGAATAGTTTAATTTTGCGGTACTATTTAAGAAGGTATTAGGACATATTTGGTATATCTGGGATTTTCTGTGCATGTGCTAGGGATATAATTATTATCATTAAAGTATATAAATATCACTTAAAAATACTTTACTTAAATTAATCAACATTATTCAAAAGTACATTGATTGTTAAAAATACAGTAAGCTTTATACAGTGAATTTCCAATAATAGATTTTCCAGTTCTTATTTTATTTCTTTGTTTGGTGAGCTTGTTATCGGTCATTTTCCAAAAAAAGTACCTAAACTTTAAAAACGAAACTGTTAACTCAGCCTAGTATATAATAACATTTAACTAAAATACTTGGTTTACGATTGACTAGCTTTATCAGAAAAGCACCTGAAGTTTTAAATTTCCATTGCATTTATTTCTTGGAATAATAAGTATCTGCTTCTTTTTGCAGCTTAATTCGTTGGAGTTAAGAATAGCAGCAATTGATAAGTATTTTAATTACTTATTATAAATTTAGTTTTGTTACTTATTTCGTTTTAAATACTGAGTTCTAGAAAAAACAAGAAGTTCTTAAAGATCTAAAATAGCCTACTTTCCTGTTACTTAAATACTTACTAAAATTCTAATCGGGAAACAACTAGGTTCTTAACAGTAAATATCATCAACAACCGTTTCTACACTAGATTTATACACATTAGAAAAAAAATCGCTAAACACAGCATATCCCTATAACATAAACTTCTAAAAGCCAAAATCAACTATTTTCCTTAATATTCTTTATTAATTTTGGTCCCAAAAATTATAATAACTTTTTCTGTTTTTAGCTTCCACACTACGTTTATAACGTAAAAAGGGGAAGGTTTTATAATCGTTCAGTCCGTCTGTCTGTCACCCACTTTCGAACCACAAGTCCCACAGACAAGTGGGATACGTCATTTTGAAGCAAAAATTCAGATTACGCTACATTCCAAATTTCATTAAAAAATTTAAATTAGAAGTTTATTTAAAATTTAAATAACTATTTTTTTATCTACATTGAAATAACATGCAAATTCCATTGTTATTCATATTTTCACTGTTGCCATCTACAAGTCCCACAGACAAGTGGGATACGTCATTTTGAAGCAAAAAATCAGATTAGGCTGCATGCTAAATTTCATTAAAATTTTTGATTTAGAAGTTTATTTAAAGTTTAAATAACTAAAAATTTAATCTACATTGAAATAACATGCAAATTTCATTTTTATTCAATATTTTCACTGTTGCTATTTCGTTAAACGTACGAGAAACTTTATTTAAAATAAAAATAAACACTTTTGAAAGAATATTTATTTATGCGATATAATTCAGTTTGGATTGTTGTAATATCACAATAGAGTTCTTTTGATGGTTTATTATATATGTATGAAGAAAGATGCATAGAGAATTCTAACTTGGCATAAAAAATATGCAAAGTTTCGCTTTTATTTTTAAAGCATCAATTGCACTAATTATATATTTTTCGAACTGTAAATTAATTTAACAAACAATAAATGACTGAATTTTCGAAAGAAATGTAAATGGGAAATTGTGGCGACACAAAGATATTTATTAAAAAAGATTACATCATTATTCTTCGAACTTCAAACAAATTTAGCAAACGATAAAGTCTAATTATTAAATCTGAGAAAGAAGATTAATGAAAATAGTTAATTTTGGCGTTTAAAAGTTTGAATTACAAATAGCTAACGGCCCTGTTTGTTATTAGAATTAAATCACCATTGCCATTCGCAACAATCGCCCGAGAAACTTAATTCTTTTAGACAATAAATTAAAATAAATGTATTTTTGCGACATCGAGTAGTTTGAAATGACGTCAAATATATTTCACTACGAGATTCTTTGTACGTTGATATGAAATGTTTTCATTCTATTTAAAAGCGAGGAATATTACATATTTATACTTTGAAATATAAATTATTTTTTTGCAAACGATAAGTAATAATTATTGAATTTTCGAAATAAAATAAATGAAACTAGCCAAATTTTTTATCAATCAAGTCTAATTTATTAACCCTTGAGCATCGAAGATTTAGAAGTTTTTTTTTTTTTGGTAAATTGTTCCAAATCAGTATTTTTGAGACTAATGGCCTAAGAGCTGCAAGTATTGTCACTCTAAATTTTCGAAATAAAATAAATAATTCTAGCCAAATTTAGCATGTAAATGTTTAATATAGAATTAATGCTGTGTTTGGCTCCTTTTTACCTGTTTAACACAAGTTTTGTGTGGAAGCGGGTTAAGTGACAGATTCTGTTACAAACCTACTTGTTTTATTTTTACAAATAATAATTAACTTAAATAATGTATCACCGTAAAAACCATTATTGTAAACATTCTTATCGTTATAATTTTGTTAAAAGTATTAAATAAATACTTAAAACGAATTCAAAGTTTATTTCTAAAGTGTTTTATGCATTTACTACGATATTATAAATAACAAGGGCTGACATCTATTGGGATTAATAAAAAATATTTTCTAATAGAAAAAGTTTGAAGAATCGAATGATGTGCTTTTTGATATCATAAAAGGCTATAGACGATCAGAAAAAAAAATTCTTAATGATGATGCCAAATTGTCATTGGGACTTAAAGGGTTAAACTGTGATACAAGTATAACTACTTAAACTGAATGGTATAAAAAATAATTTTATACAAATATTAAATCAACAAGTTTAATCAAATATTACCATTACTTTATTTGATTTAATAGAGATAATTTAAAAAAAACTGTTTCATAACTTAAACAGATTAATTTTATTTGGTCTTTTGTTAACATGAGCTGACAATTGGCTTTTGATGAGGAAGACATAAGAGCCATTATGGGATTTACCACTTCATTAATCAGTAAATCAATTTGTAGGTAACGCAGTTGGCTAAGAATAGTTGACTCCTTTTCTATTGTTGCAAACTAGGAAGAAACTACTTTTGTTCTTATATAATAGAGAATTAATATAAACCCACGATTAATTGTGCCAGTCCCAGATTGCATATAAACCAGGGGGATCTAGTATTCGTCTTAATGGATATATTTATTCTGGTTTAGTATTGACTATAACTGTTATTTATTTAGATTTTAGAATATATGTGAAGGAATATTTTCAAGTATTTTTAAAAAAATTATTTTTCATGAAGAAATGTGTTTATAAAAATGTGTTCCTTATAAAGAAACCATAAACTTTACTCAATAAATGTAATTTTCATTTTTTAAATAATTTAGAGATTTTGTATGCTGTTAAACGTTAATAGCATTATATTGACTTATTGTTAAGAGACATGGTATTCTTAAGCTGTGTTATGTTGACATTAGTTTAACACAAACTCATACAATTAATGTTTACTAAACACTTTAATACAAATATGATGCCGCAAGAAATTCTTAATTATTCACGACTAAATTTAAAACATACGTAAATTTTAATACGACATATTGTTTTATAGGTCTATGCTTAATAATCAACACTCATTCACAAGCTAATAGTGTTGCCAACATGAAAAAACTAGTTTTTTCTTACTGTATTGCCTTGATAAAAAAATACAATTGAAGAACTTAGTGGAAGAACGTGCTAAGTGACAAAAAGGTGTAAACAAGAAAATGCGTTTTAAAGTTTTTAGTTTGCACTCAGATCTGTTAAAAACGATACTTGAAAACCTTAAATATTACTAAACTGAAAGTTTATGAAAAAGGGGAAACTTGTTATCGTTAAAGACGTTAGTAAGATGTTCATTGATACAAAAATTTCAAGTTTTTCTAAAATTTCACTTAGCACGTTCTTCAACTAAGCTCTTCAATTGGCAACTCTAATTTCCCTAAAGTATATTTATGGTTAATTTTTTTGTATGATCGGGAAATTTTTCGCTTCCATTCACCTTGTTTCGCGGTATTAAGGCTCTTTACAAAATTCTTTTTTCGTGTATTCGAGGGAAAAATTCAAACAAATACAATAAACGTCTACATAAAACAAATACGAAACATAAACAATCGAAGGGTTTAAAAATGTCTCTCCAAAAGAGAAGTGTCAAAGTAAATAACTTCAAAAAGATTTTATTGAAGAAGGATTAGGAAATGTTTTTCAAAAAAGAGAATTCTCATCCATCATCTTGACATTCTTTTTTGTCCTTCAAATATCTTTTACATGTACATTTTTAAATTTAAAAAAGGATCAAGTCCTTTAGAGAATTTCCTACTGAGTTTCTTCTATTCAACGTTTAGTACAAGAAGAAGAAATTACGGAAATTTTTCTGTGGACTTTATCAATTTTTACATTTAGCTATTCATACGCATTTCTATAAAAACGATCAGAAAATATTTTTTTTGTAGCTAGAACGATCAACAAGTGTTTCTCATTTGAAAGATTATATACATTAATCCATAGGATTTTCGCCTAAACCAACTATTAATCAGAATTTTTAATAAGTTTTGAGAGGTTGTCTGTTAACATTTTTTGAGAGTTCACTGGCTAGTATTTTAAATTAATTTTAGTAAATAGGATTAGTAATTTGATAAACAAAAAATCTTTTTTTTTGTCGCAGCGGACACATTGGTAAGGAAAGTTATTGCTGGTAGATATTCTCTGTTTAAAAATGCTCGCAAAAATTAATTCAAAATTATCAAATTACACTTAACACTCTGAAGGATACAGACGTATAAACCCACCTGACAGACATGTTTTCCAGCAACACACACAATTTTCAAAAATTTGAAAATTTTAAAATTTTACAACATTTTAAAGTATGGATCAATAATTTAAAACTATCTCCAAACAAAATATAATTCTCAAAACTTTAAGGAATTTAAAATTTTAATTTTAATATCACTCAGAGAAAACAAGTTTATACTTCAGCCAATTTGCTCATCCCTCGAACGATTAAGCAATTGGCAAAAAAAGTTTTCACAAATCTTTGAAAAACAACCTTCGAATATTTTAAAGCTTTTTAATACCTACACCATTTTCTTTGTTATTTTATCTTTTATAACATGCATAAATGATTATTTAAAAACAGATTTCCAATAACAATATTAGTGTAGCTATTACTTTTTAACTACTTTTTGAAAATGAATACAATCCTTAATTGTGGAATAGCGTGTGCATTTTCATTTCGTACAGTTACGTGCTTATGTGTTGTTCTACGAAGAATTCTAAAATAAATGCATGCAACAAAATAAATTTACATTTTTTCTAATAAACAAAGTAAACTTTAAAAATAACTACAAGAAATGAAATATTAAGCGCATGATAAATGTTTCTTATACACTACGCATTTTATAATGTTTCAAAATTTACCAAAAATTATTTTTATTAGTATAAAGAATAATTAATATTATATTTCTGTTTGTTTCATATTACTTTTTATTATTTCATAACCACGCTTTGCTCATAATTAAAATTCAAAACAGACTACAACAAATTTATGACTTGTTTTAGCCAATAACATTATTACAAAATTTCATTTAAGAGAAAATATTCATTATTCATTAGTCATTACTGCCACGTAAAGATTTTTTTGTATTACAAAAATATCCGAAGTTATATTCATTAAAAAATATCAATAAAGTATTTATGAACATGTATCTGTGTTAAGAAACCTAACCTACACACTCTTTAAAGACAACCTCTACAATCAAATAGTTACGTATTTAAACTAGCACATTGTGACCAATCACAAAAACTTAAGGGGATACGGTACCCAAAACATTATTTATAGAAATAATAACATAAACTTGTAAATTATAGTGGTTTTATATAATGTTCACTCTAAATAAACATTTTCTAGCAATAAAAACAAATATTTACAAGTTGTTTTTCATTTTTTTTAAAAAGTCAAAATTTTGAACTTTTTTAAAACGCTACTCCTCTTTCAATTTTGAGAATAACTCCATTAACCTTTTATAGTTTGTTCGTAGAACTATTTGTTCAAGAACTGTACATGGATTTTAAAATGTAAGCTACAGTGAAAAAGTAACATGCATTTATACAGAAAATCACAAAATAATTAAAAATTATTTAATTCAAATTTTTTTTTAAAACAACTATACATAGTAGACCTTATTCCATGCACAATTTTGTGCACCATTTATATAAGAACACATGTTAAAAATTTCAAAATTCTAACTTAATTAGCAAAAACACCTTAGGGATTTATTAAACACAATAATTGAAAAACGCGAAACAGAGAAAACAGATTGAAAGCAGACGAAATACGTGTTCAAAGTTATAGGAATGACTCCAGAAAATATTTAATAACTTTTTTTCTGCAGAAGATATCATAATGAAACTTTTAGTAAATGTTCCAAAAAATATTGTGAATACTAAGAAGTAAAAACTGAAATATGGATATTTTGACCAATTTTTGGGTACCGTATCCCCTTAAAGAAAGACCAATAAATTTTTCGTCAACATTATAAATATTGTTCAAAATGAATCACACCCCCCCCCCCCTCAATACATCACACGTAAAATGCTAACCATTCCAAAGGTCCTTTTTTGCCGATGGTATTGCTAGAGCCGTATTTGTAACCTCCAAGACTTTTATATAACTGAAGAGTACAGGGGAAGAACTCCTTCATTGACTGGGATTCTGCCGGCATGAGGTCTGCTTGGTGGAGATAGCGAGTCATCGCCTAAACTGGTGTGAATAAACCAGTTTTTCCTTGGTTCTTGGTGACCGGATGGCCGAGTGGTTTGGACCATTACGCTAGCAGTCTGCGCGCTGTAACGGGTGCGGGTTCGATTCCCGCCTTCGCCCTGGGTGTACTTTCCTTTCTCTGTGACAGTAAAAATTATTTCTGTGTCTGTCTTATTTGACGAAGGCTTATATAAGCGGGTCTCTGATCAAGCACACAAGCCGGAATATATATGTACCTACCCCTACCCCCTTGGTTCTTACAAGGCTCTGTGATCTTATCTGTATGATCGAGATTCATGCCAGACACTAGTCTGACGCTTGAACCGCGGAAGAACAAATGGATAAACCGGTTTCCGATCGCCAAGCAGACCTCAATACAGACAGATTCTCAGTCGATGAAAAAGGTTTTCCTTGTACTCTTCATCTATTTAATTTTAATGGTAACGGGTCACTTTGAAAAATTTAATCAAAATCTCTTAGGTAAACATTAGGTACCTCCTGCAATAATAAAACATCGAATATTTTCATTCCAGTGATATCTAATATCAAGTATTTTCGTAGAAGTTCCTTTATAAAATACACATGATTCAGTGTGATTTATTAAAATTGTTTAGATGTAATAAAGGAAGGCAATACGTTCTAATAAAAGGTGCTGAATCTTCCAGGTATCGTAAAACAACGTCCGATCAATAGTTGGTCGTAAACTATGGTCGTAAAGAAAATGTTGCCTATACAGAACCCCTTGTAAGCAATTCCAAGAAAAGTTTTATTTGACGTAAATAAGAAATATCCATAGAAAGTTAGTATTTATTTTTTAATATGATTTATATGCTTCAAAAAAAGATTTTCTTAATGTTGTCGTAAGCGATGTATCTAAATTATTTAAAATACGTTAGATATTTCGGAATGAATGGAGTTGAGATTTATTATTTATGTATTGCAAGTATGGTTTCCTTCTTAATAAAATGTATTAGTTCACTTTGTTTTTTTTATATGAATCTTATTTCAATTCTTATTAAAATTCATTTAATTTATAATCTTGAATCTTATTTTCTATTTCAATGAGGGAACAACCATCAATTTAATTCTCTTTGATTGTAGCCCATGATCCAGTTTGCAATGTTAATCTAACCAAACCAGTTTAACTATTAATAGTTAAAATTAATAAAATATAACTTCAAAATTGTGCAGAACAAAGTACATTTATTAAAGACAACATTATAATTAATGGCATGATTTTTTTTTTAAATGAGTGACTTTATGAAAATAAAATTATTGCCATGAAACAAGCAATTTATAATACTGAAGAACTATCAGTGCTTAACTATGTCATCGAGTTTTAAGCCCTTCTTTACTTTAAGCTTAACCTTTATCTCCTCTGCTAAAGCCCCTTGAAGAAAGCACCGAAGACATAAAATTATAGAAAGATCAGCCTCACGAAATCCAGCTTCGAAAAGCAGCTTATTACAAAGACTAGCTTCTGTTTCTCCTTTGGGAAAGGACTGTATTTTAACGTAGAGAAGCGGTCTTTAAATATAGCCATGGAAGTCATTTATTTGGTTACTTCGTGTTAGGCTGGATGACAGTTCAGGTGTCGTTCGTATATTCTGGGGTTATGATTCAATATTAGCGTTTGTTTACTTGGGTTTCCCTGGAGATTGACCCAATATTGTATCGCGTTCATGTTTCTCAATTATAATGGCATTTCACCATTCTATAGTTAGTTTCCTTAGATTTATTAGTTTATGTAATTTGGGAAATTCCAAGCGTGACTTACACTACATTTGACGATTTAATAAATATCGATTGCATATTATTATTATTTATATAAAATTATTTTCTATTTATTCAAAAAAAATTATTGTATGTCAGTTTACCACTAAACATATAGTATTTTTAATTAGCAGTAAAAACTTTTTTAATTTAATATTTTACTAAAAAATAATAAAAATGTCCTGATGAGACTTACACTACATGAAAGGAAGTCGATTTTTGGTTAACATTATAAACTCTCATTTCTTCTTCATAGTGCAGTAAATCAACATTCTACCAGTGCTTATTTTAAGTATAAGGTTTAAAACTAAATAATGTAATTGCAAAAAAGTGTTGAAATATCATAGGAAATAATTTATTAACATTTTTGTGCGTGACTTACACTACATTCAATTTGTGACTTACACTAGATCATGTGAATTTTATCACAGATATGGAAATTTAGGCAATAATACATAAGATATGTAAATAATTTTAAGCATGGTAAGTTTAGAATTGCATACATGGTAAAATCATAGTTAGAAAAAGTTACACAACGTCCCACAAAGTTGGTTTCAGGTAATTTCTTAATTCTTTCTTCAATAGCAATATCTGAAAAATATTAATTATCAGGTCACGCAAAAAGACTTTCCTACCATTGCAGATGTTTCAGTTTTATTGAATAAGCATCTTTACTTAACATTTGCCCCACAAAATATTTAACGATAATTTTTCCTACAAAAGGAACTAAAGCTACTTTTCCAGCATCACATTCATTTTCAGAATTTTGTTGAGAGGTATTTACGTTTACAATATTTCCATTTGTTTAATCAGCCGTGTAGCATTTTTGGGGATTTAATGAAACATTGGCAATTTTAAGTAGGTATTTGTTTAATTTTAAAAAGCAGAGCAATTTTTGAGTGTCAGGAATCGGAAATATTTATTTTCTTTTTGAGAGATGAACAAATATTATTTAATCTACCTATTTCGCCCTTTACATAGTTGTCAGAAATGTATAATAGTGATATGTTTGGGCAGACTTCTTATGCAAAGTGAAAAAATCTTTAGCAGAATGTGAGTCAATTTTCCTGGAAAGTGTGGCTTCTTTGATCCCCTCCTCACTGTATCACCAAGTCCATCAATTGGTCCTTTTTCGTGACTGAAGGTAAAGTTGACCAACATTGGTGGAAGAGAAATGCCATTCAATGTTGTCTAACGGTTTTAACATTGCAATAGGGATGGTGTATTTTTAGTTAAAGTGTAATTACTAAAGTGGTTTTTTCTTTCATTTGCTCTCTTTTTTTCTTTTAGCTGCTGATTTAGCCATCTTAAATCAAAATTATCAAAATATAAGAACATCTACAACAGATAAATCAAACAGAAGCTGTAACTAATACTATAAAGTTAAAATGTTTTATAAATAGAGAAAATGCTGGTTATTTTAAAATTTAAAGGTGTGGAATTATACAGAAGTTAATATAGAAAGAAAATATCTTAAAAACTTTTAAGCAAATCTTTATTTTAAAAAGTTATAGAAACTTTTATATCTTTTCGTGGCTTACACTACAGCCAAAAAGGGGATTTTTATCTTTCTAATTAAGTATAAGTTATAAATACCTTTTAATTATAAATACCGATTAATAATGTTATTTTTAAGATAGTTATTATAGTGTATTTTAATAATAATTTTACCAAAAAAAATGTGATAAAAAATAATACTTTACTTAAAATTCAAGAAATCAAAATTATGGAAAACCATAACCCATGCTTTCCAAAAACGCAGCCACTTTGAAGCTAAAGTGATGCCACAGATTAAAAAAAATCTCGCTGATTAAAGATATTTGATACGCTTTTTTCCGTTTATATAGCCATACATACTGTGATTTCATTAAATTTTCATAGGCGGAAAATGAGTTCAATAAGTATTTTTTAAATAATTTTTTATCTTATATGCAAAAGATTTATCAAATGAAACATAAAAGTAAACCTTAACTCATACTAACTTAAATATCAACCTTATGGTAACTCAAACATCCATTCTTAGCTTACGCATTGTGTGAACTGCCTACAAACTTGCATTTCTCTTTCACACTAGCTACTGCCATAAGGTTAGTGACATCCCCATGAAAAAGTCATTATACACTTCCCTCAAGGCGTAATTTTGCTACCATAAATATTTAGTGCTGTACCGTTTCTTCACGTAGTATATATGCTGTCTCTTTACTTAAAGTTCTCCCTTTATCTCTCTTGATAGTAGAAAAGAATCCACTGGCGGCATAAAAGGACAGCGGAAGTAAGGGCAGTCGGACAAAAGCCAGCTAATAAGAGGAGTTGATTGAGTGGACTAGGCTCCTTTTGTTCCTGATAAAGATGTCAAAGAAAAGCACGACAGCTTAATTTTGATCAGCTCTTTTTTTATAGTCAAAATGCAAATGTTCTTCTACCTACAGGGATCAAACGATCTAAAAAGTTGACGTAGATATAATTGAAACATTTTATGTTCCATGAAATGAACTAAAAGAAAAAAAAAATTGTTTTAAAATTTGTTTCAAATGGTTGACTTTCAGGGATTAAAAAAGAATACTTTTTTTTCACGTCTGAGATTGCTGCTTTCTATGTTCGATACTATGTTTAAATTGTGTACAAGAAACCTTGAAATAAAATGCTTTAAGTAGTTAATGTTGTTTTGTATATATTTGTGAATAATTTAATAAACATCTTTTTCACAATTTATTCTTTTCTAATACATCTAATACAAAAAAAAGTGTAAGCCATTATTTCAATATAGCTACACTCTTAAAACAAACGAGCGGTTTTAACTCAGTCTGAGTTAATTTCCACTCCTTTCCGTGCAGAAAATGCACTTCCCCTATAGGAGTGGATTTCACTCCTTTGTTTTAAGATTGTAGTTTTCACCAGAGTATAGTTTTTATAGAGTAACACATATAGTTTGTTAGTTTTGTTTTGAAGTTCTGTAAGTACTTTTGTTCATCGACATCTTTTATACGAGTTTTCTATAATCCATAGTGATTAAAGTAACATTTATTATTATTTCAAAACGTTGAATATTTTAATTGTTAAACTAAAATACTAAATTACTAATATAAATCTCTGCATGATTTCACTCCAAAGTAAATAAAATGTTTAATAATTATTTTAAATCTTCTTATCTTAAAAGGTGAAAGAAAACTTGTAGGAACAATCACTTTTGGTATAAGTTATGAATTACTCAATTGTCACATTTTACTGCTGTAAACTTTCAAATTTTAACCAACGATTAACAAAAAGTAAAAGTTTTATCAGCCTCATAAAATGAGGGGAATAAACTGCTACATTTCCTTTGGAAGTACATTTTAAATAATGAGGAGTTTTTTTCTTCTCAATTTAATTAATGGTTTACCACAAAACGAATTTAAAACTTATACTTATTAAGGAGATTAATCAGATTTGTTTTAGAAAGCAAAGATCAGAACAATCTCCTAATTAATAAATCAACCTTTAAGGACTTACAATAAAATATATAAAAACTAAGCTTATAATTTTTTTGGCCTTATGATCATAATTATTATCTTGGTGGGTCCAAGTCCCGACTGAGTTGGTAGATTTTCAGAATGGGAATATTGTAGGTACGCATGTTGTATGATTATGTGGCATGTAAAAGGACTCTTGGGTATCCATTTGGCATGGATACTCTCGGCAAAATGAAATTTTGACATATTTCACCGTTAAAAATGTTGCGTTTTGTTTAAACATTATAATGACAGTGTTTAACGTCCACAGAGCTCGCTCTCAAATGCAAGGGTAATCTGAGCTCCAAAATTAGTGACAAACTCAGCCTTAGATTTGGAAAATATGCCAGGTCTTCGAAGCTCCTGTAATGGCAAAATGCAGGCAGTTAAGAAAAAAATAGAGATGTGCAACAATAAACGACTTTCAATTACCGCTCAATAAATCAATACACATATTTAAAGGTAATTACAAACCTTAGAAGGTAATTTCAATAACTTTAAAACCTAAAAAGTTGTATGGAAGCTATACATGCGCAATTTTCCCGAGAACCTTATTATGACGTTCCTGAATTGTTAGCATGCCGCGCAAAATTAAAGCTTTGATAGCGGCTAAAGGTGGCTCAACTAAATATTGACTTTTACTAACATTAATGCTGGACAAGTGCTGGGAACACGTGTAGCAAATTTGAATTCTGTAGCTTTTTTTTTAATTTTTCAGCAATGCCTTTAAAACAAAAAAGTTCTACGGTAACTAAGCCTTTTGCATGCGTAGTTTTCTCCAAAACTTTTATATGAGGTCCGACAGGTGTTAGGAATCCGTGTACCAAATTTGAAGTCCAAAGCTCTTTTAGTTCGAGCTGTAGATTGAAGGACCAATGTTCGAAAACCACTTGTTTAGAATCAGCACCCTACCAAACATGTAGAAAACACAAGATCTCCATTTCGGATTTTATGATCCATCGCAATACTTTCATTACCTTACAGTCCCTGGACAAATTATTAGACGCACTGTATTTATTTGAGTAATTTTATGTTTCTTAAGAGTTTTTATGCAATAATGGTATATTTAAACTACAATATTATTGATTTTTATTTTAAAGAATTGTTGTAGACTACATATTTGTATTTATTTTAAGATAATTATGATTAAGATTAATTTATATTAGTTATTTATTATAAGATTTTATTTATGTGTGGAATCATCATCCTCATCAAATGCAGGAGACAGTACAGTCTTGTATTGATAGCATGCCGCGCAAAATTAAAGCTTTGATAGCGGCTAAAGGTGGCTCAACTAAATATTGACTTTTACTAACATTAATTTTACTTTTCTTTAAAACTGAATAAACTTATGCTTTTCTAAATGAATGCTGTTTTATTTATGTCAAATAAATCGGTAATTGATTGGATAATATAAAAATAAAAAACAAATCAATTTAAAATAATAAAACGGTACAATATCACCCGGTAATTAATATTTTACATGAAATCTTGCAGTGCGTCTAATAATTTGTCCAGGGACTGTATATTTCATATTAAGAAAATGAAGTCCTAATTAAATACAGAACATTTCAACAACAGCTCCTAACATTATCACACCTTACCAAGTACCCTAAGGAAGAGAGCATCTTTTAGCGTGGCAAAGTGGCCTCCGATGGAATGCAATTATTTGGTTATACTTTGGGTCAGTCCGTCTTGGCTTTCTTTCCCCACTCCTCTCTATAACTCGAGAGAAAAAGCACTTAATGAAAAGGCCCTTTTCTGCGCAGGAAATTCAATGCCTGCCGATAAGGATTACAAGGGTCAGAGTCAGTCTTCGTTTTATGTGTCGCGTTAATAGAGTGAGAATTAGATCTACGGCCGGTTCTTTGCCAAGGGGTGATTATTAGGGGGAAATTAACGGTAATTGGTTTTGGAATCGGCGGATGGTTACACGTGAAACATGTCGCAAACAGTTAAAGGGACAGTTACAGTTTTAACGTGTGTCATGGTGACTGTTTTAATGGGCATGGTGTTTTTATCTCTTAAATTGAGCCCATTTAAAAAGTAATTTAAAGGTAAAGATAGGGTTTTTTTTTACAAAAAAAAATGTGATGGTCTGTTTAAAAGTTTATTTAAACATTTTTTCGAATTATAAAAAAGTTTTTTTTTTTAAAAAACTAACTGTCTGGGGGTTTTCAGTTTGAATAGCAAATTTTCAAAATGAAGTGATGTACCATAATTTATTTATGTTTTAACAAACATTGCGAACTTAGCTAACTATAACTAATAAAAAATCTAAATGCCTTTAAATCCCTAATGGCAAAAATAAATTTTTCTTTTTAATATAAAGTATAAAAACATGAGATTTGATTATAAAGCATAATTTATAAACGCAATTTTCTTGGAAAATTCAAACTGAATCAATTATTTTTAAATTACAACTTTATTTTTCGAAGGAAGTCTTAATTGGTAGTTTGCTTTTGTGAAAAAAGAATAAAATGATTCAATTATACCTGCTTGATTTTGAATTTTGGACTTTAATAAATCTTTTTCAAATGAATTTAAACCCACAGTATAATAATTTAATTAACAAATGCATTATTGCTACAAGAAAGCTAGTATTGCAATGAATGAAGTTCTGATATAAAAATTTTCATATAAGGTAAAAATAGTTTTTTTTAAGATTTGCTTTTCAATCTGATAAAAAAATACGTTCAATCTATTAGAGCCTATAAATAGTTTGGGGTATTTCGCATTCATTAAAATTAAAATAACAATTAATAGAGTGGAAAGGACATAACAAAGGCACACCATGTAATTTCTTTTTAAAAAATTAAATCCTGATTTTTTAAAGGAAAATTATATAGGGTTAAAGTCACATGGGGGCCCGGATAGCCGAGTGGTTTGGACCATTACGCTAGCAGTCTGCGCGCTGTAACGGGTGCGGGTTTGATTTCCGCCTTCGCCCTGGGTGTATATTCCTTTCTCTGTGACAGTAAAAAAATTCTTTCTGTGTCTGTCTTACTTGACGAAGGCTTTATATAAGCGGGTCTATCAAGCACACAAGCCGGAATATATATGTATAGGCATATGTATAAGTATGAGTCACATTTTTCTTTCTATGTTAAATGAACTCCACGAATAAATTTGTTGTAGTTATGTACATTGAACTAAATACGAGAATTATTATAAAACAAAATGTATAAAAGTGGAGTACTATTGGCAAAAATAGTAAGATATTAAAAAAATTAATGAATTGAACTAAATTGTTCAAGTATTCAAAATATTTTCAATAATTCCGACAAGATGCAAAATTGATTTTAATGTGTTTCTATTAGATACTTTTAGCGCCAAATACTTAATATTTGCTATAAAAGTCTGTTTTTGTCTTTAAACTGAGCTTTCATTACAATATAAATCACAATATCATTGCATGTGGGCAACATATCAAATATAATGATATTATCTGTTCAAAATTGTATTAACAAAAATAGAAAATGTTATCATAGAGACATTTTATTGAGTCATATGCTATGTTGAGCATTTCTGCCATAGCCATTAGTTTTTTTTCTGTCCAACCTCGATATAAAACGCAACGCAAAAAGAAAATATATAAGTTCTTAGCGAAAAGGAAATCGAATTTTAAGGGTTGTTAAGATTTGAATTTTTTTTTTCTTTTTTTCTGCTCCCAATTTCCCAGTACCTATTTCATCCTTTTTCTGCTTGAATTCATTCTTCAAAAAGATCAAATCCTGCCACTGTTGTCTTTGAAATAGCTCAAAGAAATTCCAGTTGAATATTTTTTACAAATAATACATACTTCAAGTTATTTTTGAAAATGTGCCATAACGAGAAAACATGTTGTTGAATTCTATCAAAGATTTAGAAAAAAGTAAATAAAAGCTTTAATGTGGTCTTTAAAATATTTTCAAAATTTTGATTATTGATTTCGGGAATAAAATTTTTTTACAAAAAACTCTACACGCAGTATGTATAGAATCTTTCATCATGGAATTTAATTTAAAGTACTTTTTTAATTGAAATTTCTAACATCATATCAGTTTTGATAAATTCGTATTATTAGATTTAACTTTTATCAAGTCATTATAAAGAAATAGAAATAGTTACCCCTTATGTTGATACTAGAAACACATTTCAAAGAGACTTCAAACATTCTGAATTCTATAGCTACCTTTACAGGAAAGTAATGGTTTATTTACGAGTGTAACTGTAGAAACTCTAAATATAATTATAAGGAAATGCTTTCTAATATTAAATAAATTATAAACAGAAAAATAAAATGTACCTTAATGAAACCTATTGCCATACAAGATTAATTTATCAGCTGAAAATGATTTGTAAAGTTGGAATCAGAAGCCGATTCGCAATGAGTAGTAATCAGTTTCGAATTCTGCAGTCTGTAATAACCCACGCATATTAGAATTTCAATTAGAAAGCCACCTTTAATTATTTAATATAATTGCTGTGAATTCCCTCTGATTCCCAGAATATGAGATATGGAAGCATACTTTATAGCTTTATATGCAGATAATTTCTTGATAGATGAAATAGCTAAGAAATTCCTGTAAATAGTTTATAAACATACATCAATCCAAATATGTCAGTTATGTGTGAAAAATATTGATTAATGAAAAATAATTCGATTAATTATGTAGTACAGTTAGAAGAAGCTTAATGTAAACTTTAGTAGTATTTCCGTTAAAAACTTTAATTGAATAAACTTTTTATTCAATAATATTGGAGTATAATATATATATATATATATATATATATATATATATATATTATATATATATATATATATATATATATATATATATATATATATATATATATATATATATATATATATATATATATATATATATATATATATATATATATATATATATATATATATATATATATATATATATATATATATATATATATATATATATATATATATATATATATATATATATATATATATATATATATATATATATATATATATATATATATATATATATATATATATATATATATATATATATATATATATATATATATATATATATATATATATATATATATATATATATATTATATATTTCTTTGGAATATATTTCCCTGAATCTTTTTCTTTCATTTCACTTGCAGATTTTTGATACACCTTTTTAAATAAAAAATGATATTTGAAAATACAAGGTTCTTCCTTAAGTATGTAAAAAATCTGGGAGACTTGGTGGTGAGCAATTTGTCATTTTTGGTTAGAAAGTCATGACAATTTATAAGTGAACTTAAAAAATTGTGGTTTGCTTAAATATATGAGGATTCTTTAACAATAAATATTTTGGTTTAGAAAGTGGCAAGAAATATTTTGAGGGGTGATGAGTAGTTGAGAGATTGCAAAAAAATACAGCTTAAAACATCTTAATATATTATCTAATCAAATCGAAAGCTTAATTTAGTAGTAGAGACCGGGGCTAGTTTTCCCATGGGGTAAGTTTCCACCTGGCCTTATATCGGAAATGAGCAATTAAGAGGAGTCAACTGGTGACTTGCTTTATGAAACAACATGGCAGAAACCACCCACAAAAATCTTTGTTCAATTGGTGTTGTAATATTGTCGTTAGAGCTGTTTTTGTGATTTTTTCAAAGTTGAGTAAATTTTCGTGCTTACATTCAAATTTAAATCAAACGTACTTTTATTAAACTTACAGTTTTATCATTGCGTATACTAAAATGTGGTTCCTCTCTCTACCTAACTATGCATTTTTTTTTTCAAAACAATTTAATATTCTATTCTTCAAGGTACTATTTAAGTCAAAATATGGTGACGGGGCGTGTTTTCCCAATTTTGACGGGAAAAGTTTTCAACAATGCCTTATAGAAAAACGTGCTCCAACCTTTGTAAACTAAGTTTAATATTCCAAAAACCTAAATATTAATGGGGAACTAACTGTAGAAACTTGAACACGTTATGTAGAAAAGTTTTGCTCAAGCTAAAAAAAATTGTCTACGTAGTAAATAGAAAAGACAGCTGGCACTCATACTATTCTGACGCAATATACGTCACTCTAAATACTATCAGGAATGGATGTAGTAGCAAAAAATAATTCTGAAACCTAAATATTTTCCATAGATCGTGAATAACTACACCGTAAAGTAGTAATGTGTCATGTTACACCCAAGGTTTGTAGTCAATTGGCTGGTATAAAAAAAGGAAAGCAATCACCCCGAACTTCAGTCAATCAACTTTTTCAATCTTTAACAACACTTAGAAAACCTCTAGAAAAAAGAACCAAACTATGTTTACGAAAAAGGGGAAGTTTTATGCAAGTTTTAAAAGGGATCCAGGTGATAATAAAAGTTATTGAAATTTGTTCAAATAGTTTGGTATAATAAAATGGCTTTTTTAAAAACAATTATTACCTATATTTTGGGTATACTCTTTTGAGGCATTTTAGTTTACTATGAAGCTATGAAAAAAATAACAAAATGTTTATAAACCTGTTAAATATTTTTAAGAATAGTTGGAAAATTTGCCCCAGCACTTTTTCGCAGTCTGGGAAAATTTACCCCGTATACGGGGCACGTTTTCCAGCTCAACATGCTTGCATTTAACCACTTGCTGACAAAAAGTATTTTCACTTTTGGGAAAGTAGTAATGCTAGTTTGTAGATAAGCAAGTGAGGAAGGCAATGACATCTTGTTTTCTTCAAAATAAATAAAAGTAAAAAATATAGAATCAAAAAGAAAAAAACAAAGAAAACTAGCCCCGGTCTCCCCTATATAATAAATACAAGTTTTTTATTAAAATTCTCAGTCGCACAAACAAGAGTTATTAACGGTGTAATAAAATAAACACTAGTTCCGGTACAAAAGTACACTGATCAAAACAATTAGGGGAACGCAGAGTTTAAACCCTTTCACCCAATGATTCCATTTGGAATCATCAGCTTGCGATTTGTTTTCTAACTAAGTTAAAATCGCACTTTTGTATCGTTAGATGGAAGAATCATGTCTTTTGAAGAATTAAATAATGTTTGTTTTAATTAAACGAAAATATGAAAAACATGGTAAAATAAAATTCCCTCTGAAATAATTTTAACAAATAAATTGACCTTTAATTCTTTATGCTTGCATTTTTTGGATGTTTAAAAATTGATTTTAACTATTTTTAACAAATAAAGTTTTGAAAAAATTATTGTTATAATTTATTCAAAAGTTATTATTCCAATTTTTTCCCCTTAAATTTTAGTTTAAAAAAATTAAGATTTTTCCCCTGTTTTTTCCCATTTCATTCTGGATGCATAATGAATCTATTTCAGAAATTTTAAATTTTAAAAATAAAAAATAAAAAGTTGGGACTGAAAGGGTAACAAAAGTACGCAAAGTGCTTCCCTAATTGTTTTGAGCAGTGTTGTTGAAATAAGTAGTTAAATAAGTAGTCAAAAGTAGAAGACATCTTTAAAAAACATAGTGGCAAAATTGCGTAGAGTGAACAACATACGTTTTAAAATAGTATAGACAAAACAATCAAAGAAAGGCACTGATTCGATTGTGTGACGAAATATTTCTAATTTTTATTATAAATATAAGCACAATTTTCTAATTTAAAGTCATATATGTCTTAATTTAAATATTAAAATATTGTTAGATTTCCATGTATAAATTTTTGACTAATAAACTTTGCATTGTGTTTGAAAGTTTAATTTGCATATTATGAATATAGAATGAAAATGTTTTAACTTAATGCAATATTTAATAAATAATGTGTACAAACAATAAAGGATATAGATAATTTTTTTTTAATTATGCAAATGGCTTAGAGATAGCGTGCCTGCCTCATAACCTCAAGCCTGCACTTTCGATCTCGGCTGATTCGTCAGGTCTTCTAAATGGGATAATCATAGACACGCATGTTATATGATTATATAACATGAAAAAGATTCCTAAGTACCTTATTGGCAATGGTTACATTCGGGAAGGGTTACATTTGGGAAGATTAAAATCACGCCATACTTTAACGTTCACAGAGAGCTCTCGGATTAAATATAATCAGAGCGTTAAATTAGTAGCGACAGCTACCTACATAAGTGTCAAATACACTGTTAAAAATTAGGCACTCTGTTTCACCAAAAATATGGTTCTCAGTAGCTGCAACGGCTGTGTGGTGAAACGTTAAACCATATTTTTGGTATTCGGTTGAACCATTTCTCAGGTTTTTGTTTCCAAATCCAGAAAAAAGGTTCAACCAAACACCGAAAAAACGGTGAAACATTTCACCACACAGCCGTTGCAGCTACTAGGAACCAATATCATGGTGAAACCAAGCACAAAATTTTTAACAGTGTTGGTGGAAGTATTTTTTTAAATATGACTTAAATAAAAATATAAGCAGAATTTGTAATTAAAATTCTTCATATATATAATTTTTATGACCATTAGATTCTGAATTGAATTGAGCATTTTATATAACATATAAATAAAGAATGAAACTACCTTAACTTGATGCAGTATTTAATGTCGGGAAAGTGAGATTTAAAAATGATCAATAAAGAATATTAAATAGGTTGCATTGCACGTTCTGGGAAATTCTGAGAAAAAGTTTTATTATCAATTTTGAACGTCAAATGAAATTCATATATAAGCGTGCCACTAACACATATAGACATAGACAGTGACAGTGCCATAGACAGTGCTTCGATGAGGCAAATACACGTTAAAACAACGTCCGTGCTCAACGTGCTCTGAAGTCTTGGGAATTCGTTAATTAAGAATGCTCTGAAATATCTTGTGCTTACTGGGTTTATACTATTCTGGGTATATTACCCGGTTTGTTATGCACAATAAGTAAAATTTAGCGGCTCAGTGGCTGAGAGGTTAAACGTGTCCGCCTCGTAAGCCCAAGATCGCGGGTTCGAGCCCCGGCTGAGTCGTCGGATTTTCTGGATGGGAAAATCTTGGGCGCGCATGTCATATGATTATGTGGCATGTAAAAGATCTCTGGAGGGTCCATTTGGCTTGGGTTCTCTCGGCAAAATTAAATCTCGGCATAAACATCCACAGAGAGCTCAGATTCATTGTAATCCGGGCGTCAAAATTGGTAGCGAGAGTCGCCTACATGGTGCCACATTGAAATGGCTCTCAGTTCTGGGGAATATGCCGAGTCTGCAAAAGGCTTGACCGCCAATATTGCAGCCCCATTAGAGAAAAAAAATAAGTAAAATTTTGATAGAGCAAGCAGAGCACGAGAAAATTGGCCGATTGGGGTATCACAGAACACAAGTCAGAGCTTTTAAAAGTATATCCTTTCAACTTTAAGTTTGCTTCTTCGGATGGAGCCGCACCACATGATTCATTTAATAAATATAATGAAATGATTAATTGATATTAAAAATTATTTATGAAATAAGGACGGCGGCAACAATAATTTTTATTATAATGCTTAAGTTTGTCCTCGAAAATCATTGAGTTCTGGAAAAAAAAATCCCAAATTTCTTTTACACACAATTCCCTTCTTTTAATATATATCTCATTAAATGTTATATAACCATTTCCCCTCATGACAACAGTTAAGACACTATTTGGGTGAAACTAATTTTTTGTGTTCTTTACGCAGAATTTCTAATTATATTGAAGATGTAGTTTTTACCAATTAGTAAATATTTTGCATTTATATATATTTAATGTATGTAAAACCCACTTCACCGTCGAAATATTCAGAATAAAATTAAAATTCATGAGTTTAAAAATGTAACCTCTGTTGCTGGAGAACTTTTACTGATTTTCTGACATTTTAGTTTCATTGAAATATAAATTTTTATACGTGAATATAGCATTAGGGTTTTTGAATTAAATATGTCTTGCTTGAGAGAGATTAAAAAAACATTAATATTAATTAAAAATTAATATGACATGTAACTTCTCTTAAAAAATTTATTATGATAAACCTTACAATTACCTTTTAGTTTCTTTTAAATATGAAATATTGGTGTCATGTCATAAAAATATGCATGGTTTCTTTGTCTGAGAACTTGGATTGCATGAGAGTGTTAAGGGCACATAGAGAAACTTGTGTTAAGTTTTCTTTTTTTTTAACTAAACGAAAAGTAATGCTACATTTATTTCTCAAACGTATTGCATTGACAGAATAAGATAACTAATACAATAATGTCACCCTACTGAACTATTGTGGATATGACATGCAAGATTTCAAGTAAGACTTGTGGGCAAGATGTCTTTTATTTGATCAAAACAATATGGACCATGTCCGTATCATCTGCTTTATACATTGTTTCCGTGTCATCATATACTTATATGCTTTAAGAAACATCACCTGCACTTCTCCATCATATTCTAAATTATATTGAGCCACTGTAACATATAAAACCTAGGAAAAAATTAAATATTTCTAAGCCAAACGTTCGAATTATCAATTCTGAATTTAGGTTATTCAAGCTATTGTCTTGTTAATCAAAACTGACCCCTCCTCCCCGCCCTAAAAAAACGACTCTTGCTACGCAGCCGTTAATATGGGTAAATATACTTAAAAATTCACGTGTTTTAAACCATTGAAAAAAAACATAATGTGTTTTAGGATAAAAAGTGTAACTTCTGTTACTTATTATACTTTACTTTATCCAACGTGTAACTTCTGTTACTTATTACTTTACTTTACTTTACTTTATCCAACGTCCATTCTTGGCCTCTCGGCCATTTGGCTTCTGTTACTTATAGGCAACCTCTATTACATAGAAATAATGAAAAGTTTACATGTGACAGAGTGTACATTTTATAATTTTTTTTATTTTAAACTACACTGTTAAAAATTTTGTGCTTGGTTTCACCATGATATTGGTTCCTAGTAGCTGCAACGGCTGAATGGTGAAACGTTTCACCATATTTTTGGTATTAGGTTGAACCATTTCTCAGTTTTTTTTTTCCAAATCCAGAAAAATGGTTCAACCAAGCACCGAAAAAAAGGTGAAACATTTCACCACACAGCCGTTGCAGCTACTAGGAACCAATATCATGGTGAAAGGAACCAATATCATGGTGAAACCAAGCACCAAATTTTAACAGTGTATTGCTGACAAATTAATAAGCACTGCATATTAAATAACTCTCTTAATCTGCTGTTACAATCTACTGTTTCCTTTTTAAAACTATGTTTATGTATAAAATAAAAATTAACGAGGTTGCAAATAGAAACATACTCGGCAAAAAATTTTGCTACCGTGCAAAAAGATTTTGCTTTTGAACAAATATGAGCACAGAACAAATTCAAAAATGTCATTGTTTTCTTTTGTAACTACTTTTTCTTCCAATCTAACTTATCTTATTTCCTCTGAAAGTTTTGAAAGTTATTTAATTTGATGAAATAGGTTGCAGGAGTAACACAGGTAACATTTTTTAAGAACAAAAATTGAAATAAAAATATGGTTTAAAAAATATTTCAAGAAATTGAAGTCAGTTTTTTTAAATATCAGAGCCATTAATTATATGAAAATTAGATTAAATTTAAAAAGGTTGAAAAGTACATTTTACTTAAACTTATGATCATGAGCATTTGGATAGATAGATTTGAGAATTCTGAAAGAGGAAACATAACATATTTGAATTCAAAAATTTATGTCATAGAAATTTTCTTAAAAATTTAAGTTTTATGGTTTTTGAACAACTGCAATAAAAAATTACTTTTCCCTACTTTAAAGTAGAAAAAATTGCAAAATTGCAGTCATGAAAAGCACGGGATTTTTTTTGTGTTTCGCCCATCTATCATAAAGTAATTAAAACATGCTTTAGATTGCGCAAAATAATTGAATTTATGTGCAAAAATTGACCATTGATTTATTTTTCTCAAAATAATAAATAGTACTCCCTAGTTAATTCCTTTCAAAAACTAGAATGCTATTATTTGAGATTCCGTATCATTATAATTTCCAAACAAAAGCTCAATTAAGCGAGTCGCCTTCGACCTTCTTTGCGAATGTAAAATAACATCATCCTTTAGAGGAAAGAAAACAATATAAGGTATCAACGTCTTCCCTTTTTGAAAGAAAATTTCAATCATAAAAAAATACTGCCGTTTACTTAGACACGAAGATTCAAAAACTTCAAAATAATTGCATAATTTAAATATTCTTTACTTTAAAAAGTCTAGATAAACTCTTTCTTTCAACATAACCTCGCCTAAAAACTAACCCTATCCCTACACTAACGGAATCTGCATCTGTCCTAACCGTTATAAACGCAAGCCTAGAAACTTTTGTGCTAACCGTTTGAATGGTTTCTGTTTATCTCATTAACTTTGGGGTTTGAAACTTTTCAGCCCCTCCAATGCAAACTGAAACAGGAAACACTATTCTTCTCTTTAAAGTTCATGCTCCAGTTTAATGTCATTACTGAATCAACCTCAGAGTAAACGAACGTATCCTTTCATGTAAAATAAAACCGTTATCTTATCTAGAAACGTAAAATGAATGTATAATAGACTCGCATGTAGACTTTTTTTTTGGGGGGGGGGGAATTCGGTAATGTATTAACTGGAGTATAGCATATGTATTTGGTTGGTCCGATAACAAAGAAAACTTTCTCATATCTCAAACTTAAAATAAATTGTTAAATAATTTTAATGAATTAGACTCTATTAAGAGAATGGTCTTACCATAAATCTCAAACTTTCAGTTGACGAAAAAAATGTATAGTGAAATGCATTGTTATGTTAACTCAGTAAAATATATAAACAAGCCGACCCGGCGGCGCAACGGTTAGGGAGCTAGCCTTTTGAGCCTCTGGGTTCGGGTTCGAATCCCGGTAAGGCATGTATGTTTGTGTTTGTCGAGTATATGCGGAGTACGTGCTCGTTAAATCTGTTGGGTCCGAAAGTCCCGTGGGCGGTCATTGCGCAGTTTCCCACGGGTACAGGTCCCTGGAGACTATTTCCCTCCACTTCAGGGACATGTCTAAATTGTGGAGGTGGCGATAGATGACAGCATCTTTCTTATATGTGTGTGTGTATGTCGTGTCCGTCCTTCTTGACGGTGGTTTATAAGCGGGTCTTTGTGACCAAGCACACAAGCCTGAAAATATATGTCTACCATCCAACCAACCATCCATATATAAACAAGTAAAAACAAATATTTCATTTTTTGCAATTTAGTTTAGTAAGATTAGTTTCCTCTACTGAATATTTATTCGCAAATAATGATTTCCTTATATTAGTTTTAACAGAATTATTGAAAAACACATTTTTTACTAACCTAGTTCACTGAAATTAGTTTGCTGCTTTTATAGTTTAGCTAAGATAATTTTATAGTATTTTTATATAATTTTATAGTTTAGCTAAGCAGTTAGTTCTTTAACTATTCTAAGCAACTGCAATTGTTGTCATATTCAAACAAGATAGATTTGCCATTAAAACATCTCGGAATTTAAGTACTATATATTCTGAAACACGACATAATATACGATATTTGCATTTATAAATCAATAGAAATGCCAGACAACGAGAGTTATGTATAATTATTCAAAATACCCAGCCACATGCAAGAGAAGATAGGGTATGATGACGAACGTAAGCTTTAGACTCTTCGATTCCGTTTAATAAAAGACACCCAATGTTTTGTTCTTACACTTCGTTTACCATAATGCAAAATAAAAAAATTCTAATGCCGTGATTGCACCTCGAATTACGAAACATAACTAAAAATTTCTAACTAAGTTTTCGTCACCCTACCTTACGCAGTTTTTTAAGATGGTGTAGAGGTAAAAAAGAAAGATTTTAAAAGGAAGTGAAGTTCTTCTCCGAGGCTTAAATAAAGGCTAGAAAAACTGAAACTTGAAAAAGAGGCTTCGTTAAATGTTTGTGAAACTTATGAAAAAATTAATTCATTGAGAACACTTAAATAACAATTAACAATAAAAAGTATTGGTCGTTGGTTTATAGCTACCAATTTTAAATATCAACAACTTAACGCACACATTTTATATAGATTATGAGCTGCTTTCTAATAATATTCTTTGAAAAACTAAAAAAAATCAATCCAGTCACGCGATTAATTACGCCATGAAGTTCAAAAATTTCAAGTGAAGGGATAGAAAAGCCTATTTTCTATATACTACTCTCAATAAAAGTTTGTACAGGAACAATTTGAAGTGAATCTTGTCATTAGTAACAGGGGACTGTATATTTAATTCCTATTTTTCTAATATATCTAATTAAGGGGGAATGAGCGCGCTATACCGGGGGTCTTCAAAGTAAAGTGTATCAATGTTAATCCTATGGAGAACAAATATTTTCTCTGACACATTTCTCCGGCTGTATTAAATATTTTTACAAGCGGATTTTTTATGTGATAAATGTAGCTGACTTACAGGTCCCGACCTTCCCACTTTTTGAAATTGGTTTGAATATTTTTGTAATTTTCAATAAATAATTTTACACAAAATATTCGAAGCAATTTCAAAAAGTGGGAAGACAGAGACCTGTAAATTAACTACAATTATTATTTAAAAAAAACCGTTTGTAAAAATATTCAATACAGCCGGAGAAATGTGGCAGGAAAAATAGTTTTTTCCCCATTGGATTAACACTGAGGCACTTAAATTTGGAGACCCGCGATCCAGCGCGCCCATTCCCCCTTAATGAGGATAAATTCTATTTTCGTCATCTTACCACATCTTCCTCTATAAAGCTATCAACTATTCCAGAATATATTCTGAATATATGCACTAACTCCATGTACTTATATGCTTCATAAAACTTCTATAGAGAAAAATATTTTGTTAGATGCGCATAATTCTATATAAAATGAAAATATACTATCTTATAAAATACATCAATACATATTCGCCAAAAAGTTACTCCCATCGAATCTGCCTTATCTCAATATCCTAATATACTATTGAATTCTAAAACATCTTATAGAATCTACAACTGGATTCAATTGAAAAACTCCTCGCAGCATTTTGGTTCCATTAAATTCTCAGAAATAGTTGGAAAATCAATATTCAAAACGTTACAGCATCAGCCTCTATGAGAAACAACATAAGGTTCCTCTAAAGCACTAACATGCTGCTGATTTAGTTTCTCCCGTGAGAAATGTTCACATTAATTTCTATTCAAGCTGACATATTTAGCTTGATTAATACTTGCTATGCTTTTCAGAGGGTTCCCACGAATTACGCAATGAGATAAAGTGTTAAATAAGTAGTTAAAAGCAAAATTCTATTGCAGAAGGATAAATGGGTTTCATTCAATACAAAATAAAACGTGTTTCTTCCATTAATTGAAGCAACCATGCGTGTATTACTGAAGAAGGAATTTGCAAAAAATAAAATACCAAAAATAAAAACAACATTTTACATGCTGCTTTATATTTAAGAAAACTATAAAACATTCACATGCGTTTCTTACGCAGCGAAGATTAAATAGATTTGTAAACGAACTCTGGAAAAAGAAAGAAGAAATATAAACACTTAGAAGAATTTGAACAATAAAATTCTCCCACATTGAACATGAGAACAAAACGAAAAAACTATACATGAGTGTAATAATAACAGACGTTGCATCGATAAATTGACACATACTTATTTCCAATAACATGTCCCATTTTCAATTCTTAGGTTTAGGTTTAGTTTGAATTATCGTCGCACTAGAGCTACACGAGGGCTATTGACGACGGGCGTCGTATTTTAGAACCACAATCAAGCGACGAGCCGACACCTGAGTAGGCACCCAACGCAACAGTTAAGGGCGACATCGTACGCAGCGTTGGGAATTCGAAGTATATTTAACGTGCACTCCCTCTACACGGGGTATTATTCGTCGGACATTTTGGCTGCAATTTTCAATTCTTGTAAATTAAAATGTTTGGAACTACCTCTGAACTTATAGCTTCCGCTTAGCGTAATTTATGTTAAAAATGTTAATTTTATTATAAAGTTTAATATTTTTTAAAAAATTATAACATGATAAGGACAAGGATAACGGCAAGGAAGGGCTGGTTGTTCAAATTTTCTATCCTTTGGAGTTTATCATATTTGTCTCATATATTGTTTTGATTAAAATCTTTAACCGAGAAACAAAATAATATATTTAATGAATTTATTAAAAAAAAACAATGTATTTTTGCTGGAATGTTAAAATGCAATATCATTAAAATACGATATTTTGTATTTTGATATAGAGTTTTAGGGCATTAAATTTTCTCTATATAACTTAGCATTTCCTCGAAGGATTATTTAAAATAAATAATTTTCTTCAATATGTTTTAGTTATTTGGACTGCGTTGATGTGTTCAAAACTATGACAATTGAGGACATTTTGAGAGAGAGAATATTTAGGTATTTCCTTTGGTTCAAATAATAACCAAAAACAATTGAAGAGCTTAGTGGAAGAACGTGCTAAGTGACAAAAAGGTAAAAACGAGAAAATGAGCTTCAAAGTTTTGAGTTTGCGCTTAAACGTAAAACGGTACTTACAAACGATAAAAATATACTTAACTTTAAGTTTTTGAAAAAGGGGAAACTTGCTATCGTTAAAGGATGGAATAATATGTTCATTGACACAAAAATCTCCATTTTTTTCAAAAATGTCACTTAGCACGTTCTTCCACTAAGCTCTTCGATTCTGGGAGAGTCAGTGTTTATCCGTACAATGTCGCTTCGAGTTTCTTCGTGACTTAACTGCCGTTTTAAAAAAAAAGGTCTCTCACCAATAGCTTTGGCGTGACTTTTTTCTAATGGAAATCACATAAGTGTGAGTTCTCGAAAGTTACATAAGAAGCAAGTGCTCTATTCAAAGTGACTTGACTGATTGTGTTCCTAAATGCAGTGAATTTGTGTTAATGCTTGTAAATGCAGTGAATTTGTGTTAATGCGTGTAAATGCAGTGGAACCTGTACTAATCAGCCTAATTAGTGAGGGAGGTAAGCCTGTTAAGACAATATTGCGTTTAATCTAATGAGACTAAGGCATTAGTTCCAATAACTGAGAAAACAGTTACAAATAGCGAGTAAATAATATGGTTAAATGTAGGTATAAGTGCCACAAAACAGTTGAATTCAAAAATGTTTTAAGAAATATAGTTTAGTTGCATTATAAGATTATTCAAAGTATCAATCTTCTTCCTTTTTGTTTAAAAAATAATCAATTTAATTCAAATTAAGTTTAAATGTATTTTAAATTGTATTGTTAAAATGTATTTTAAATTGTATTGTTAAAATGTATTTTAAATTGTATTGTTAAAATGTATTTTAAATTGTATTGTTAAAATGTATTTTAAATTGTATTGTTAAAATGTATTTTAAATTGTATTGTTAAAATGTATTTTAAATTGTATTTATATTTGTGCACTAACTAAAAATACACAAGACTTTCCAAAACGAATAAAACATAAATTGTGATCCCATTTCCATGCAATTTTATTACTATTTATAGGTTAAAAGTTAACATAATTCACCAGAAGCTTTCAAAACCTTTGAAACTTTGAAATTGTACTAATTAAAAATGAAACGCCAAGCTAAAAACATTTTTTTTAATTAACAATTATTTTTTATTTCAAATATCTTACTTCTATTTTAAAACTCCTTAGCAGAAATTATAGGACTATTACTTATCCTTCTCCATAAAAAAAAGGGCTTGGGCCACTCTGACAATTTGACAAATTGGTAGAATCCTAGAAAACCTTGTTTTTACTGAATGAGATTTAAAATTCGAATTTCCCAAATTATAGGACTATTACTTATCCTTCTCCATAAAAAAAAGGGCTTGGACCACTCTGACAATTTGACAAATTGGTAGAATCCTAGAAAACCTTGTTTTTACTGAATGAGATTTAAAATTCGAATTTCCCAAATTATAGGACTATTACTTATCCTTCTCCATAAAAAAAAGGGCTTGGACCACTCTGACAATTTGACAAATTGGTAGAATCCTAGAAAACCTTGTTTTTACTGAATGAGATTTAAAATTCGAATTTCCCAAATTATAGGACTATTACTTATCCTTCTCCATAAAAAAAAGGGCTTGGACCACTCTGACAATTTGACAAATTGGTAGAATCCTAGAAAACCTTGTTTTTACCGAATGAGATTTAAAATTCGAGTTAATTGATATATTTAAAAATTATATTACTTTGTTGTAGGTCGTTTTACAACAACCCTTTTATTAAATTGTAATATGTATGAATGTTTTATATATGATGCGGTAAAAACACAGTTTTAGAAGGGTTTATAAGTCTGTTTCTCTCAGGTAGCAAGCAAATATTGAGCGGAACGTATATTTGTTACTAAATAGTAGGTCGACATAATTTCAAGGCTTTTGAAAGTAATTAGATAAGGAGAAGAGTTATACAAGTATTTAAAATTAACAAACAATAAAACTGTAAAAAAAATACTTTTCAACCAGTATTATCATGATATTTTTATTTCTTTTGTTAATAAAAACGACCTCCGATCCAGACATTGATATTTTTTTCAGACTTCCGAACACGTATTCCTTGACATGAGAATCCGATAAACAATTTTGTTACCTTATTTATTATTTAGTATTTGTTGACTTTGAGAGTTCGACCTAATTAGGTACTTAGGTATTATAGAATACTTATTGATTTTGACAATACAGATTAGTTTTGCAACTTGTCCAAGTTATTCGAAAAGATACAGGGAAGATGATTTTACTAATTTATTAAGTTTAGGTTTTTTTTTATCAATATCTTGAAATGGGCATTTTATTTCATGATTGATAATATACCATTTGATTGAACGATTTTTTTTTCATTTTAAAATAAGTTCTGTGTTCTTATGCTGAAATTAAAGGATATAATTTTTTTAAAGATTAATAAATATTAAAACATTGTCATTTGATTATTTATATTATTAAACTACGGCGATTTAATTTTGAATTTTAATGATTTGATCTTGTCATTTATTTTTAAAGGCAGTAATCATATTATACGAGCATTTCAAAAAGGTATAAATTAAAAATTCTATATTTATCCACATATTGGAAACAATAATGTCCTCTGTTTATTAAATACATTTTTTTACATTGTAGTATCATAAAATGGTAAACCCCTTTCTTATCTAACAACAATCATACCCTTCAAATGTAAAATACAGTTGTATTGATAGTAAGCTCCTAACAATGTCAAACTAATCTTGAACTTCTGTCATCAGCTATCTACAAACCAAGATCAATTGTACCCGAATCCTGTAGCACTACGTAATCTATGTCAAAATCTACATTTAGCATAATGAAGTTCCTTCCATGTTGCAGTGGAATTTGAATACGGATATTTTATATCATCGATACAGTTCAAAATCGAAAAGTAATTTTTTATATAATTTTGGTCTAATCTTCGTATGTTTTTATTTATATTCTTATATTAATTATTGTGTAATTGTTTGATAAAAATAGTAAATCTAAATCACATGGATTGGTGATGGACAAGCCATAAAGATTTTTATTTTCTACCTATTCACTGTTAAAAATTTTGTGCTTGGTTTCACCATGATATTGGTTCCTAGTAGCTGCAACGGCTGAATGGTGAAACGTTTCACCATATTTTTGGTATTCGGTTGAACCATTTCTCAGGTTTTTGTTTCCAAATCCAGAAAAATGGTTCAACCAAACACCGAAAAAAAGGTGAACCATTTCACCATTCAGCCGTTGCAGTTACTAGGAACCAATATCATGGTGAAACCAACCAATATCATGGTGAAACCTAGCACCAAATTTTTAACAGTGTTTAAAGGCAGTGTTAATTCTTAGTTGGAAAGAATATAAAATATATTTAAAAGTCTGTGCTTTTAGTTGTTGACGTTTAGAATTGGTAGTAATAAATTGGTTTAAGACCGAAAACGGCTTCACCTATTAAGAAGACGAACGTGGGTAAAATGACGACTAATGCCTTTTATTTTATATTCAATAATTCATATTTAACATTATATATTTAATTGTTCGGCAATGAATTTATTTTGTCATAAGTTTCATTTGTCAGCCAAAGCCATTCTTCAACCATTTTTAAAGATATTATTCAGTCAACAACTTTATTACCATATTTGATATTTTTCCATTCCATATCTTCCGTATCGTTACCATTTTTACCATTCCATATCTTCAATATTTGATTTTTTAAAAAATCTTTATGGCATATCAATCCCCAATCCATGTGATTTAGATTTACTATTTCTGCCATATCCACAACTATTAATTCAAAGTCATTGATTTTCACGACGATTCCCCCGGTTAGAAAAAAATACGACAGGATGGCTAACAATGTATGTATAAGTGTGTTCTTTACACTCTTAAAACAAAAGAGTGAAATTCACTCCTATAGGAGAAGTGCATTTTCAGCACCGGAAAGGAGTGAAAATTAACTCAGACTGAGTTAAAACCGCTCGTTTTAAGAATGTAGGACGCAGATTGTTTTCTTTTATTTCTTTTATCCACTCCGAAAAAGAGTGAAATTCACTCCTATAGGAGAAGTGCATTTTCGGCACGGAAAGGAGTGGAAATTAACTCAGACTGAGTTAAAACCGCTCGTTTGTTTTAAGAGTGTATATTATTATTCTAATTATCATAGAAAGTATTAATAAATAATGACAGGAGCGGATCTGAGCCTCCAAAGATGCGCCTACCAATATACAACCACATATAGAGTATAAATTAAAAGTTTTTCTTTGGATTTTTAGCCGACTTTTCTTTTTTTAATTCGAAAGAATTAAAAAAAATGAAAAAGTAGGTATTGACATGCGGTCGATGTCCGTCTGTCTGTCCGTACCCCCCTTCCAAAATTGGTTCTATCAATCCGATCTTAAAAATTCTTTTTTTATTAGAAAGGTATGACCTCAGAGACCCAACTTTCATACTTTTTGTCTGCCTGTCTGTACGTCCAGACGGACATAAATCTACTGGCGAATTTCCCATTGAATTAGCATTGAAATTCAGTTTTGAGTCATTTAAATCACTGTTGCCAAATCAACAATGGCATGAGAAACTTTATTTAAAAATATTTAAAGCAAAATAATTTTTTCATGAATCATTTTGGAATGACGTCATGAAATGTAGCACAATTTTGATTATTTGATTATTCATTAATTGTTTACCAAGAAAGCGGGCAAGGCATATTTTTTGCATACAATTCTGCTTAGTTTTAATTTACATTTATTTTTTTAATGCAGTTTGGAGTAGTTTCATTATTTTTGTTAATAATAAATATTTAATTATTCTTCGAACTACAAATAAATCGAGCAGACGATAAATAATATTAAGTTATTTGGGAAAGAATATTAAGGAAAATAGTTGATTTTGGCTTTTAGAAGTTTAAATTATAGCTGGAAGCTGTGTTTAGCTATTTTATAATCTGTGTAAATCTAGTGTAGAAACGATTGTTGGTGATATTTACGATGAACCTAGTTGTTTTCCCGATTAGAATTTCAGTAAGTAGTATTTAAGTAACAGGAAAGTAGGCTATTTTAGTTCTTTAAGAATTCTTGTTCAATTTTCTTTTCTTTTTCTGTTAAGTCTTATTTTTATCTTTTCGTTTTTCTTGTCTTCTTACCAACTACGTAGGGTAATGTAACGAAATCTGCTCCTTATTTTTCATTCAATATGTTTCATAATTCGAGGTGGAATTAGAGTAGAAATAATGTACTTTTTAAGGAGAATGACCTATTAACTTTTCCATCACAGGTTTCATAGCATTTAAAATATGAGAACGAATTAATTTTTTTTTTAAAAATATGTTTAAAAAAATTATTTTTAATTAGTATTTTACGCATAATAGCACAGCTCTTTCAGTTTCCGTTATACGAAACACATAAAATCCTAAATATTATTCTCAACCAATGCAAACAGAGCCAAATCCAATTACAGGGTTTCAAATTAATTATGAAACCCTCAAAATCTCTCTCAAAACCCATTTTAATGTATTTGTCGCATCGGCCTACCGAACCATACAGGTAAACAGCAATTACCTGGAAATACTTTTGTAGTAAGTTTTTTTAATTCAATTAAAATATTATTTCGCTCTAACGAACATCCGTTTTATACTAAAAAAAGAGTATTTGTATTTTCTGATGTTTTTTGTAAAACATAAACAAGATTTGTTTGCAGAATCAAAATCAATACTTTTCCTTACTGTAGTTTGTTGAATCAATTTGTTACCTCTCAACATTGGTTAATGCATCAATAAAAAACTATTTTTAGCCTACTTTTCTTTTTTAATTCGAAAGAATTAAAAAAAATGAAAAAGTAGGCATTGACATGCGGTCGATGTCCGTCTGTCTGTCTGCCCGTCTGTCCGTACCCCCCTTCCAAAATCGGTTCTATCAATCGGATCTTAAAAATTCTTTTTTTTTGTTAGAAAGCCATGACCTCAGAGACCCAACTTTCATACTTTTTGTCCACCTGTCTGTACGTCCGGACAGACATAAATCTACTATCTGTCGGCGAATTTCCCATTGAATTAGCATTGAAATTCAATTTTGAGTCATTTAAATCACTGTTGCCAGATCAACAATGGCATGAGAAACTTTATTTAAAAATATTTGAAGCAAAATAATTTTTTCATGAATCATTTTGGAATTACGTCATAAAATGTAGCACAATGTGATTCTATGATTGCTCATTAATTGTTTACCAAGAAAGCGGCAAGGCATATTTTTTGCATACAATTCTGCCTAGTTTTAATTTACATTTATTTTTTAATGCATTTTGGAGTAGTTTCATTATTTTTGTTATTAATAAATATTTAATTATTCTTCGAACTACAAAAAAATCGAGCGGACGATAAATAATATTAAGTTATTTGTGAAAGAATATTAAGGAAAATAGTTGATTTTGTCTTTTAGAAGTTTAAATTACAACTGGATGCTGTGTTTAGCGATTTTTTCTAATGTGTATAAATCTAGTGTAGAAACGATTGTTGGTGATATTTAATGTTATGAACCTAGTTGTTTCCCGATTAGAATTTCAGTAAGTATTTAAGTAACAGGAAAGTAGGCTATTTTAGTTATTTAAGAACTTCTTGTTGTAAAATGCAACAGCAGCTGGTAATTTTGTAATTGGGCATTTCAGTTTTAAATTATCCTATTGCATTTATCTAAAATTATTATTTTAATGCATTTTCTGTAGTTTCAACTGACTTGTTTCAGGTGACGTAGTTCTTCCCAGCTATCTTTCCTAGTCTTCCTTCGATTAGTGCTCCGATTGGTGCTGTGTTCCTACGTGACATTGATTCACCATTCAAGACTCGATGAAGAATATAGTTTCATTCATGATTAATGATCTCGTCGGATTTTCTGGATGGGGAAACCTTGGGCACGCATGTCATATGATTATGTGGCATGTAAAAAATCCCTGGAGGGCCCATTTGGCTTGGGTTCTTGCCACTCATGACCTCAAACATTTCCAATAGTTACTATTAGAATGTTTATAAATTAGGATATTTTGAAAAATATTATATGAAATTATTTTTAAAGTTTTTTTACATTTCAAGATGATGCTAGAATATTTCGCTACAATCAAATTCATAACTGCCAATTAACTGCTTAGAATAACTATAAAAACGTGAATTTAAAGTAACTATACTTCTAAATACAGAGGTTTTGGGTATTTTTGATAAAAATCATACATACTATGCTTTTTTTGTATATTCTCTTATTCTTATTTTTTTTTAAAAATTGCAAATACAATAATGTAATCTAGAAATTTAAAGCGACTCACAGTGGCTGAGAAGTGTAACATGTCCACTCCGTAAGCCCAAGATCGCGGGTTTGAGCCCCGGCTGAGTCGTCGGATTTTCTGGATGGGGAAACCTTGGGCACGCATGTCATATGATTATGTGGCATGTAAAAAATCCCTGGAGGGCCCATTTGGCTTGGGTTCTCTCGGCAAAAATAAAATCTCGGCACACTTTAACACCCACAGAGAGCTCAGATTCATAGTAATCTGCGAGTCAAAATTGGTAGCGAGGGTCGCCTAGATGGTGCCATAAAAAAATGGCTCTCAGTTCTGGGGAATATGCCGAGTCTGCAAAGGCTTGACCGTCAATATTGCAGCCCCAATAGAGAAAAATCTGGAAATTTTTAATCAATTACAGTATCATTAAACAGCTATGTAACAAATGTATATTATTGTTTTAAATGAAAAATAACGAATATAATAAATTTTGAAACCAAGGGCAAAAAAAATCTGTAAATAAAACTATAATAATATAAAAGATTTGTAAAAAAAACCAGGTAATGCATATCTTTCCTATACAAACTGCATTAACATTCTGTCAGAGTCTAACAGAAATGAATATTTTCCAAGCATAAATACTTACCTTTTCTCCATCTTTTTACAGCAAACATATATTTTTTTAATTCACGAAAACGAGACTAACTCCACATTACAAAAAAAATCTCAATTTCATTATTTCATCCGCATATGCACATGGATATTCCTGCCTTTCTAACGCCATTCTCTCAGAAATAAACTATTTTGTCTGAGGCTAAGCATTTCCTTTATACGGATAGACGAAATAATAAAAAATATATATTCTCTCCTCAAATAAAAAGCTCATGTCTTGTGCATAAACAGAGCGGAAATAACTTTGAAGGGAAGGGGAAAAAACCTATCAAGAAAGCATTTGATACGAGAAAGAGTGATATCTAGCTGAAGAATAACGGTTAACAGCTCTGGGAAATATGTTGTGAGATTTATTAAATAAAGCGCTTACAGCGGAATATATTGCAAACTAAATGCGTGGAGTTGAAGAGATGTATGCATTCACTGCGTCCTAATAAGACTTTATGACTTGATTTTCTTTGACTTTTTGTCAAGTGTTTAGTGCGTCAAAAATTTTAATTTAATAAATGCTGAAGAGTGTACAGTAGTGCGTTGAAGTTTCAGAATTGTTTTTTCTGGTATGTGTTACATTCAAAGCTTGCATTCTGGCAAATGTAGTAAGTGAAAGCTATTTAAGTTTCATATAATTCCTCGGATTTCTATAAAAAGTTAAATTACAAACTAAAAAAGGGTAAAGTATACTTTAGCAATGTTTTGAAAGTTTGTTATTTTGCGAAACAAGAAATATTGACCTAGATTAAATAATACAAACTCATTCTTACACTCATTTTTTGGTGTGTTATGTATATATTTTCATGATTATATTACTAACGTATTTAATTTGCTTAGGTTTAAAGTTACACTTTTACCAAAGATTTAAATTTTTAACTATTACTATTACATCAATCAAATTATCATGGCCTGAAAAGCAAAGGATACCAAGACTACTGGTTATCTTTTCAGAATGTCCTGAACAAAAATAATTTAATTAAAATAATCTATTAGATTATTACAATTCGCCTTTCCCTGATTTGATATTTTCTTCTTCATTTTCGAATGTCTTGTTGTACTCAATCTAAAAGTATTGGTAAAAGAGACGGTCATTAATCGCCAAACATGATAACACATTTTTCTAAAGGAAACACATTACAAAAAGTTTTTTTATTATCTTTAATAATTAAATAAGTAAAAACAAATAGCTTTACTTTGTACTTTTTTGTGCAACGCATCAACAGCTCCTTTTTTGTAAATACAAATTTTTACAAGTTCATTCTTGTCTTTTAAGTATAAAAGCTTCAGAAATCTTCAATGGAGTGTAAAGCTATTTTGAGCTAATTGCAAGATTTTATGTTTTCTAAAAGCAAATTTACATGTTTACTTTACAGAATTAAAAAAGGCAACCCCATCAACAAGACAGATTCCGCTATTTTATAGCTCTTCCAGGATCTATCGCCGCATTTTACCTAACAACCTCACGTAAAGCTATCCACAAGCCCTCGAAGCGAAACTCGTGAAAACCTATGGCCCTGTCCACTCCAAAGTGTTCCCTTAAGTCCCTTCAGATTCAATTTGCGTCCCTCTCCATAACATACCACAATATCACTTTTTCTAATAACGTAATGACAGCGCTCCCCTTGCCCAAATACAATAGCCACGGCGAAGAAAATCGGCCAATTAAATCCGGCGATTTAAAAAGATTGCACTCTTAAAAGTTGGTATCGCTGTTGCCGAATTTGGGCGTCTAATGAGAGGTAATCTTAATGACTTTTCCTGTATGTACATTCTGTCCGATTTTTCATGCTTCCCTTCTTTCCTCGTGAAATCCTCATGCTAATGATGCCATTACGTCATTAAGACGCATGCGCTGTGTAGATTACTTTCCAATAGAATAAAATGTTAGTTTTTTTAAAATGCATCTTTTGGTTTGGTTAGATAACGTGTACGAAGTTTAATTATTAATCGATGCGCTATCACTGAGAGGCTGAGTTTTCTTTTTTACTTGCGTTTTCTTTAATATTTTGACTCGTTTGGTGAGAGAATTAACTGTTAGTAATATTGCAGTATTTATTTTTTATTTATGCTTTCCAT